>ML675649.1:38436902-38480788 GCA_007922155.1 Mesoclemmys tuberculata | reverse complement strand
CCGGTGTAAGGTAGCAAACGGTCATTCTACCCATGTTACGGTCAGGCACAGATACGTTAAATGACCTGCCCAATGTCACTGGCGTAAAATGTAGCCTAATAATGCTGCTTGCTAAATCAGAGTATAAGAAAGCTATTTGTGTAGGAAATCAAGGTGTTAGTAAACCAGGATAAGTCTTGTTCCAGCCCTTTCAAGGTTCGTCTGTCAAAACCAGTTACTTTGTTATCCTAAAAGGCTAAATACAAGGTCATCCAACTCTCTGCTGATTGCTTATATTGCAAAATACTGGTTTATTGGTTTTAGGTTTACATTTCATGACAGTGGAGTCACTGAAGTGCTTGCACATCATTTCCACAGCAGCTCTTTCATGTTCTGCCAAAATACTTTGGGCTGCATTCTCCCCTCTGTCCTCAGACGTGAACGGGAGGAAAGCATGGAAGGGGGAGCACTAGCTCTGAGGGACGGGTAGTAGAGGATCATGGAAGGGGAACTGCCAGCTCAGAAGCATAGAGTGGTGCACCATGGAAAGTGAGCACCAACCCAGAGATATGGGGTGGGGGATGCCACTTTGGATTCACAATTCCTCTGGCTCCTTGACGCCAAGGGATTGCAAGGCAGGAGTGGTACGATGCAGCTGGGAGCCAGATCAATCTGTGGCCTGCCCCACTGCAGGCTCTGTGGATATCTGATAGGACATGTGCTCACGAGTTAATGTCGTGGGAAACAGGAACCTCTATAGCTGTTAATACCCAGCTATGGAGGGAGGCGGGGAGAAAGGCCATCAGTGCAGTTGTCCTGAGGTATGCGGGCCTCCCTGTGTGTCTTAGGATTCTGGCGACTCTACACAGATTCACTGGATTATGAGGGCCAAAGGCCCAGCACATCTCACGGGTGCCGGCAAGCAATCCAACAAGTTTGTGCTGTGAGTTCCTGGCTTCTTTGTGTGGAACTTGAAGAGCGTTAGCTACCCCATGTGAGAGCTCGAAATTGCCAAAAATCAGAGGCCGTGGATGGCAGCAGAGGTGTAACTGCCTCATCTAGAGATGTGAATGAAACAGGTGTTTTGGGGGTGGCCTCTTTATCCGCCCTACCTTCCTGCCCCATAAACATCTCCTCCTGTGGGTGGGGTGGCAGGCTGGTTGGGGAGGAGAGCGCTGTACAACTCCAGCCTCCTTCTGAGAGCGTACTGGTGCTCTGGCAAATGATTGTTGATAGGCTGCCCAGGGTTCCGAGTATGGACATTGGGGACCATACAGAAGTGGCATGCAGGGTTGATTCCACCATCCTTGATAACGAGCATGATCTTCCTTGTGACGGTCAGAGAATACGTTCCTGAAAAGATATGTCAGAAAACTCTCAACAGAACTAGAGGAGATGAAGGAAGAAGGAAACTTCCAGTCAATCTTGTCCAATGGAGAAGCACCCACAGAAAAAGGTGGAGAGTCCTGTGGTACCGGAAGATGGTGGTCTGGAAATTGGGGTCTTGATACCCCAAAGACACTCGGTACCCATGAGGAACAGGGACTTGAGTTCATCCATTTTCGAAAGGTCCTTTGTATATCCAAACTCTCGTGGTGCTGAGTACAGGATAGGAACTGACGTGGCAGCTGAGGGCATGATCACCAAAGCTGACGATGCCATTGACAGTAGATATATCAAAGCATATGCTGATGCCTGGTGCAGTTACTTGCTCAGTGCCAAGTTTGCCAAGCGCATAGGTACCAACGGCTGAGCTGAGCTCAACAGCATCAATCCTGAGCGCCTATGTTCCATCATTAACAATCTGAGTTTAATCTCCCTGTTTTTCTCTGCCCTGGATTTGAGGGCCAGGCAAAAGTTGTCATTCTGGAAGATGTGGGACTGCCCCAGGCAATGGACACACAGTGTCCATTGTTCATAGGTATAGTCTCTTGGCAGGAGAGGCAATGTTTGAAACCTGGCTAGCCAGATATGCCCTGCCAGGAAAACAAGTCTCCTGGAGTAAAGAGACAGGAGAAAAAGAAAAATCCTCTTGCTACTTATTTAACAAACTAACAACAGCCGTACTAACAACTAACTAATCTGAACAAGAGAAAACCCTGAAAAGCTGAGGCATGCTCCAGGTGGACATGCGGAAGCTCTGGCTCAGGCTGAGGGGGCTGAGAAGGAACTGAGGGGCAGTTCACTTGCGCATCCCTTTGGGAAAGTTCAGACCTGGGGTCAGATCCAAACTTTGTGGCTCAAGCTTCTCTGTAATTATTTTTGAGACTGACATTCATCTTGGTATAGGGATACGATCCTGTACAGGAAAGAGTGGAAGAATGCTGGTGTTTGCATCACTGCGTAGCAAAAAGTAATCTTTAATAAGGTGGGCTTCATTCCACACACTATCCACACCTCTGTCACACTCACTGCACACAACAGAACAGCAGACGCTGCGTATTCTCTTCTCCATCTACACCCCGCCACATTGCACTGCTGGTGTTAACTGGCTGAGAACCCTTGGAAAGAGTATAGGCCAATCTTACCCACTTCACCCACGAAAACAGCCCCATCGACTTCAATGGTGCCGCTGGTGTGAGCATGGTGAGCAGGATTTGACTTTACACTGGTATTCTATTGAAAATTAAATGCAATTTCTGTGGTTCCTGATGGGGAGTGACTGAATGTCTCAGTGGACTGATAACGAGCATACAGGTTTTTTCCAACTGTGCACCGCTGGCCTGAATCTGTCCCACATCAGCCGCCTTTTTTCTCCTTACCATCTGCAAAGAGTGCTGGCTCTTTCAGCAGCCATCGATCAGCTCAGGTTCTCATTTCAGATAAAGAAAACAAGCACTGTGTGTTTTGTGCCTTTTAACATGAATGCTAAAGAAGGTTAAAAACAATGAAGTCTGGAATACATTTAATCACTGTAAATAATATACACTAGAAGCATATGCAATAGCAGGATACTTCAGACTAACACACAGACCTGCTTACAACTAAGAGGTGTTATGGATAATCCATAACACCTCTTCTTACCACATCCTACCTTCTTACTCCTCCTACAGAAAATAAAATATCTATTGCCAAATAAAACAATGTAATCTGGACACAGCATAGTATCAGAGCTGTGCCATGTTAGCACCACCTTGTAACTACCTTCTAATGAAAACTTGACATAATGAACACATCGTGTGTGGGGGGAGGTGGGAGAGGGGGTTAAAACTGTAATTGGCCCCATTAGCACAGAAAACCTTTAATGGATATAAAGGCATCTGAACTATCCTGCCAGCCACAGATGTGGCCCATTCGGGTCAGGGGTCTGGACTGATGCAAACTGGTGGGGCAACGCTCGGAAACTCTCACTGTCTGTTCTCTGCTTGTTCTGTGATTTGTCTAAGGACTTCAATCTCCAGGGGCTGTCAGTCCAGCAACACTCAGATGCACTGGAAGCGTGGCACTCATTTGCTTCATCCAAGCCCCTGAGGAGGGAGGCATTTAAGAGAATGTTAACATGACAAAGAAAAAGCTAATTAGCAAAGACAAGGGTAAAGGCACCACCATGCCCTGGAAGAATATAGAGTGGATAAGAGAGAGGCTTCAAATGAGACTATTCTCTTGCAACATCTAAGATTGTGTGCGTACATTTCAATGGCAAATCCCCTACAGGAACGGATTGCAGACAATGACACACGTTGACAACATGCTTGACTTCTGCTGAAACAACCTGTGTTAAACTGGTTTGCCTGCCTAATGTCAACCTCTTTATTCATAAACTTTTCCAGACTCTAGCAATGACACCCAGACGTATTTCTCTATGTAGACCCCAATTCTGAAGTAAGTTACACAGGTGTGACCATACCACTGATCTGAATGGGCGTTACATGTACACATCTGAGGGCAAAATAGGACCCACTGAGTTGTTTGAAGCCTATGTTTTGGGTAAGGTAAGAGATGCTTTATGTTTTACAGTAAATATCTTTTCCAGGGGTTTGAGACAGGGATGAAAGAATGATTTAAGTACCAATTCCATATGTTCCGTAGGCAATGAAAGCCCTAAATCTAGCAGAACTGAACCAGTTACTCCTGCGCACCAAGCAGCATTGTGTCCTAGAATCTCTCTCCACTGAACTGATTCGATTCCTGATTAACTTGCTCCATGGTGGAGGATCCATTATGTTAGGACTTGTGATGGGGTCCATCGAGGATATGGTCTTCAATCAGTACTCTAAGAGTAAACCACCCTTAGAAAAAAAATCCAGTTCTAACTACAACACTTTCAAAACATTGCGTGTGCTGCATTACAGAAGACACACACCGGTGGTTTTTTATTATCCGGCTTTCTGCTGACTTCTCTGAAGAAGGCAGGAGGTCCCTTAGCATGAGAGACAAAGCAAGAATTTCTTGTCTTTTTACCTAAGACTTCTGAGGAAATATAGATGCTTTGTACCATAATCCACAGTTACTGACCACTTTCAGAGTTATCCTGAACATAGCGGCCTTTCACCTATTTTAGCTTGCAGTTTTTTAAACAATGACTTATATCCACCTCTAGATCTTAAACTGGATTACAGCAAACTGATCCTTATCCTATCACATGAAAATCAACATCTTCTGGACAATACAAATAGATTATTAAATTCAATTACACGTGTGCTGGTCTTCATTAAGCTTGTAACATCCTTATGCAAAAAAGAAAGCAATTCATTAAGCAGGATCTTTCTCCATTTCTTCTTAGATTAATGTTGAGCATTCCAGTTATTTGAAGTTATGCTGTTAATTAGTACCACACCAGCCTCTCCATCACCTGCATTGGCAGTTTGCTGCCTAATGGATGCGTATTCCTGTGAAGAACCACCATAGTAAACTGAAGATTAACAAAACATTGAGATTCCTACAGAAATGTTTTAAGATTGAAGGACCCCATACAGTTAGATTTTGATTCATGCCGTGAAGCAGGAGCATTTATGTCCCTTCCAAAACTCTTGGGGGTTGTGTGTGGATTGGTTGGTTGGTGCTTTTTCACTTTTGGAACTCCGGATGTTTTTATTATCAATATAAATGTCCTGTTTTCCCTTATTTTTGTTTTGTTTCATACACATTTGCCCTTCCCTGTTTTGATCAGAAGTGGAAGTGCTAAAAAGCTGCGAGAGACTGTTCTTCCTTCTTCCATTTGGGATGGAAATAAATGTAAGTGCCAGAAATCTTGTAAAAGAATGAACTTCCAAGATTTGTCATGCAAAATTCACCTAGTTGGCCTAAAATTTGGCATAAGTATCAATACCTGAGTGATTATCAAAACCAATCTTGGAGCCCTTGGGGATTAATCCATTGCTAACGCACAGTAGCCTTTTCAGGCAGATTCCTGGTGGAAGACGTGCTGGTATCCATCTTACATTTTTGAATGCCTAGATGAACAATGGTGTAAAGGAACACAGATGAAATCTTTTTGTTGGTTTTGTTTTGTTTTTTACGTGTCACTGCTCATTTGAATTATACATCCCTGCAGAACACAGAACTATCTATTTACGGCAAATGGTTAAATGAAGTAAAGGAGTCAATGGATTTCAGAATTTATCCACTCTTTCATCCTTAAATTTGGTTCATATCAGTGTATGCCGAGGCATGCTGACAGCACAGAGTGGGGGATATGGCCATGCTGCAGAAGTTTTGCAGATAGATGACCTTTGTCTTTAAAACCATCACCACCACTCAAAAACAAAGGACTGGCTTTAGATAGTGGTGAGTGCAACTCCATTGCCTTGCACCAGGTCTGCATTTGAGCTGAAGCATTTAAACTTCAAGAATAAAAATCTTACTAAGCTTATTTATCTTACTTACTTATTTTAAGCAACGGCTGTTTGAATACTTAATGAAAGTGTGATGAATCTTAATATATAAAAAGGATGTAGTTGTTCTTCCCTCAGCATCATCAACATATGACGAAGAAATGTTGCCAGTATCTGAAGTTTAATCAGATTAGGGCTGGGTTTGTGTGGTACCCTATTTATAACTTTGACAAACAGCTCACCCAATCATTTCATAGCTAATCACAGCTGTCTGCTCAGTCCCCTTCAGAGAAACGTTTATTGGAAAATATGTGCCAACCAAGTACGAACCAAAGGGAGCAGACCACATACAGAAACTGCTCCCAAACCATCAAACAGCAAATGCTCACAAGCTATTTTAGAAATCAGGTCTTGGTAAATCATGTACGGCGTAATTATAGTGTCTCCATTCATGATTACAGTTATAGTTAGTCAGTGTTTCCTCTGGAAACCCATATTTTCGTGGGGTTGACAGCTCAGCTGTAAAGAATTAGTCTGGGAGAGCACTTGCCAATCGAAGTTTCAGTTCAGGACTGATTCTATGTTGCTTTGTAAACTGTTTTAAAAATGTTTTGCCCTTTTTCTCAAGCTGTAAAGGAGCAAAAAGAAACAGAAACCACTGCTGGGTGCATTTTTAGTGTTCAGTTTGTTGTGCGTGCGTGTGTGTAGTTAACGGTGTCAAAACATGTCAATGCAGCTGAAGTTTTCAGTGCAGGAAAATCGGAAAATTCAAAGTTATGGTTCCCACTCCAGCCGGAACTCAACTCCCTCATGCATGTTCATGTATATATTACTGTATGTGGCGTTAGCTTGTATGCGTGAATTAAGGGACCAATACCAATACCAATACTTTTGGTGCCAAAGGTGCTATTATGTTTCATGGGATGGAGCTGTTGCTGCTTGCTTTTAATTTCCCATTCTCTGAACTGAAATTTCGCAAGGATTCTGAGGGGAGGCAACTTAGGGGTGTGGGGACTTCGATTCCCCTCCCCTCCACCCTGCCTGCTATAGGCCACTGCTCCATGTGAGTACACAGCACTTCAGCACTGAGAGAGCCTGAAGGGGAGAGAGTGGGGGAGTGGAGGTGGAAGAAGCAGGGAAGGACTTTACACAGCACCTTTTATCTTGCAGAGCTGCTCACCATTTTCTTCAAAATATCAACAAAACGAAGACGTGTTTGCATAAAAATGTTTCCCATTTTCCAACGCATTCTAGTCCCAAGGCACCTCAGAGACTCTGCTTCCCTTGATGTGAATGGGAGAGTTTTACCCACTGCGTACAGAGACCACTCAACATTCAAGTGCAGTAGCCTCTGGGCTGGAGCACAGCTGCCAATCCACATCAACAGCACAGCCCGTCAGTGGTAGGAAAAGCAAGCAAAGGAAAAACTAACTTTTCCAAATGAAATTACTGCAGGGATTAATTTTAGATAGGTAAAATGTAGCTCCTCAGGTTGGAAACCGGCTAAAACCGTGGGGTTAAAAAATTTACCAAGGGTACCATGGAAAGTTAATTACCATGAATGGTCTGGATGTCAATGTGGAGGGATTCTTGTTGGTTTGTTGTGTTTAAAGACCTGTTTCTCTAGGTATTTTTAATTCACCCATTACCATGCTTTGCAACAGAGGATGCCTACAACACCATTATATTCTCAGACCACTGGCTCTTTACTAACATCTTGCAGCACCCTGGAGGTTTCCCATTCAAGTAGTAACCAAACTTGATCCTGCTTAGCTTTTGAGAGCTGACCAAGATGGTACTGCTGTAAGGCTTAGCTTGCATTTGTCATGTGACAGTCCAAAGAGAAAATATTAATAAACCATTTTGGAACACCACCGTATTTTAACTACAACTGTCCCTTGTAATGTTCTTGATCTTGAATGGGCTTATTGAGGCACACATGCTGCTGGGTCTGTACTCCTAGATTTGTGCAAACAAAAAGAAGTTACTCACTGTGTGCAGAAACTGTAGTTCAAGATGTGTCTCTCTATAGGTGCTCCACACACCTTTGATCAGACGTTTTTATCACCAGTGTTCATTCAGCCCAGGCATGTGCTGCTGACATCCTTGTGCCCACACTGAGGCAAACTGCCCTTAGCTTCTTCTTCACCACGGAGTCTCAGAAAGGAACTCCAAAGCAGAGGGGGCGGGAGGCCAAGTAGTGGGGCACTCATTGGGACACACATTTCAAAGAACTACAGTTACTGAACAGGGCGAGTAACCTCTGTTTCTTTTTCGAGTGCTGTCCCTGTGGGACTCCTGAGCAGTATCCCCATAAGGTAGAGGGAGCTTCAGAATTGAATCAAGAACTGAGGAAAGAACTACATTGCCAACTGCTGCATCAGATCTAGAGGCATCGACTGAGGCACAATGCCCGGAGAAGACATGTATCAAGGACCATGTAGTGACTCCACGATCTCAGATACCGGGCCACGTTTAAGTAAAGCCATAAGTGCAGATGGTAGCCTCATAGAATGAGCTGACATCTGCCAGCACAGAGTGCAATGCTGGCTGCACTGTAGCAAGCCATAACACATCCAGATGTGTAAGGGTCCAGAGAGCACGTGGCTCTCAGTACCGCTCAGTACTTGTAAGCAATGGAGACTCTGGCTCAGCAGTCACCAGTGAGTCCTTCAGATACCTGAAGTCTTGCGGTACCAATGGCACAGTACGCTTGCTGCTGCAGGCTGGTATTGAGTGTTTTGCATGCTTCACGGTAGGCGCTGACATAGGTAGAGGCTTGGTCATACATGGTAGCAAAGAGCCCGATAGGCATGGGAGGTGGGTTATGTCCCACGGTACTGGCCTTCTGTGGTTGCTCTGGCCATCTCTGCTAGGCCTTCTCAGAGCCATGCTTGCTCTAAGAGGAGCTATAGGATTTTCTCACCCTGCCAGTACTGGAGGAGCTTTTCACCTCCACGATACTGAGCCTTGAGGTCAAAGTTTCTGAGGTTGTTGACATGTTTGGAGAAAGAGGTCTTTTTGAGGTGGATTCCTTAAGAGGGGAGTTCTTCTCTAAAGGTCCCAAGAAGAGCAATGTCTCTAAGGCTTTCCCCCTTCTGGGGAAGTGCTGCGCTGAGATTGAAGGGGTGCTAGAAACCCCTGGAGACTGGTGTGCACGGGGTTTCTCCTGACCTGGTTCCAAACCAGTGAGAAGGGAGCACTCTGCCATTAAACAGTTGCTGCTCAATTTCCACACCCTGGATTTGAGAGCTAATCTGTGGGATGTGCGACTTCTCCAGGCAGTGAACACTCTTATAGCGCCCGTTACTGAGTGGGACGGCTTCTTGACATGAGGCAGCGTTTAAAACCCTGTAAAGCGGGCATGCCCCTCTCAGGGCAGACCTCCCGGGAGGAAATGACAACCAGTACTCCAAATAACCAGCAACTAGCTAACTAAAAACTACAGCAATCCAAGCCAGGCAGAATTGAGCAAGCAGCTGAGGCACCCTCACAGCAGGCAGGCTAAGCTCCATCTCAGGCCAAGGAGGAACAGAGGGCGGCTCTCCCACACAGCCTGATATAGCCTTGGTATGGGGGACAAGGATATCGGAAGCACCTGTGCGGGCCAAATGGACATGGATAATGGAAAACTCTGATTGAAGCCGTGTGGTATGCACACGCACCAGAAGTGGAGCGCCTGTAGGGACACTACTGGAAGAACAATACACCCTAATTATCCGTTTTTAGAAAATAGAGATGAAGTGAATTTCTTCACTATAAAGGAATTAATTCTAGCACACAGTTTTATTTTGCAGTCAAAGAACTTGGAGACTTCCTACACACACCACCACCTGAATCTGCTTTTGCAGCCAGATATTAGAAGGTAAGGGGACTCCCTTAGAAAACACGTTCCAAGAGTAACATTAGAAGGGTGCTGTATTCGTCTCTTTGAAGTGTGGTTATGATTGAGAACCTAGAATGCATTGCATGCATGCCTAAATACATAAAGCTGGCTCAACAATCGCAGGAACATACTACTTTACAAAGGTGCATTCCTGACATTTTGGCCATTGGGCCTTTCTTGCATGAGTGTTGCAGAGAAGTTGCAGTTTAAATACTAACAGCACAGAAGACTTCCTTTAAATAGCTGCATTATTTTTATTTTCCCTTTTCTTTTCCTAAAGCAAACATTCAGTATTCTGTAGCCTATAACAACTATGCCTATAAGGCTGAAAAACATTATAACACAATAGCCTAGAAAGGCTCTTAAGGAGGTTTTATGGGCTAGTTGGTAAAGAATACCATTTGTAACTATTTGTTTAATGCTGCTTTACACATCCCTGTGTTATAACACACATAACATGCTCCTTCCATAGGAAAAAGTCCATAGAGTTTCAAACTCATGTATCAGGTCGGTGACACTTACCTAGATTTAGGCATCTGAGTTATTGAAATAGAAGTGGCCAGATACTCAGAGATGATGAGCATTTGCAGGTCCCATGTGAGTTCCACTGACCTGAGTTAGGAGGCCATTTTTGCAATGGAGGAGTGATTCTCCCTCTAGACTGGGATATATGCGGTTACCAAGCTTTTCTTTCTAGTCTGTATCTACTGTCCTTCCCTTTCAAGTCCCAAGCTAAGGACCACACCATAACTTCCTCTTTCGAGGTGCAAAAAACACCTGGATCAGAGTCCACAATCAGCATTATTTCAGTTATAAACTGCAGGAAATACTCTTGGATAAATGCAGCCTACCATCTATCATCTTGAAGATTCAATGCACTAGTTCCATGCCTTTGTAGCTGAACTCCACTGGCACTGGCAAGAATCTAATGCCTGGTATTAAAAAGGATTGCCATCACTTGTTTCATTAGATTTTAATATGTGATAAAGATGCAATTCCAGGCTGATTTGCAGTTGAACAGTATTTTAATGACAATAATAATAAAAATACGTTTTTCA
The DNA here is from genome assembly GCA_007922155.1 of Mesoclemmys tuberculata. Lineage (NCBI taxonomy): Eukaryota > Metazoa > Chordata > Testudines > Chelidae > Mesoclemmys > Mesoclemmys tuberculata. The sequence continues at coordinate 38,470,091 of ML675649.1, read as the reverse complement.
ACAATGACTCTGCCTTGGGTTGCGTTATTTTTTTCCCCCAGTTGTTGCGCCTCTAAGGCTGGGCTGCTGATACAAAACAAAAGTAGAAGCTTGAATGTCAACATGGAGAGCAAGGGTTCAATAGCTAAGTCTCCTGAATTCTCCCAGTTCCACACCCCCAAGTTAAAGGGCACAATCAAAAAGTACTGCTCACCAAGAAATGAAGACCTTGCCTATGAGTGGATGCGTTATATGCTGAAATCATGTAGGACAGCAAACACATGACCCACATCCACGGAAAGCTCCGCTGGTTTTCTGTTTCAGAATCCCAGGGCAAATTTTCTCTCTTAGTCTTGGAGTAGTGAATCGAGCACACAGATTGTTTATTCCCAGTCCTGCTAACTACACAGTCCTTACCTTACCAATCTGGATAGACTATTGAAGGATGGGGACAGTTTTCTAACAAGTAGGAAAGAAGTCGTTCCTCTGGGCTTTTATCAAAGTAACCTTAAACAGTTCTCTTGTTTTAGGAGAGTTACAACAAAGGGACATTACAGACTTCAAGATTCTCCATGGGATTCCCTCCCTTGCTTCATCTCTCCCTGTTTTCCACCCTACTTGCACACACCACTCTAATACTAGTCACTAATGAGCCTCAATAGACTTGGTCCGAAAAATCCAGGTGGTGGTCTCATGAGAACTGGCCCTGACACTTGGGACTTTTAAAACCAGGCTGGATAAAAAGCTATAAAACGTGCCACAAGGAAGAATCCTGCATTTGCAGGTAGAGAGACTGGATGACCAGAGAGGACTTTCCCCTTCTCTGATTTCTAGAATGGTATGAGATTGCCAATACTTGTTTGGGGATATATCACAGCACAGAGATCACAGCCTGTGGCTCACACCTCTTCTGTGGATAAGGATACACTTCAGTCACTAGGGCTGTCAATCTGGCATATTTACCAGCACTAGATGCACGCAACCTTCAGGGAAAAAAAAGGAATGCGGCAAGCACTGCACCTCTAACTGTATTCCCACCCTTTACGCCAGCTAAAGCTCCAAGCATGGAGTTTTATTTATTTCACCTCAAATAAGGTTTGTATTGGTCCACCTAAAATTCCATCCGAAGTTTTCGAATGGTTTATTTTACACACAATATTTCTCCCTTCTGAGAATAATTCCTGCCAGAATTCATAATATTCCTCTCACTGTCTGTGCAGATTGCCTGGTTGGAGGGGGAAGAGTGGAGGGGGAGGGGAATGATGCATTTCTCATTATGTGGAATGCCTCCTTCTCTGCACATGACTGGCTTCCCAGGTTTCTTCAGCTCTTCTCTTTGCCTATGGCCAATGAATTCCTTCTCTAATGAAAAAAGTCAATTCCCCAACCTATGTTTCAATTAGTGTCACTGAAATTTGGCCTTCATACTTTTAAAAAAAAAAATCTCAGTCCTATTACTTCTACAGATGCTGTGTGACTGATATTCTATAACCTACAAATGCTACATGCCCTTATATAAAAAGCTTATTCCACTGCAAACCATACTGCATTACTATACAGAAGTAAGTTTTTTTTTGCTATACTGATAGCTTGGCAATTTTCTCATCCTTTTCTCTTCACATCATCTCCTTATTTTCATTTGAACGCATCTATTCACATCTGTACACTTCCCAGCACTTCCTTCTCTTGCATGTTTCTCTTTCACGTGGCTCTCTCATTGCTTCCTTCAGCAGTCGTGAACCAGGAAGCAGTACACAGGTAGCAGAGGAAATCTTAGCAGCATCAGTAAACTCAGCATCTCTGGTTTCCCAGCAAACCACTAAACTTCCCTTCACAACGAATTTCAGTCCCCCTTGCTTACTGTAACCAAAGGTGATGAAACTTCCCTGTTTTCATCTTCAGTATTAGCTTCCACCTGACAAATCATCTTTTCCCTCCTTAAGGAGTTTTACATCTGTCTTGATAAGATATTTATTCGGGTGCACAAATAACAAAAACTGTGCTTTGATCAGTGATTGTCTCAAGCAGATAGAGACACTGAATTACTGACTCCTGAAGAGGCATCTGAGGCATTTGCTTTAACTTCACGTTGTTGTACACCTGAGGCCTGAACCTGATTCACTGAAATCAATGGCAAAACTAAAGAGAGCAGGGTTTGACCCCTGGGGTTTTCAACTGCTTTGTAATCTGGCTACACATTAAACAGCTCTTCAGCCAAATTAGGAAAGGCTTTCAGATCATCATCTTCAACCTTTTCTGAACAGGGAAGAAAGAGCTAATTATTTTACCACAACATTATACACCAAGTTGTACTGAAATCAGTGGTTAGAACAGTTCCACTTTACCACAGCCAGGCAAGTTAGGAATGTGTGTGGCTAACAGGTTTTTATTAACAGGACCCATGATAACTGTGAAAGTTAACAGAGATCAGCTTCCTTTTTAAGTTATGACTGTCTCACTTGTATACTCTTTGCTTGTTAAAAGCTCTGGGCTTCTACCTGGAAGCTGATCTCATTTTCAGTATCCAACACAATAGCAAGTGTAGTGCTATAATGATTCATCTAAGCTCAGGAGAGAACTTTAGCTTGTGGTTCCCAAAAGAACTAATAAATTGAAAGCCGCCAAGAATTAGCCTAACAATAGAATAATAAAAAAGTAGTTTCTAAACAGAAAGTGGTCTCAAGTCCTTTCTGTTCCATCACATGGACAATTTTCAATCTGTATCCTTGTTCATATGATTTATTTCCTTTAATCCCCAGTAAATTCAGCATTCACTGCCAGCATATATCCAAAGAGGTTACAAGAGGATGGTTAGCCTACAATGCAGCAGGAGCAGAGGTACTATACTTTTGCAAGAGTACTACACTTCTGGAAAATTATTATTCCCTTCCCCTATGTATTTTATGTTACCATTTTCCCAACTCCAACAGACCCAGTATCTTTTGAAGAGTTATTATATATTTATTAATTGACTGTGAAAAATACTGTCCACCACACACATACTAACCTGAATATACAGAACATTCAAAAAACATTGATTCGGCAATTACAGTTGAGGCAGGAAGCAAACAGAGCACAACATTCAAAAAGGAAATAAGGCAAAGACTTTAAATAGGTAGGACATTGTTCACTACATCTCTCAGTCTCTTCACTGAGCCCAGGTTTGGTTCTGCCCTTACTTTTCAAAATTCTTTTGTGGGACTCAGAATCTTTGCCCGGGGCTTTCCATGCTATTTCTTTTCACTGATCCCTCAAATCAGTTTATAGTTTCTTTCCCTCCCCACCCCTGGCAAAAGTAGATTGTATTACATCAGCGCTAAGTGTTGTTGCTTGTATTATCATTCAATAGTTTCAGAAAGAGTGCTGATGCAAACAGACAGCGATGTAATTTAAAACAAAAAGGAATGAGTATCTAAAAAAGCCTGCAAGTAAAGCAGATCCTTAGGGCAGTTTCAGGTACAGATGTGTAAAATGCAATACTGTCGGCTGCGAACTGCAGTACTTTTAATGTTAAAACGATTACATGAAAATGAAACATTAAGTGAGAAAAACAAAGAGCAGAAGGAAAAAATTCACAAATCCATGTGCGTGTTGATTAAGACTAGTGGAAATAACAGAGTTCACAGTAAGTAGCCAGATGATCAGCATGTTTACTAATGTTGAATGCTCCAGGTTATTTACAGGAGTCGTTTCAATCTTTTCCATCCCGCTCCCACCTAACCGGAATTCCCTTTCCACTTCGCAGTATGGGGAGGGCAGGGCGGTTGCAATAATAGAGCATAAAAGACAAGCTCTAGTTCAATCCGGAATTAATTCAGGGGAATCCTATGAATTATGTTATGCAGGAGGTCAGACCAGAAGACCACAGTGATCCCTTCCAGCTTTATCAAGTATGAATTAATCCCCTGACACCTGTTCCTGAGCTCCAGGTCAAGAACACCTGGTTTATAACAACCAAGAGCTCTCTACCAAGGATTTAACTTATTCTATCCCAGCAAAGTCTCTCTTTCCCTCACCTCGCTTTCCATGACATCATTCTGTTCAAGGTCTCTTGACATCTTTACTACTTCATCCACCCCTTTTCTTTCTGCCTCATAAATTAGCAGTGGCAGTTTGACAAGAGTGTGGTAGCAACTTTTATTACCTGAATGTTACAACTGAAGTTGCTTGCTCACTAGGTGGAAATAAAACAAATCAGTTTTGCTGTAATGAGTTGTGTTCCTCTAGATACAGCACAGTATGTGCATTTCTGTATTGTTTATTTTTATAAGAAGGTTTGCAGCATCTCACAAGGAACATTTAGCAGACTGCCCTTGCCAAAAGTCTGCATGTTGAACAGAAGAGGGGGGGGAAAAGAGTGAATATTGTAGCAACCATAAAATCCCACTTGTCTTGTTATTTTCTCCTTTGGGGATTCAGTAACTTAGGCTAGGTCCACACTGACGGTAGCAAATTCACCGCCATCAGATCGACCGCTCTGGATCGACTGAGCAGTCTGTGTAGACGCGCTCAGTCGATCCAGCAAGCGACGAGGAAGACCACCCTGGTAAGTGGCGTAGCGCTGCGCCGAAGGGAGCGCTGTTCCCTTCGATGCAGCGCAGTGTGGACGGCGCGCGAAGGGTGATTTACGTCACTTGCGTATCTCCTGTCAACTGCCACCGAATCGCAAAGGTAAGTGTAGACCAGGCCTATGTCTCCAATTAAATAAACCATGCATGGATTTTGCAGGGGCTGGGTAGCTTTTACTCAAGCCAAAGGAATGTGCAGATCTCAAAAAAGGGAGAACGCACCAAGCCATCTTGAAATATCTCATAAGGAATGGGGCACTCTCCCGCAACATTGCCTTCTCAGATGTGTGTGAACGAACACACACACACACACACACACACACACACACACACACCCTTTCCCTTTTCCCCATCCCCCCACTTCAATTCATTCTATTTTTTTCTCCTAGGTAAATTACCGAATAATCTAGCAGAAATAAGCCCAATAACTTCTATGCCTCCTGCCAGAATCTCATTAAACAGAGAGTGAATCTAGAGAAAACCCTAAAGAGCAAGCAGTATGTGACCACCATGCACCTGGTGCGTGCTGCAGCCCAAGAAAAACAGTGAGTCTTTCTGCAATCAGAATAAAAATACAGCTTCCCCAAGGAACAAGAGTATTAATTATAAACCTAAGCAATTTAGTAACACCTGCTATGTTTATTTTGAGCTCAGCTACAACACACATGAGCATAACTACTCATAAATCCTCGAAAGTATTAGATATTATAAACCTTGTTAAAAAATAAAAAAAAAATGCCTTGCACTACACCACTGGAAAGATAAGGAACAACCTGACTGCACTCTAGGAGTAACTGTTTCAGGATGTAGCCATTGAAAATACACATTTTGTAGCCTGCTGGGATTTGTAGATAGCATCGTTTTTAATCACCCTTGCTACAGCCCTTCAGATGTCGCTTAACAGCTCTATTCAAACCTAGTGAGCACAACTCTGGACTGTCTGTCATTCCTGCTTGCAACCACTACTCATGTTCAATGGACACTGTCAGCTAGGCTGGCCTATGTTTTTTGTTTACCCTACCTGTACAAATTAAAGGCTCCCTCTGACAGGCATTTGAGTTTACAAACACTTGTAGTTTCTGTCTTTTCCAAAGGCCTGCCATGATTTTTCTTTTGGCTCATCTTTCACCAAGATCCTACTAGCCGCTCAATTAAACAGGGCCCTGTGGTTATGTCACCCACTTGTCAGCGTATTACACACCCCCTTTCTGCCCGATCCACAGATAATGCACATCTGTTGCAGCCTCTACCCATTCAGTGGGGTTTTTTAGCTCATGGTCTAGAAAGTCATACTTTTGGTCCTGCAGGTTCCTAGCTCAATCCCCACTCTTGGCTGAGAAAGGATTTGAATGCAGGGCTATGGCACTGACCAGTGTATTATACTCACATTCTCATAACCAGAGGGCATCCAGACCTGTGTGGATGTGCAAGAAGGGAGATACACATTCCTAAATTGAAAATGATTAATCAAGGGAAAAGTAAATTATGTACTTCCTTTCATTTGCCCTGGACTTGCTTGCCTCTCCTCAGGGAAAGATGGCACGGCAGCCTACCAATTTTGAAAAACAAACATCGCAGAAGAGCCAATCTAACATTACCATCCAATACAGGCTATTCTAGAACATATTCTAGCTCCCAGCTCACTTCTAGCTGCAAGTCTACCCTTTTCACCTTCCAGATGTATCACAAGGCATGTCTAACTCAAGGTTTTCCAGAGTGACTTGGGATTTTGGGTACTCGTCTTCAAATATCTTGAAGGGGTTTGATTTTCAGAAAGTGCTGAGCACCCACCTGGGAAAAATCAGACCTCTTACATTGTATCAAATTGAGCACACAAAATTAAGGCAGCTAAAATAACTAGTCAGTTTTGAAAATCTTGGCTTTTTTCAAGGGGGAGAGGAAGAGGGATACGGGGTTTAAGCGGCGGTAGCAAAGTCTTTCCGCTGTCATTTTTGACACTGTGCTAATTTAGCTAATTTGTTTAAATTCTTCCATGCAAGCTGCTGGCATCTTGATGCTGCAAAACTGTGCAACAGTATTTTGATCTCTGAGGTTAGTGTCCTAAATAACTCAGACTTATCCAACTAGTACTAGCCAGCTGCCATGTTAAGGACATGTTAGATCTTCAGCAGGTCAAAGGGGGCTAGACTCAGTAAAGTATCTTTGACAGAAAGCCATCGGAAAGGCCCTGGGTGAATTATTTTCTCTCCCACCCAGTAGGAGTAAGATGCCAAATTTAGGGTCTTACTAGCAGGAGTTTGGGGAAAGGAGGCACAAGATGAGATCTAAAGAAAGGAAGGTGGTCACTGGAAAATAAACTCTCTGAAGAAGAAAACAACTGCCATTTCCAATATTTGACATTTCTGCTTCCGGTTACAGCAGTTACAACAGCTTTTTGCTATGAATTGCAAAAGCCACTTTCAGCGGAGAAAAAATTAGCACAGTACCCACTGGTTTGGTCATGGCAAGACTTCTGTTTCGCTCCTCAGTTCAGCTGTTGCCTTTGAATAACATGGAATTCCAGAAGTGGCGTATAAGTTACACACACACACACACACACACACAGAGCAGCTACTGTCAAGATATTGGGCAAAGGAGAAAAGATAGACTATTCTGTCTACACTGTAAAACAGAGCATATCGAGAATCACAGAACCATAGAATGTAGGACTGGAAGGGGCCTCACTGGATCATCTTGTCCAGTTCCTTGCACTGAGGCAGGACTGCATATTATCTACACCATCCCTGACACATTTGTCTAACCCATTCTTAAAAACTTCCAGTGATGGAGGTTCCACAATCTCCTTAGGTAATTTGTTCCAGTGCTTAACTACTCTTAGTTAGGAAGATTTTCCTAATATCTGACTTAAGTCTCCCCCTTCCTGCAATTTAAGACCATTAGTTCTTGTCCTGTCCTCAATAGTGAAGGAGAACAATTTATCACCTCCCTCTTTATAACAACCTTTAACATCAGTCTTCTCTTCTCTGGAGTCAATAAACCCATTATTCTCAGTCTTTCCTTGTAGGTCATGTTTTCTAGACTTTTTAATCATTTTTGTTGCTCTCCTCTGGATTTTCTCTAATTTGTCCATATCTTTCCCAAAGTGCGGTGCCCAGAACTGGACACAGTACTCCAGTTGAGAAGTGTGTTTACAACATGGCGATCCTCCAGCATGGGTAAAACATGGCTTCTTGCTGTGTAGATGGGACTGAAACATGCTTTTAACCACGATCCCAAAACACAAGGTTATCCTGCAAAATTCTAAGGCCCTTAACATAGTGGATTTACAGAGAAGGCAGAACCTACAATAATTATCTACGTACATTCAGTCTCTGGCAGGCATGAAACATCTCTTAGTGTGAACATAGGCAACATTTTCTGTACTGATCTAGAACAGCAGATATAGCTCCAAGATGACAGAGAAACCACAACGTAAAGTCTCTCTGAAAACACCCAGTGTTCGAAGGACAATTGGTAGGTTTGTCAGTAACGCAGCTGTGACTGACTCACATTGTTTGTGCTTAGCTGAACAGCTAAACTTGCTCTTGGATAAGGAATATGCAGCACAGCAAACTGCAGGATCAAAGGGAAACATCACCCACCGATACTGAAATCTACTCAGCTGAAAGAGCTCTCTTTTCCCATCTATGTTTGGCCCTCCATGGTCATCAAAACCTTCAGTGGCATTTAGATAATGCTTTAAACTTTCTTCACACAACTGCCAGGTCTCCGCAGTGCATCCTGCTATCATCTTATGTGCTCCTCTGCTGATACAGTGTGGGATATGGGTGAGTAATCAGGGCCATGTTACAAAAACAATGCTGCATTTGATCTCCTCCTGACAACTAGTGGCTGACAGTTTGTCTTTGTCTGCTATGCTATCACTGATGTGTGAATGGGAGAGAGGAGAGGAGGGTGGAAAGCAGTCTGGTCCAACTAATGCAATCACTGAAGCCTCTGAACAATTGCAAGTAACTTTTAGTTGCATGCAGTACACAACAGCACATGGAATATAAGCATGTTCGCAATACAGTACCTCTGGAGAGATCAGTTTGAATGTTCATACTACAGTACACAGACCTTTGCTCTGTAACAGGGGTACCATTGACAGAACAATTGGAAACTTCATATGGTGAAAAGTTTAGCTGCCCATTTACCAAATGATGTGCTGTGTAGTCTGCATTGGCTTCCACTTCATCTCCAGGTGCAATTCAAAGTACTCCTTTGGATGTACAAAACCCTAAATGGGTTGGGTCTCTCAGCGTAGAGACCACATCTTTCGCCAAATGATACTTGACAGCGGAGATTTCTTGGGGTGCTTGTGTTACAGTCCGTGTCTTGTTTAAACAGGATTGGGGTGGGGACAGTACATTTTCAGGGTAAGGTCCTTGGACTGTGAAATTTGCTACCCTTTTTCATTGGGCCTGGATTTGCTGATGTGCAGAATACACTGCAAGACCTATCTATTTTCCCAGGCTTATTTGGAGGGGATGAGTTGAATGTGAATGGCTGGATAGGGGGAGATATGAAGTCTGATTAGGCTGGCTATGGAGTATGTGATTGGTTAATGTTTTAATATACATTGCTTATGCACTAAGAGCAACTAACTAGAAGAAATATTGTAAGCACATTGTTAAGATAATTAGTTGGTAGTGTATGAGCTGTACGTATACCTCAACAGCTCCTATATATAATTTTCTGGCGGTTTAAGCAGTCCCTATGATACCCCTATACTCTAAGAATAGCACTGTTTTCTGAGTACAGAGTTGTGTTGTTCAGATATTGCATAGCAGCAGCAGCAACCAGCCAATAAAAGCCATCAAGTAGGGTTCCAAAATGACTACCTTTCTGGATAATATTTGATAGGAAATGGAATGAGTAGTTTGCTTTTCACTATTCAGGCTTATCTGTAGGAATGGCCGCAGGAAAGTGTATACAGCAGAGATGCTGACTTGTGCATGACATCCCTGCAGCAAATATCTGAAAAGCCTTAGGCCTGGTCTACTCTTACCCAGCAATTTGGAGCAATTGACGGGAGTCATGCAAGCTACACAGAGTAGCTTTTGTAATTTCCGTCGACTGCTGTGCTTCCCTTCTGCTCAGCGTCTTCACTGCACTGTGATGACAGGACCCGTGTTCCCGTCGACGCATAACTATGCCACTTGAGGGGATGATTCTACTGCATTGACTTCTGGATCCATTGAGTGGGTCTTCACTGACCTCTCAATCAATCCAGAAAGATCGATCTGCCGGCGGCGACTTTGCCACCATAAGTAAGACATACCCGTAGAGTCCTTTTCTTAGGCTTGTATTAAAGAGACGATTTACTGGTATCAATGCAGATATTACCTCAGTCCTAACAGTTGCTCGGATACTTTTGTAGACTTTACAACCCCAAAGCTACAGAAAAAGGCAACTGAAAAGACTTCAGGGTCAAACCTTCATTGGAGTAAAGCTCCATTCTTGTCAGTGGAGCCACACTGATTTACACCAACAGAAGATCTAGCCCTCTAATCCAGTGGCATACTGAGGGGGGGGGGGGAGTCCAGGCCCCTCCAGCAGCCAGCCTATTAGGGGTGTGTCCTTCCAGCGCCCCACCCCCACCCCCTGCACGTGATGAAGGGCCAGCCTGGCATCCTCGCTCCAGGCCAGGGGAAGGGGAGGGTGAGGTTACCTCCGTCCAAACTGGCACCAGGTTGAAGGGCTGGAGTGAGCGAGGTGGGCACCACACAACCTGTAAGTGGAGGGGAAGGAAGGCGAGCGACAGAGCCAAGCCTGCATTTGTGCCCCCCACCGGCCTCCCTTCAGGTACAGATCCCTTTTCCTCAGGGCAGCTGGGGGCGGCGGCGCTGGGATCCCTCCTGCCCTGTGCTGGGGGGAGGAGGGGAAGGAGGGGAGTTAAGGTGGGAGACACAAATAGAGGCTTGGCCCCCAGGCACTGGAGACCCACCATAGGCTCCTGCTTTTCACTCAGCCATTCACAGGATTGAATGCTCCACAGACAGTCTGGCAGTTCACTTCTAACACCATGTGCAATGGCGCCTAGGAGTATCTGTTCATACATAGTAGGAACCTTTAAAAATACCATTTTAATCCATTGCAATGACCAAAAAAAAGTTCAAGAACACTTGATCTCCTTTTAACCACCCTTCATCTGACCTCCTTTCATCTTCCCTTCTTACCATCGCCAGAGTAACCGCAGAGTACAGTGTCAGATAAAAAGGCATGCCATGGAGTCCTCATGTTTCATCCAAATAATTCAAGTAGCACATTCCCGTGGAATTCCTAGAGCTGTCATTTGCATGCAGTTTCTAATTTCCAAGGTTTTGTAAAAATAGAATTCACCTTACTGAATACATCTCATGGTCACTTTTTCCACCACCAGTTTTACCTAGAAAAGTGATACAGTAAAAATTGCCTTGTGGAGTCCCAAGTTTGTGTCACTATGATTTCTGCCTCCAATGTGTTTAGTTTATAACTAACTCAGTGTTGAGCCCAATTCTCCTCCCTAACTCCAGTTTTTACACCACAATAAATCCACTGTTTTTAGTAGAGTTATTCCCAATTTACACAGTTGTAAATTGCACAAAATCAGGCACTTCTTTCCCTTACATCCAGTCTTGCAAAGCTCATCCTGGGTTTAGAGACTCAAGTTGGTGTGTAGGGTTCCCCGGCCTCCGGCCACCCCTACCCCTCATGTTGGTTAAGTAGTATAAATGTTTGTGTTAATTTGAATAAATGTTGTCAGTAATATGTTCAAATGCTTTAAGATAAGGGAAAACACACAAGTGTTAAGTATGTTGTTAAAAAAAAGTAAAATTTAGAAGTGTTTATTAAGAATATAACTTGTTGCTTAAGAGGGAATGAAATGACTTGACCACAAAAATGTAAGCTAACCACAAAAATGTAAGCTTGACCATAAGAATGTAAGAGATAGTAAAAAAGGCGCCAGAAACCTTGTAACGGTCAAAAATGACGCACAAACCAAAAGCTTATTTGGGCATAGCGGAAACATCAAAAGATATTTAAACAGCATGCCAGCTCACAAACAAGGAGTCATCGGGTCTCGCCTCTTGAGTCCGATTTCTCCCGGCCCGCTTGGTTTAGGCCTTGGGGCTGTCTATTCCACTTGCTTTCCTCCTTTCCTTCTGAGGTGGCTTAAACCGGGATCCCTACGGGGACATATCGGGACGGCACCCTCACCTTAATTCCTCCTAATTACTCGGAGTAGGCTTAAACCGGGATCCCTACGGGGACACATCGGGATGGCCTCTCCCCTATTCTGAACTCTCTCCTTTCCCAAAAATTTCTCAGTCAAAAGGAAAGCGCGCGGATATTGGCAAGTGAGAGGATCAAGACCTTGTGTCGCTATATTCCGCCATTGGCGGTAGGGCAACAAGGCTATCGACACCTCATTTGTAACATAGGCCTAAAAAACCACCAGCGTGGCATCTCACGCCCCGGGAGAAATCAAGTGTTATTAAAATTTTATCGACTAAATTTTAGGGGGGTATTTACCCTACGGCCGTTGTGCTTCATTCTTGACCTAGGAAGAATAAGTTTGTGTATTATTTAGCTTAAATGGTGGGTTTGTAGTAGTTGAAGTTAAATAGGTTTAAAATAAAAATTGTTTGTCTGTTTTTTTATTTTATATAATTTTTAAGCCATTTTTCAACGGAAAACTGGCGGACAATAAAATTTCCTTAACAACTTTCCCATGCTGTTGGTGTATGGTTGGGGGACTTGTATTGGGGTCAACTTTAGTCCTCTTCTTAGACCCCCTTAATCTCCCGACTGCTTCTATTATTCTGCTAGGGATTGAGGGAAGTTTCCTCAAGGCGTGCTGGCTATCTCTCGGGGATTAATAGACCTCGGGGTGGTCTGCATTTACCTCCTAATAGGAGGAGTGGTGGCCTATCTCCTCTATTTACTTATTGCCTCATGCGACCTACCGCCATTCTAAATCAGCGACAAAGGAAAATACAAAAAACCAGTAATGGGTGGGAGAAATACAGTTGGATTGCTGATTCTCACATCATTTTGTAATAAAGATTCTGCAGGCCAAATTCATCTCTGAGTTAAACCACTGTCTCTAATCTTCAATGCGGACAGGTGTAATTGACTGGAGGTTGGTAAACGATTCATCTGAGGAATAGGAGAAGGAAAAGAAACCAACTCACTCGCCCATAAGCGTGTTGACCCAATAGCTAATAGCTTATCTTGCTGGTTATACCTGTTACTGGACCGAAGGCCAGCAGATTCGACTCCGAATACACCAAGGATGCATTTGAGTAAGAAAGTTCTATTTTTACACAGTCTTTTTTTCAGACTAGATCCGTACCTCAAAAGCTTGACATTTTCATTGAAGTGCAATTTATTAACCATTTTGGGTTAAAATGATCGCTTGCAATACATGGAGTTTTCTATCAAGCCTAAAATACGTTAAGTAGTTATTGAATGGCCTACTTTCACTCATACAGGGCCCCAACCTGTCTTCGCTAAGTGACTTTTGTGACTGAGTGAGATAGCATTACTCATCTGAGTTTTCCAAACAGATAATCCTTGTCAAACAGAGTCATGAGCCAATGACAGAGAAGACCTACGTAGGGACATGAAGGCAATCTGATAGCACAGACTGGACTTCTCAGAAAGGTTAAATGTGTCAAAGTTAAATACAGTCACATAACCCACACATCCCACTGCTTTACATATCCCAACAGAATTTCTGAAGAATGATGAGACTCTGCTCTCCAGTGGCTAGCACAGTTATTCACTCGAGTGGTTAACAAAGGGCAACTTCCAAATACAGTGAATGTCAAAAGTCATTGCTCTCCTGAAACTGGAGAAAGGCCCACACAATGTTGCAAGCTATTGACCGATATCTGTCTGTGCCATTCCAGGTGAAAGAGCAACTCATTCTTCATGCATCTCCCCAGAAATGGAGTCAAGATGCAGCGTTGAGCAAATAGGCTTTTGAAGACACCACAGCATCTGTGATCAACTGCTAGCTTTGACAACACTAGTTGAAAACAGTTTTCAGAAAAACCTCTAGATGGGAGCTGTATTTCTGGATTTGACAACAGCATATGACAGAGTCTGGAACATGGGACTTTTACTCAAATTGTCAAGAGCACTCAAACTGTCAATGTCGTTGACCTTCTCCGCCACTGCAGATGTTTTCGAGTGCACATGGTAGACAGAGTCACCAAGTGGAAGAGACAAACCAGCAGTTTGCCCCCAGGCTCTGTGCTAGCACCAGCATTTTTCAATCTGCACACAAACCACCTTCCACTCACCCAGTCCCGTAAATTCATGTACACAGATGACATTTGCTTAGGCATCCAAATCACTTGGTCTTGGATGGTCATTTCCAGAACATGAAGACACCCTAAATGCTGACCTGATTAAGATGGCTGAATACAGTAGTTGCAGTAGATGGCATTAACAACCATGTTTGCCAAAGAGAGTTTCAATTGTGTTCCATCCTTACAAGGCCAGAGCAGATCAAGAACTTAATATCTTTCTCAAGAGACATCACTTGAACCACAAGTCCCTCCCAGTGTACCTCAGAGTAACCCCAGATGGAACTCTCTCACATCTTGACCACCTGAGGAAAACTGTGGTTATGGTGAGGACATGTAAAAATCTTTTAAGCAAATTGGCTAGCATTTCATTGGCAGCAAATGCTCAAACTCTCCGATCATCCAGTGTAGCCCTCTGTTACTCTGCAGTAGAATCCTGTGCTCCAGTCTGGCTCAATTCATCTCACACCAAGTTGGTTGACACACAAGTGCACTCAACGACATGCATTAGAACTTGGATGCTTTGATCCATACCAGTACTGAGGCTCCCGGTGTTAAGCAACATCACTTCTCCACACATCTGTCACATCTGTCTGGCTACAGCCAGAATGGTTGAGATGATCAAGGCAAACCCAAGCCTATTACTATACAAAGCCCTCTTCAATGAAACACCGATTGTGGGCCCACTTGCCTTGCCCATATTTCTCTGCAACTTCTCTGTGGCGTGAAGAATCGTCTGCAGCTGACACCAGAAACCAGTCTTTAACGGACCCGAGCATCCGGGTATCCAGCTTCAATTTGCCACACCACTCATGGGCCCTTCTTAAGCAATTTCAAACAGGCCAGGGTCAATGTGCAGCTGACCTTCACACCTGGGATCAATGTGGCTGTGACCAAAGACAGACAGACAGAGACTATGTCATACAACACTGATGATGGCCCTTTTACCAGGTTTGATAGCGATCTGTCCAAAATTGGGTTGGCAAGCTCCACATCTGATAAGAAAATGTTAATTTATCATTCTTCTTTCAACACGGCCAACAATATTCCAAAACGTCATCAGCTTCTAACATCTTAGTACTTCTGCTTCCCATCTGAATTTTCTTTTGTTTTTTTTGTTTTTTTTTAAAAAGGCTGAGAGATAACCACCTCTATTCTCAGATGCTACATGGTATGCAAGTACCCAAACACTAAGTACTTCATCAGAAACCACAGAATTACTCATGCTTGTCTGTTTGGAAAAACAACATTTGAAAAAAGGATTATGAATTTGTATAGTTGGAAAACTTTGATTGACCTAAATCAAACCCTACCACTTTTTCCGTTGGAAAATGACAAGAGTGACAATATGTTTAGGGTACCTTCCATCCTCCAGGCCTTAAGCACCTTAAGACACTTGCAACATGCATAAATCTTCTAACTATCTTTGATTCCCAAACAAGCACTCTTTTATTTGTATGTTCCAGCTAAAAACGCAGAGCCAGATACTCAGCTGGGGTAACACATCTACTAGGGCTAGAAATACTTTTCCCCAAAAATCTCAGCTTCTGTTGATGGCACTGATTCTCCCCTCCGCCCCAACTGACCTTTTTATTCACCACTGACAAGACGACTTTAAAGCCCTAGTTTACATCATGCCTTTCCTGTCCTCTATGTCTGTCTGCTTCATTTTTGTGATCTGACAGATTACTGAAATATACAAGACCGTGATTCTTATACACTTCAACAATCTGCCTATTCTGGAGAATGAGCAGGTTGACCTTGTGGACATGATTGATGTGTATGTCTGTGATCAGAAGCACACTCAGAATCTTTTGGTTTGCTATTGGAGTTTAGACCAACCAAATTTAACTGTTTTTATTTCACTGTCACCTTTGTTCTAGGGAATAGGTAAATTTTAAGGAACCCAAGAGAGGTCATTTTCCAAGTAAAAACAGTATTTTACAAGTTTTCAATTTGGGGCTTAAATCTAGGCCTTAATCACAGTGATATAGATGATAGGCTAGATCTTCAGCTGGAGTCAGTAGATGTCATCAAAGGAGCTGCACTGATTTACCCCATCTGAGGAACTGGTTGCCAGAATTAAATCGCTAATGGCTAGGACTCACTTCCTGATGTAATCCAGATAAACAAGACTAAAGGGGGAAAAAATTGAAACCAACACAAATAAAACAGAGCACACAGCTCTTAACAGCAGATCAAGGGCTAGTCCCAAGCAAAGTTTCTTCATGCCTTTAGCAAGGGAGACCATGCAATAAGGTGAGCCTGAAACCACGTCAGATATGGAAGAAGATGGTGGCATTTGGCTGACTGGTGGGAGCCTGTCAGGGAAAGATACTTGTTCCATTACCTGAACCTTGCAGGGCTAGAACAGGAGGGGTTTTGGGAAAGAAGGGAGAGAGACTGTGGGAAAATTTGTTAGTCTTTTTATCATTATCTTTATTCCAGTCGTGCCCAGAGACCCCACCCTAGACTAGACTCCAACTGCATGCTAGGTGCTGTACAAATACATAGTATTTATTTATTAGTTATGGTCAGGGAAGGGACAGGCTCTTAAGAGTTTACTGCTTACTAGAAAAGGGTGGGAGAAAGGAGGGTTTTTTTTTAATTCCCGTTTGGCAGCTGAGGTGCTGAGATACTGAATGACTCACTCAAGGTCACAGAAGTCTGCAGCAAAGCATGGAATTGAATCTAGATCTCGAGTCCCAGAGCAGCATCAGAATCACGAGATCCCCTCTAGTCCCTCTGTGTGACTCACAGCAGAGCAGCAAGAAGGATCCTCAGCATAAGACTATAAAATGAAGGGTACTCTGCTTAAGAATCTCCTAGCCTAACTTTACACAGGAGTTCTGTGCCAGAAGAAGGTTCTGTGCATGTCAGCATTTCCATATGATCACTTTCCATACGGTGATTGCTTTTGAAAAGATAAAAAATAGTTTAAAGCTGGCAGAGAGTCTTGAGTGGTCACAATCCTCTGCATCTCTCAACATTTTTCATTTATGTGTTTTTTTTCTTTTAAATACATTTTGTCAAACTCTGATGCTGTGGGTGAGGGTGGGGAAAGAATCCCCATTGCAGCAAGTCAAGCTCCAGTCCATTCAACAACAAGGAAAATGTTTTCTTCTACAGTACCCTACTGAATCATGGGCCAAATTCATTTTTTGGTTTAACTCTAGAAGAGACAATGGAGTTATACCAGGGATGAGACTTGCCCTTTTGTGTACAGAATTGCACTTTACTGTATTAAAAGCCAAATTCTATTAGCCTTTTAGCCATACATGCTCATTAAATCCATAATGGACCTACCACGCATACCACACTTACCATGAGTGAATTGTTCTGCTTCATCCAAAGTATCAGATCAGAGCAGCAGCTCTCCATTGGCAGAACAAGTCAAGCATGTGTTGACCTATTCATATTATTACTATATGGGGTAAACATAATGCTATTATGTAATTCTAAGCATGTTAGGTGGCATCACTTTAAATTCATGGGTGCAACAAAAGGGAGCATAAATGGGGAAAAGTTCTAAGAAACCTACCCCACATAAAAATTCTCTGCCATGCTGCAGATTCAACCTATCAGCAGTGTTTCTAGTATTCCAGTAGCCTAGTACCAAAGGACAAAAGGCAAGAAATACAGCATAACAAGGAAAATGATCACAGTGTTTACTGCAATAGCCAAATTCATAAAACCAGCTTGAAGCACTTTATGATAAGATAAAGAATGACAAATTTGAAAGCAGAGAGCGACTGACATTGTCCATTGTCCAAGGAAAACACTGATTCCCACTATTTGGAAACATGAAAAGAAAAGCATCTCTAAAAGTCCAGCTTTTGAGACAAAAATGGTCTTTGTAAGTTCTGCGTGGCTCACATGGTGCAAGCTGAAGTATTTGTGTGTTCCAATTCCTGAGCCAAACCCTTAACTCAAGAACAAACAAACAAGATGTAACCAGACAGCAGACGATGCACAAGTCTGACCACTGAAGTAACCTTTTCTGCTGCAAAAACAAGATGCATGGGGGAGTGGTCAGATTGTGGGACTGGTAATTGGACATTGAGACTTTTACATTCAGATCATCGATTTGAAGCTGGCCCAGGACAATAATGACAAAGTCAGAGCTTTTTCACACCTCATTAGTGGTCTTCAGCCACAGGCCTGATCCAGCAGGCTCCTAATAGAGAAAACTCCTGTAAGCTTCAAGGGGAACCACACATGTGAGAGAGCTACAAGATCAGGTCCACAACAGTACCCTTTCCTAAAGGTTCAGCAGACACAAGAAGGACTGAATTGGCATAAAGACTTACTTTGAGGAGCACCCCTCCAAGCCACAGAATGGGATCGGGTTTTACTGCTGTCCTTGAAGCAGAAAAGTTGCTACTGTTGTATTTTAAAACAGTTGGTTTTATAAACATGAAGTGTCCAAGAGCTTGGCAACAGGGTAGCAATATAAATATCTAAATCAATATATTTGAGAGAAAGGATTGCAGGCTGTTTGCATCTGAAATTAGCTCATTCCCTCTACCCGCTTCCTGTGTGCTTCCTAGATATTATCACTGTCATTCCCACCACAGTGGTTGAGAGCTGTGCAACCACTCGTTATCCTTTTCTGATCCAGAACTGGAACATGGCATTGCACTTGACTTGTGCTCTTCCCTATAGGTGTCAGTAAGTAGAAGACTGTTAGATGTAAGGAGCAGGTTAAACCCCAACTCCAATATAAATGGATGGGTTTGGATTTCAATGGCCAGACAGGTACAGAAAATATTGTTAGGCATCGGCTTTCAGTAAAAGTAGTATCCCAGGTGAGTTTTAAAGAGCTGACTCTTAATCCAATCACTTGAAGAGTCGTCATTTCAAGACTGCTCACCATTCTCCTAGGTCATAGTGTTGGAAATTTGGGACAGTCCCAGGAAAACCAGGACACACAGATGATGTATCTGAGAAAGCACCTGATCAAACTTCTAAAAAAACTCCCCTCCTCCTTTAGACAAAAACAAAACATGCTTCTTGACTTCTCCACAGATGGAAACAATATGCAAGCCCGCTCTCACACAGCCACCTTTTGCCTTTAGTTGGAGAATTTCCCCACTCTCTTCTGCAACACTTTCCAAGTGGCTACATAAACCATCAGTGAGGTCTCAGACTAATACAACAACTCACAATCAAACCTGACCTGGAAGCTGTGCAGTCTGATCATTAGGACTAAGGAATGGGAAGTAGGAAGAGCCAGGATTTCTGATCTAGAATGAGCATATTGTGAGAGAGATCTAAACCAACTGGTTGCCTGACTCCTTATGAAACCCACCTTTTAAATTAGGTGAAACATTACTGAAAATCACGTTACACAGAGTAAATACATCATAGTTTAATATTCTCTTGAGCAGCTCCGTTTCTGGAGAGAGAAGGGAAGCTTACAATAGACTTGGACATATTTCTGAACAAGAGAACAGAGACTTTATATCAGGGAGCAGTTTTATGAAGGGGTGGACCATATTTCTAAGCCCCGTATCACTTCACATAGAAACACAATGGGATATTCACTGTTAGAAGTATAAAGGAACAGATCTGCAGCTAGTGTAAACAAGCATAACTCTGGCGTTATGTCAGTTTAAAATCAAATGAGGATCAGACCCTAGGTCCCAAACTCCAAGCAGGATAATAGATAATAGCAAGAACTGATGGCAATACTTTTTGTAGATCAGGTAAGGAGAAACTATAAAGCAACCTCCTAAACAGTCTAATAAAAAACAAACACATTGTTCACTGTTTGCACTCCATCTGCCATAAAAAGCAACATTGTTTTATTTCCTTTAGTTTGCGAGGGTTTGCATAAAACATAAGCAGGTTGTACAAACCCTGGAGGTTTAATCTGATTCTAGTTTATCTTTTGATCAGCACATCAAACAATTGCACAGCATTACCCTCTCCCTTCCGAATATCCAAAAGCTGCCTGAAAAAAATCCATGCCTTCTCTCATCAGGGCGTTGCTGGTGACTTCAAGTTAATGCAGCTAGTATTTAAAGTGAAATCTTCAACAAAATATTTCAAACCAGGAACAGATCTCACATCTGCAAAGGGTTTTAAATCGTAGATTAAACAAGTCTTTTGTTTCTGAGCCCGTCTTGTTTGTGTGTGGGGTGATTATCACGAAGGGGAGAGGGAAGACCTCCACAGCAACTGCAAGAGACCATACTAAATCCTCTGTACTTTATGTGACAAGGCATTTGTTATGGCAAACACATCAAACCAGATGCAAACACCTGCAACCTGTCTCTGCACAGAAAAATCTCACCAGACTGAACCACCAGCAGGTTCCAACTTCACTCAGACCTTGGACAGCAGCCAACATTTTTATCAGCTGGTATAAAACAACATTTTTCTTTGAGATCTTTTTTCTGATCAAAATGAAAATACCAGCCATACCCTTTCAGAATCAAGGGAAGTCAAAGAGGAACCTATCCTGAGAATCGTTAGGCCAAATTCTCCACTGGTGTAAACTGGCTGACTCAGTGGAGCTGTGCTAAGTTACATTAGTGGAGAACGTGGCTCATCAAGTTCCAAACTATCCTTTCAGTTTACAGTAGAATAATGATGGAATAACAACAGAGAATTACATTTCCTTTCCCAGGCAGAGAGCTAAACACAGCGGACTAGGCTTTATAAGGTGCCAGAAAGAACCATAGAAGGAAAGCAGGGAAATCTGTTTGAGCCACAAAGGGCCCAACTGTCTCAGCTCAGGGATGAGGGAGAATACATCTGATCAGTCCTTGTTATACTGATGTGTGAGCACTACTGTAATCAAGGCTGATGTTCGTCCTTCCATCGAAAGCTATCAGTTTTTGAGGTGTGGGGCTAAGCTGTTTCATAAACCAATTGCTTTGTGCAGCAACCTAACATCTGAGATTTCATAATGATTTTTTACAATCCTATTGGGTTTAAATGAACTCACCTGCTTTGCTTTTTATGTTCCGTTGTTCTGTATTTAGGCCCCCTCCCAGAGCTATAATCTGCACATGCACAGTTATGAATATATATGTGAACATTCCCAAAGATTAGCTCAAAAATTCAATTTATTTTTAAACTTTTAAATCAACTTTAGTGCTTGTAAAAGGCGTCAGGTTGCCAGCATCATAAACCAGAGCCCTCTGTTTACTCACAAAGCACGTGCTGCTGCCACCCAATCAGTGTGATACAAACCCTGAGCCTAAGCAGCTCCCGCTAATTGTGGGAAGGTGAGTCAGTCTGCATGCCCAACTATGCCTGATCCAAAGCCAAAGGCAGTCTTTCCATTGACTTGAATGGCCTTTGTATCAGGCCCCCAAAGCCAAAGGCAGTCTTTCCATTGACTTGAATGGCCTTTGGATCAGGCCCTCAACTCTGTGGCCTCTTTGCTGAGGTCTCCAACAAGCCACTTGTGACTGTGGCTTCCAGATTGTGGACACCTGTCCACTGGGAAGTGGATCAGCAACAACAGCTCATTCCACACTGGGGTCCCATTTAAACCACTGCCTCAGAGAAGGAAAGTGGTCTAAAACATGCCATTATTAACCCTCTTAGGAAGGTGTCCAGTTTCCCAGATTGGTGCTTATTAAACAGCCTAAGGCAGCCTTACCAAAAGGTTAAAGACAGACAGAGATAAAATTCAGGTCTCAGGACAGTGAATTAGACCCAGGATTCCATTGGTCAGAACCCCACACAGCTTTCTGGGAGTTACACAAGAGGGTACACCAGAACAGTAGGCATTTTTAAAAACAGGGGGATTTTTTTTTAAGCTCATATTTTGATGCCACGATAAAACAGTGTAGGGTGATGGAATTTCTCACAGAAAGGACAAGCGCTGAATTACTTTCTTCCAAACCCACCCTCTGTGCTGGGGAAGCATCCTTTTTAAGTCCCCCAACCTTTTAACGCTTCCTTGCGTGCTTAGAGAGCTCCACAGAACACAATGGAAACCAGATGCAACAAGTCAGGGTGCTTCACCACAACTCATGTTCACTTCCTTCTGGACCAGTAACATGCTGCTATATGCAGAGCTCTCCAAAAAGTGGGGGACCTCAGGCAACACACTATGAACATGTTCTGAAACAGACAAGTGAAGCAACACAGAATGGTTTCCTGACCCCCTAGTTCACATCAGAACCCTGCTATCATGTTAACATAGACTCATCTGCAGTGTTAAATGACAGAACAGGTCAATGCAATAAATGAAAGATACTGACAGGTGTCTGGCAGTTTGGGGATGCTTACTTCGAATAAGAATCCTCCAATGAAGCTTCCTAAGTCTTTTGCTGTATTTAGGTCTCTAAAGTGGTCTAGCACTATCCTACTGGAGAAACAGTGCTGGCTTATCTGGCCTTCTCTCATCAAAATGTGGTGCTTCAAGTCATCATTTTAACAGCTAAGTATTTCCACAATGCAATTTCAAGGAAAAACCTAAAACGGTGACCCACAAAGGGAAAATAATGCACTTGTGCTCACTGTTTTTAAAATAATGTTCTAAGAAGGTCTGTTTAAAAATAAGAGAAGGCGGAATAAGTAGAGTTCTCCTTGGGGGTTTTGCTTTGTATTAAAAATGTAGGTCTTATCTAGCCTCGATGTCTCTGTGGATAACCGGAGAACTGGTAAGAACAAGGCATCACAGACACCAAGGAGTGAAACCCAATTAATTGGAAGGCGACATTATTTTTATTTACATGCTTTAAAATATTCCGTTTTGTTTTTGTTACCTCCTAACTAACACACTTGGGGAAAAAACTGTTGTGGTTTCAGCAACTCTGCCACTTTAAATCTGAGAAAGCTCTCAACACACATTTCTCAATCAACAATGAAAGAAAAGGACTCGGATTATAAGGCCAAAAGGGAACACTAGATCAACTAATCTAACCTCCTGTAGATCACTGACCAGAAAACTTTACCCAGTAGTTCCTGAATTGAACCCAATAACTTGTGTTTGATGAAAGCATAAGATAATCCTCAATATTTCTGATACTTAGAAGGAAAAAATAAGCAAGGTAAAAAAAACTTGAATACAAAATCCCTAAAGACTGGGCCTGCTTCATATGTCAGAAGAAAGTTAAATATAGGCCCTAGAAAATTATTTTATTCTTCTTTAACAATCGCATTGAAGAGCCCACCTCTGAATATAAACTAACACAGTTGAATCTAACTAAATTCCAGTAATCAGATAAAAGTTTATAGCCCTTGAGCGTTCACTGCTTGTGCTGTTCAAAGGAGTTTTGTTGGGTAGGTCAGTTATAAGGCCTCCTGCTAGCTTTGCCATATAATTTTAAAAAAATACTTTCATACCCCATTATGTTTATATACAGAGTAAAGAGAAACCATGAGGACTGCAGGTTAAATAAGTTGAAGCAATACGGAACTCTTCAGGACAACCTTACAATTTAATACACAAGCCATACACAAGAGCGAATTTAGGTTCCAATACAGATTTCTTCTTCCTTGGTCAGAAAATGTGTAAATTAGCTTCATAAAATAAACGTGCCAAACTTTGTTTAATATCGTCTGATGCATGCACTGTACAGTCCATATTTTACATCCCACACTGTGAAAGATTACTCTTTTTTAATCATTTTTGGTCTAGAACCAATGGAGCAGCTGTAAATATGGAATTCCATTATGCCATTTTCAAGGCCACTTTTTTTTTTTTTAAAATGAGAACTGGAAGTCCAAATACCTCACTCAGCTTCGAAAATCCCAGCTGTGGGGTTTATATTAAGACATCCAAGGCCTGGTGCAATACCACTCAAGTTAATGAAAGTCTTCCCACAGACTTCGGAGAGCTCTGGATCAAACCCAAAAATGAGAGGACAGCCGAGCCACAGAAGAAAAGGAAGAGAGGAGTAAGAGATTAGAAACAATGGAATGGAGAAAGGGGACAGGTGGCCACAACAAAGCAATGGCTGGAAGCTGTATCATTTTTAGGTTAGTTTATATAGTATGAACCAGCGATTATGTGATCACAAGCTACTTCTTAAATAAAATGCAGTGGTTTTCAACCCGTGATCCGCAGATGCCTGGGGGTCCACAGACCACTAGGTCTAAGGGCGCCACAAAAGGTGACTATGAAAATAAAGTTCCCGAGGGGTAGCTGTTTAGTCTGTATACAGCAAAAACAACATGTTACAGGACTCTAGTTTTTTATGAAAATAAAGTTTCAGTTTTCAGAGAAAAAGATGGGGGGGGAATCGCAGAAGATTCAGTCTCTACCCTTCAGAGCTCTGCTAACTTGCAAAAACCTGGCAAGAGGCATGCAGACTGCATAACCTGAAACTATTTGGCTAGACACCTCTGGAACGCCTTGTCCTAGGCACGTTAGGAGATCTGCGGGGAAAGCCTCACTCTTCAAATCCATAGGAGGCCCAGATGGGAGAACTCCTCCCCTGCTAACTTTAGAATCTATGTAGCTAGGGAAGACAGCTGGAGCCATATTCAATTGTGTTAATTCTAGTTTTGTGCATGGAATAGGGGAGTTGTAGCCTAGAATAATTATATTATTCACCCTAATGCAGTTCACACTGCGGACTGTGATCACTTCAGAACCTCTGGAATGTGTCAGCCACTGGGCATAACAAATGACAGTATGTACTATCACTACAAGTTCCTCTCGAATTGTTCATGGACATTACAGAACATGGGTTTTATTGGGACACCTGAAGGACTAAGGCCAGTCATGTAAGTGATGCACAATAAAGCCAATTTTCCTGTTCAGAGCTATCAGAATCCACAAAATTATCTTCCTCCTAAAAAATGATGTTACCACAGGAAACTCATACCATAAACTTTCTAGTAGTACTAAACTAGCAGCAAACCACCCAAGAAATTAGAGATTTGGCCAACTCTTGGAAATCAGTCACCACTAACTTGGGACTACGTGGCAAGGCAGAAAATAAAGTACATTGAACTAGAAAATTACATCCAATGCACTCTTGATACACGGAACTAGCAGACATGTTCAAGCCCGTTTGCTGTCTTTGTATCAACGTGGCAAGTCTGGAAATAGGAGTGAAGAGGGATATTTCTGTAGTCACGGCATAACTACACGCAGGCAGCAAATACAAACCCTGCATGCCCTTGCTCTAGTCCAAAAGTTTGCCATCCTGAAGTAGAATAAATAAATAAATAACCAGCACAATACAAAACAACACTGGAAGCTGCTGTCCCACGTCACCTTCTTTGAAGGGGCTATAAATCGAGTAAGAACGATTGTAAAGGCTATGAGAACTTGCAGCTGCTGATGCCACCTGTGCTCATTGTGTTCCAGACAAAACAATCTCATCCACGCTTGTGGAGAACCGCACAGACACCAATGATAATTCAGCCTGGAGGCAGAAAATGAAATTAGTTTGCTCTAGCTTAAAAGTGGAGGCTATTATGGGAAAATATTTTACTGATCAGTAAAGTAGACGAAGGCCTACACACACTAGGCAACAATTCAGATTCCTTCCCATCTCAAAAATCTGTTTAGCAAGAGGAAAGTCAGACCAATAACTGCAAGAAATGCACTCTTGTATAGAAAAGTACAAGGGGCACCGCACCATGTGTTGATCCAACTAGAGGAGATGTCACATGCTAATTGCTTTCCCTAGGATGCACTAGGACTGGTGAAAGAATTATAAGAATTGTGTTTTTTTTCTCTTCAACTACCCCTTTAATTTGTAAACGTATTTCCCTTTGTTACAGCTGATTTGGATGTAGCTTCTAAATTTGATAGAGTCAGACAAAGTAGGGGAGAAAAATATTTGATTTTATTTACTTACCCCACTGGTGTAGTTATTTTTGGTAACAGAACTAACAGGCAAAATCTGGCTCCTACTGAAGTCAATAGGAGTTCTGTCATTGGCTTCAAATAGGAGCAAGGGGCAGGTCCAATGTTAATTATGGCTGGACTAAGGACAGGGGAGAACACCACAAGATATTAAGGTAACTCTCTGAGGAAAAAGCACAGTATCAGATAACATGGGGATGAGTGTGACAGACATGCCTAGGAAGAATAGGACTATTACTGGTATTGCTGCCAACACAAGAATGGGTCTAGCACAGGAGTTCTCACAACAAATTTTTGGGTGGCCTCAGAGTGTGACCACCAACTCTTGCTGGTGGCCGCACAGGCACTTTTTCCTAAAGTGCTTAATTAACTGTAAGCAAGAGAAATAAATACACACATATACAATCCATTTATTTATGTAGGGGTTGTCCACCCTGCAGTCTCAATAATAAAAACAATGCTGTGAGAAATGATATTTGTAGGCTTCTTAATATCATTTTCCACATGATACTTAGTAGCTACCTACAAGGCTAGGAAAAACGATAAGTGACATTAACAAACATACATGCGTCACTTATCACTTTTCCAGCCTTGCAGATAGGTACTAAGTGTCATGTGGAAAGTGATATTAACAAATATGCAAGTACCCCTTTCCACAACCTCCCAGCTAGCTAGTAACTGCTGTGAAAAGGGATACTTTCATGTCTGTTAATATTACTT
Organism: Mesoclemmys tuberculata; assembly: GCA_007922155.1. Lineage (NCBI taxonomy): Eukaryota > Metazoa > Chordata > Testudines > Chelidae > Mesoclemmys > Mesoclemmys tuberculata. The sequence continues at coordinate 38,443,731 of ML675649.1, read as the reverse complement.
TTCTCAGCAAGCCCCCAGGACCCATTAAGACCTGGATGCAGGGCCAGGGGAGGCAGCAGGGGCCTGAGGCAATGGGGGGATAGATGCAGGGCCAGGAAGGCAATGGGAGTCCAGGAGCAATGGCAAGCCCCGCTACCTTGTGGCTGGAGCCAAGGCTTGGTGCCCGCTGCTGGCACCCGAGTCTGGGGGTCAGTGCTTGTGGCCAGAGCCCAAAGCCAGGGGCAGGAACTGTGTGGCTGGAGCTGGAGGTCAAAGCCCACTGCCACATGGCTGAAGCTGTGGGTTTGCGCCCAGGGCCAGTGTCCGCTGCTGTGTGGTCATAGACCAGAGCTGGGTGCCAGAGCCTGGAGCCCCATGGCCAGAGGTCAGCACTCACTGCTACATGTCCAGGACCGGGGTGAACATCTGGAACCTGGGAGAAGAGCTGGGGGTCAGCGCCTGCTGCTGTGCGGTTGGGGCCATGTGGCTGGAGTCGGGGGTTGGCGTCCCAAGCCCTGCAGTCAGAGCCTGCTGCTATGTGGCCGGGGCTTGGAGTTGGTGCCTCGAGCCAGCGCTTGCCAGAGCTGGAACCGGTGCTCACCAGCGTGTGGCAGGAACCAGGGGCTGAAGGCTGAAGCCCTGAAGCTGGAGGCCAAAGCTGCATGGCTACAGACTGGGGTCAGCACCTGCCATCCTGCGGCCAGAGCTAGGGGTCAGCACGCATGGACGGAGCCTTGCGCTGCATGGCCAGGCTTCACAAGTCCCACTGCTGGAGTTGCCACCCAACACTCCCACCAGGTGAGTCAAGAACAAACCCTTGCTCCTGCAGCAGTGCCCTACCTGTCTCCAGAGGCAGTGCAGGGCAGCACATCCAGGAGCAAAAGGGAGGGAGGGGCAGATACTTTGCCCCTCTGCCCCATCACCGCCCAGGAGGTGGTCATGGCTGCACGAAAAACCCACTGTGGTGGCTGGTCTAGCACCTAACCATACACCCTCAGAGGATGAGTGTGTAACAATGCCCTTGGATGTGTCATTTGCATGGACAGAACCTGAGACTTCCAGATCTCCACAGCCTGAGCTATAGAATGGGAATTCATCCTTAGGAATGTCCACACATGGTCTAGCCACTGGAGGAAGACAAATGGCCACATTGTATTAGCATGGGTTACAAGTGTGCATTTCTTTTGCCATGCTAAGGACTGTAATGGAACTATATGATCTCTTCCTGCCTCCAAATGAATGATGCCTGCTACAGTTCTCTCAGAACAGGTGATGAGTTATTCTGTTTTATTTGATCACTTAGCCTTATTTTTTTTTTTTTAACTACTTCTGTCCTTTATTAGATTGACAATCGGTTGCCCATCTATGTTTATTCCTCTCTAATAAAATAAACCCTGTTTGACACCAATAAAACATAAAGAGAGCCTTTATTAGAGACAAGAGGAAATGTCCATCGTATTAAACAGCTTGATATCTCATTTAAAGTTGTGCTTTTACGGTTGATGAAATAAAGAAAATTCCCTCATTCATATAAAAAAAGAACACTGTGAGCTGAATTCTATCTCCTACAATTGCACATAGCTTCAGGACTCAAAGGGTAGTTCTGCACTACTGGACTTTCTGCAGTTAGTAGTCTTGGGTTAATATTAGTGAAACTACCTATGTAACTTGTTCTTCTATGAATATGAGCGCATGGACTACAATTAAAGGCTGGACGCTGGGTAAAGGAACACTCTTAATCTGTTTGCCAGACTCAAGTCGGTATAGAATCTAAAAGTTGGTGGTAAAAAAAGAAGGAAGCTAGAAAATTTAAATATAGAAAGGAACACCCATTCTCTAAAAGCAAGTGGTTAGGTGGTACAACCATTTCTGAACTGTTTATGTATGTGTATCCATTTTATATTCATTTTAAGCCAAATCAGTTAACAGATTTACTTATGAATTCTCAGAACATTAATTCAATACCTTAAAGCAGTGAAATTTTGAGGCGCATACACTCTATTCTTCATAGATAACAGAAACTGAATCCATGCCTTAGAACTCAATTCAGCCTTAGCTATGGAGCTGCAACTCCAGACCACAGCCCTACAGATCACTCAAAGAGAAGGTGAACAAAAATTCAAGGGAGTCAATACAGCTGGCCCACTGGGCCAGATTCTGATCTTAGTTATACCACTTTAAATTCAGAGTATCTCCACTGAAGTCAGCATGACACCAGAATTAGATCCTTTGGCTCTAATTCCTTGGGGTTTGGTGTTTCTTTGTTTACAAACTTCCTGAACTACACACATGGAAATTAACTACACAGTTCTTTTTTCTGTGCAAGTACAGTAGAACTTCAGAGTTACAAACATTTCAGAGTTAGGAACAACCTCCATTCCCAAGGTGTTTGTAACTCTGAACAAAACATTATGGTTGTTTTTCAAAAGTTTACAATGGAACATTGACCTAACACAGCTTTGAAACTTAACTAGACAGAAGAAAAATGCTGCTTTTAACCCTCTTAATTTAAATGAAACAGGCACAGAAACAGCTTCCTTACCTCAAATCTTTTTTTTACAAACTTTCCCTTTTTTCTGTAATTTACATTTAACACAGTACTGTGCAATATTTGCTTTGTGCGCGCGCACGTGCATGCGTGCACGCAGGTACTGCTTCTGCCTGATTGCGTACTTCCAGTTTGAAATGAGATGTTTGGTTGACCAGTCAGTTCGTAACTATGGGTGTTCGTAACTCTGAGGTTTTACTGTACGTGTCTACCTTAGAGATAAACTCTCTTTTCCATTTGATTCTGCAGGAGCTGAGATGCTCCAGCTAACAACCCACCCTGACTTAAGTAAAAAGGTATTCACCAACCCCGGAACTAACTTCTTCTTTAGCCTTCAGTTAACTTCCATTAGGTCGCACTGCCTGGTCTGCCTGCTTTTTCCAGACTTCCCATGTCTGGGCAGGGGTTTGGAGCAGATGTTTGCGAGAAATGGATCTTTTCTGGGATTGAGCCAGTTTCAATTTTTATGTAACTACTGTTTCTAATTTTTGTACATGAGCCAAGGGGATTATTGATTAGTACTGTTTATAAACCCAAATAAGTAAAACTCTGTCCCAACGCTGTCTCAGACACCGATATTACCAGTCAAATATAAGATGATCACATTTCTCTTTTCTCGTGGAACAGGCAATATAGCACTTCCTTAGTTAACAGAACTCTCGCTTCTAGACAAGAAAGCTGAGTTCAGGTTCACACCACATCACAAATTGGGCTTCCTCCAAGAAGCAGCACAGTTACACACGCTTAAACTGACATTACATCCCTTTGAGAGGTCTCTCCCTATAGGCAATAAAGATACCGTGACGGGGGATAACCATGGTGCTCAGACCAATCCTCCCTCCCTAGAGGAAAACAAGTTATAATATTCAAGCCAGTGTGAGAGCTACTACAGATCTGACAACTGTTCTGGGAATTGCAGCTGGTAAATCTACCCACTCATTAGTCCATTAAGCTATCTGATGCTTGCTTATCAGTGTTTAACTCATTACTCTGTAAAACTTTCTGACGTATATTTAGTATGAAATGTGCCATCTACAAACTAAAATCTACTACTGACTTCCTGTCATGAGGACTTGTATCCTGTTATAGCTAGCTCTAGCATAAATTTCCACAAGGCCCACAATCATTCATGCAATAAACATCTGAACTAATTTTAGATCCATAAGAAGATTGACTTGAATACTGTGAATCAGACCCTCATCCCTATTAATCTTTTCTGAACACACTTTAATTGGATTTTTCCAGTGAAGGTAGACCTAATAAGAAAGGGTCTAGGGCCACTAGACAAAGACAAAAATGTCTATTGTTATCTCAACGTCTTTTGGAGGGCCATGTCTTGAGATGAGAATACTGTACCATACTACTAGAAGTTTAAAGTTTGTATCTAAGCACATTATGTTTATGCTGTTAACTTAGACTTAGTTTCTCAAATGCAGTTCTCTAGAGTTCCTTTAAAGATTGTAAAATAGACTAAGTTCAAGATTTTCAAACACAGGAGGCTAAAGTTAAGTTCTCAAAGGCATATTTAGGGTCTAAAGGAACTGACGGGTGCTTAGTACTTTTGAAAGCCAGACAGATGCCTAAATTTGGATCTAAGAGTCTAACTTTAGGCTCCTTCTGACAGGGAGTCCTGAATGTTTGCCCCCTGCTGGAGGCCCTGCCACACCTCCCCTGACGAAAGTAACCTTCTGGAGTAAAAAGGCCACCACATTACGTTCTTCAGGAGCTGCCTAGAAAGGCCACCTAGAAAGCTGCAGGTGGAACCAATGAGCATCAGTCCTCCAGCAGCTAGAAGGACTGGGAATAGGCAGAGGCCAATCAGGGTCCAACAGGTAGGATAAAAGGGGCTAGCTGCTTCCTCCAGTGTCCAGTTCTGGGTGATACTGGGACAGGAAAGGAAGGATCTCCTCCATCTTAACCCAAGAAGCCTGGCCTAGTTGGGGCTTAGCTCTGACAGCACCTTTTTGTTTGAATCAGCAAACGATTGTTTTACTTTGTGTAGTGTAAGGCCAAGGTGGGCCATCCTGAGCTGAATATTAATTTGACTTCTATAAGACTCAGCAAGCTCACGCCATGAGACGCTCCACTGGCTCAGGTGACTCATTGACAATCCTATTTTTGAAAATCTGTGGCGAAAAATTCATTATGTAAAACGTTGCTGAAAGCCAGTATGGCTCAAAGCAAAAGCAATGGTGTGAGCTGAGCTCGAATGGGATTTTCAAAAGCCACCCAAATGTTTGCTTAAGTCAAATGTTTGCATTGAAGTCAAAGTGAACAGTTAGGCCACCACGGAACGCTTTCGAAAATCCCAGTCCAGAGGAATTGTTTGGGCTTCCGATGAGATAAAAAAGCCCCTCTAGCAACAGACCACAATTTCTTAGGCTAGCACCCAGATTATCAGAAACGTGCTCTGATTCGACATCTTTAACAACAGGACAATCTCCATCCCTTTATGTGATAATTTGTCAGGGACAGAATTACCATCCTATCAACATCAGCATCACCAATCATGTTCTCCATGATGCCGCCATATACCAAGATTTACCATCATGCTGTCAATCCTGGAAGATATTCTGACTGCACCAAAGAGAGGAAATCAGACATCACTGAGTTTTGAATAAGGCTGGTCCGAAAAAAAAAGCTGGATGTAAAATTGTCAACAACACATATTCCTTTTTTAAAGTCAAAATCTAAAATTTCAATGAAAAACAATTGAAATTTTTCAAAATTTCAACCAGCTCTAGTCTTGATAAATTCCTGAGATGTGACATTAAGTCCCTACTTCCCTTACTCATGTGTCAATTTCTACCCCATCTTATTCCTCCTGCCTTTTTGCTATTGCTCTTTGCCTTTTCTTAAGAGACTAGCTAGGCCAACCAGGACAAATATAAGCTGAGCTATGACCAACCTGGCAAGCTGAAAGCAATGCTGGAGTAGCACAATCTGTGGCAAAAGTTTCGCCTCCTACAAACTGCTGAAAGAAAAATCAAAGCAATCTATATAAATGCTTTTGAGAGCCAGGCTCCAGGAACCACTGACTGAGTCATGCAAAGTGTTCTGCGCCTGTGAGCTCCCAGCAACTGAATAAGAAAACAGAGAAAACCTGCATTTTCTTATTTTCTGTTGTTCTTTTCAATTAAGCTTTCTCTGTGTGATTGTCTTGTTTTGTGTTAAGAACAGCCAGGATCAGCCCACAGCATCACAACGAGTGATCTGTCATCTAAAGTTGACTTAGTCTTTCAACTATGAAAAACAGGCCACTTGAGAGACTTTCAAGCAAGGGGTTTTAACACACAGAAGCTACATGAATTACAAGAATTGGAATAAGGAAGTTTATTAAAATTAAGACTTACTTGTAAAATTATTAGATGTTATACCTAACTTTGTCGTCGTCTTTAAAACCTTTTGTGTCTTTACTCCACAGTAATAAACTTCATGATGTTTATTAGTGTGCAAAAAACAAAAAACCCAGACAAAAGCAGGGGGTTGCTCAAATGACTGTTAATACTAAGGCAATATAAAAAAGGGAAAATTAAAAATTCTAAGCTAGCTCCTGAAGCTACTGGATCTAAGCTGACTCAAGCTGTCTCTCTAACTCGCTAAAGGCCCCTACCCAAAGCTCACAAACACCAGCAGTTTCTCCACCAAACACAACAGCTTCCTGGGGCATGTCTTGTAGCAGGGGGGAGCACAGCACGTCTCTGGAAAGACTGAGATAAATGCAGCAGACACAAACAGCAGTTGACTGTGTTTTCACTGCTGGGAAAAGAACAAATAGTTCACTTAGTATAACATTGCTGTCAGACACGGAAAGACATCTAGGGAACTGAGCCAAATAATCCCTGGGGAGCTGAAGGAAAAGGGGACAAAATGCAGCAGAAACTAGTCCTCATGGAAACCTTTGCAAACAACCCTCCAGTTAAAAACATTTACACTTAAAGATACATAAATAAGGGGAAAACCCACCCACCTCATCAGTGCCGGGCAAACCTTTGCTCTTGCCAATGCTTGTTAGTTTCTTACAAAAACTCTTAAGTACACGTACATGGAAGAACAAACAGCCTACAACTTGTCCTAGCATATTTCTTCCAGCAAATGTCTCTTCTCGTTTTTTTTATTAACTTCTTTCTAGCAACAAAGCTGTGCTGCTTTTGTCTTCTACAAGAAAACGTCTTGGGAAGGAAGGAGGGATAGCATGTTCAACTATCTTGTGAGCAAGAGATGGGCTAATTGGGCCAGGATTAGGTAAAATTTCTAGGCTCCCCTCAAAACTCCTAAACACATCCTCCTCCGCTGAGAGGC
>ML675649.1:38337303-38436892 GCA_007922155.1 Mesoclemmys tuberculata | reverse complement strand
CACACACACACACACACACACACACACACACACACACACACGACTGTCGAACGCTAACGTGTAGTGAAGAATAAACTTCCTTTCCCTTCCTTATGGCTGAGGGTCTCCTCTCCCTCAAATATCATGATGGGATCTAGGCCTCACATTCTCAGGCTTCCAGCTCACATGAGAGATGGGGCCCAATGCACAGCCATCCTGTAGTTTTGCATATGAACAGAGGCTCATTGGCTCCAAAATGCCACCTGGTTTTTCGCTCAACTCTGCCATAGGTGCTCAGTTTCCTATGCTTGCTCTTCAGATGAGATAAATGAGTTCCTGGGAGTTCTTTTGGCAGTAAAAAAGGCAGACTCGTGTTTTGAGGTGCTGCTCCCACCCACCCAGCTTAGTTTCTTGGGAGTCCAGGGCTCCATGGTGCCAAATGTACACGTTCCCTCCAAACTTGATGCCTCAATCCAGCCTTAATCTCCTCAACATCTCCAGGATGTAGTCATTCATTTCTGATTACTCATCTCCACCCATGTCACTGTTCTCCTTTCGTGTCTTGATACAGCAGCAACAAGCACTGTATAAATAAATTTGTCCTGTTGTACATTCATTGCAGGATCCTAAAGCACTTTGCAAACACTGAGCCAATACACAATCATAGTAAGGAATAACTGGAAATACCATATGAAGGCAGTATCACCTCTTTTGCTCTCACTACAAAACATGCTTTAAGTACCTGAAATTATGGTTTAGCGCGGAAATAAAATTCAGTCTTCCACGGGGACTATATCAAACACAGGCCTGCCACACTAAACAACCACCTGGCGTTTCTTTTCCTGGTCACTAAAGGTGGAGAGCATATTGCTGCAGGGAAAACAACTGCTCAACAGGCAACCCCTCCATCCAGTCACAATGTATCATTGATTCGGTTTGATTCAGTCCACCTCAGATAGGGTCTTCGTGGCTACAGCATGGGCACAAACTGCCTGGGAGACTGGAGAGGATCCTCAAAATTTGGAAGGAGGAAACTACTGTCTTCAGAAAATACAGTAAGCCTTCCAAATAGATTTATTTCCCAACAAAGGGCTATACTGTGTTTTTAAAGGCATAGGTGTGCAGGGAAGGAAGGAATGCTTCCGGGTGCTGTGGGGAGTTTGCTCCGGAGCAGCCTTTCTATTTAATCCTAATGTCATGCCCACCACTGTATCTAGATTTCTTTTTGGCTACGTGCCATCCTGATCATCCATGCATATATTTTGTGACTGTGCTTTCACCACACTGCTGTACCTTGCACTTCAGATAGGCAAGAATCAGGATTCTGGCTACTCCCCATCCACGTACACAAAGCGGCGGGGGGTGGGAGGGAGCGGCTCCTTGGACACATCTTCCCCTCCCTTACTTCCAACACAAGGGCACAACCAGACTCTGACCCCGAACAGTTCATACTTGATACACAGTACACGTGAACTCTCAATGAGATCTACTTAATGCCATCTGTTTATCAGTTAGTGCCTCGAAATTGCCTGTTATTAGGCTACCCCTAGGAATTCGAACTATTACATCAAAAGGATTATTATTAAACCTGCACATACCAGTGGCAATATTGATGGTCATGGATAACTGGAAACAAACTTAATCCACCAATGATTGCCTAAACTTTTTTGATTGAAGATAATTTGTGTTGATTGCATAATAGCTCCCCACAGCCCCAGTGTAATTATAAAATAGATAAAGGTGAAAAATTTTGAAGTCAGGGTGCAGGGAAAGGGGGAGGTTTGTTTCTATGTAGCTTCTATTTTTTTCATTCTCTGGCCCCATTATCCCTTTGTGTAACCGTACTTCTGATTGCATGAGAAGCGCAGCGCGTTAATGTGAGAGAATTTAGAGATACTTCTAATATGCTTGTATTGTGGGTTTCTGAGGCTACAGACCAAAAACAGGCACAGGTAACAACTAACTGCAGAGCAAATTCCCAAAGGGGCAGACACCAGGGTTTAGCTGCCGAATGCGTCTGAGACAGGAGAGAAGCTGGAGCTGTTTTAATTGTTCAATCAATCAATCAACAGGACTCTCAACTGTCTAATTAAGCAGACAACTGGAATTAAAGGAAGGGCATCTTTGAAACGCAGGCCTTTTGAAGGCAGGCACGGCTGACATTCAAGTGAGTGCTTGATTATGGCGTGCTTGCTTGGAGAGGTGTGCATACAAATGCTCAGCCACATGACAGAATGCCTCTAAGGCAAGCATGTGAAACAATCAATCCCTTGTAATGCAACTTAACCTTCCCATCCACCAGTGAGCACTTGAGAAAGACCGAAGTGCAAAATGAATTAGCTCCACTTAGCACACAGAAAGGTGGCCCAAATGTTGCAATGCCCTCAACCCCTATGCTGGAGTTGAATATGGAAAAAAGAGAATAGGGGTGAGGATCATGACGACAGTAACAGAGATGACGAGGATGCCACTGACAACAAAGAGAACCAGAGATTCTATTCAGTCATTCCCACAGCTAGCTCTGCCCAGAGCAGTGAATTCCATGTTGATAAGTGCCTGATCCCCTTCTATACAGTGATCTAGCTGGCAAGCCTAAAGCAAGAGGCTATAAATCAGTAACCTCCACAACAGGGGCAAGAAGTTCAGTGCTCAACAACAGCTGGTCAGGTCATATCAATCCAAACAGGGAGAAGGAGAGGAAAGTCTGCTTGGCTGATGCTGAATTGCGGATGTAGGTGTAAGTGATTCAGGAATCTTTCCCAGGTTGAAAACGAGATGGTTATCTTGATGGAGGAAGGAGGACAACACCGAAATGCTTATGACCATGCCAGTTCAGCTTCCAGTGATTCATGGCAGACAAGCAAGTGATGAAGAAAATAACACGGCGAACATCAGCTTCCCCATAAGGTGGTGGAAACCCCATGCAAGGAACAAAACATGAGGTAAAAACAGAAGAGGGAGGATGTGTCAGACAGATTCAAAGTTTTTCCCTTTATGTACAATGCTCACATGAGAGATACCCAAAGCATGTTATCACCTGTTCAAGTTCAATGGCCACTGCCTGCAATAGAATAAGTTCATTACCTATTTTTACCAGCATGGGATCACTTTTACAGCAACTGCTAACAACTTAAGAATGATAGCGCTTATAAGCTTTTTTTCCCTTCAGTGTTGGCCAATCTATAGTGAAAGGCAGGGCTGTCCCCATCTATCAGAATTAATTACAGAGCCTCTCAACCAAGGGGAAACAATGAAAATACTTCCTTTTGAAAAAAGGAAGGGGAGAGACCTAACCTCATCTAAGTCTAGGGAGTCGAGCTGAGACTCTCCTGCCTAAGAAACATCACATTTCAGAGCCGGAGTTATTCTGTGTGAAGGAGAGTTGCAGAAACAAGTCAACAAAAACGGACAGTGCCATGCTCAAAATCCCTATCAGGGGCCCAGCCTTGAAGTTCCTGCTTAGGATAAATTTCCATTTACATCAATTGTCTTTGGGCTTGGACCCTAGACAATCTACACACTGCATGCTAGTGTGATGCCTTTTACTTTACTGATAGCGTTCTTCATTGCCCCAAATAGATCCTATTTTTAAGGTTATTTCTTCTCTCCTACCAAAGAAAGAAACACAACCCCAAGTGTTCAAATATCAGGAATCAGGCCCCCCAGATATCAAGAGATTAATTTTTGCGATTTTTAAACTAAATAATAAATGCTGGGTTCTTTTTCTTCTTTTGTTTGAGCTATTAAGGTTCATATTTTCTAGCTTTTCTCAACAGCCATAAAGGCTGGAAAGTTTTTTTTTTTTTTTAAATGAATACCAAAATCCAGGAGTTGAAAATGCTTTGAGATTTATTCATGAAAAATGCTATATTAGAGATGGGTATTATTATGTAATAACATGATTCCAAGAGCCAGAGATTTAAGAAAAACACCAGATACTGCAAGTCTTGCAACAGTGGAAATATAATCTGAGGATAATTATTTTCCTAAAGCATATTATCAGCGTTGAAAATGCCTAGAATTTTACCTCATTTGTTTTATCTTAAAGCTATTTTTAAAAGTCCCATATTTATTTATATGCTTTTTCCTGAAAGTAAACACTTGCAGGAGGCAATTCCCCCTTAATAATAAAAATACAACTTGTTATGACAACTCCTCCAAGGTCCTGAGAACCTTATAACAACAAGCCAACATGTGCAAGCTATAAAACTGAGCAATCAAAATATGGATATAGACAAATTTCAGTGTTAACCTTGTAAAAACATAAATAGAAATTTTTTTTAAAAGGATGAAACGTACTAAAAGTTTCCTGTATGGAAGAAAACAGTAATTAAATAAAAAAGAAATCAAGTGCTCTCTCCCACAAAGGAGATTGCCATCAGAAGTAATGCTTCCTACTATGTTAAAATTCCAACAAGCAATTATCTCTGCATATCCACAACAATCTTTGACACTTCTATCACTGGGGGGTCATTCTGTCCTTAGAATAAACAGCAGGACATAACAGAAAACAGAAACTGCTGAAGGAAAATGCATATCAGTCATCAACTTATAAACCCGCCTTGGCCAGTTGGTAACTAAGCAATGATTCCCAACCACGTAGCCAGGGGAACATTGAGGAAAGGACAAGTTCTGAGAATATTTGGAAACTCAATGAAATTCATGGTTGGAAAACTGAACCTAGAATAATAATTTGACGCTAAATTATTTAGCAGCTCTTCTGATCAATTACAGGAGACAAACTGCACAGCTATCCCGAGTCTGGTTTCACAACAAAAGCTAATTTTCAAGAGGTGAATTAAACAACTGCCAATAACTGCATGCAGAAGCACCGCAAATCCATTTTGTTGGTTCTGAGAATTAGAATCCCCAAGACAGTGTTTTACAAAAGAAACCAATGTTTATATTTCATTGTGGAAGGCTGCAAGGAAAACACAGTCTCCTCCTAATCCTCCCTTTAAACCTCTCCACCTAGCACATTGATTAGCTTCCTACTGTCTTTGTAATGACTACTGTACAATATGCTGCCTGTCAGTGTTTAATATGAAACACCAGTGCCGAAATTCAAGTGCCTTTTCTGGCTGACAACCAAATTCTTTATTTAAACGGTATTTCTGGGAGTCTTTGCTTGCTGATCTGCAGGCAATCTTAATTCCCATGGAGAAGCAAAAGAAATTGCCTTCTGACCTTGCACTAGACATTCTCTCTTTCAGAAACAAACACTCCCCCGCCCCTCCCCCCTTTTTTATTTTGCCCTCTCCTTCAAATTATGGGTCAGATTCTCTTCCCCTTGATGTCAATAGCAAATTTCTCTGAATTCACAGGAAGCGAGATCAGGCCCTGTAAATCAATTTTAATTTTAAAAAAGGATGAAAAAACAAGTAGCATTGTAATATCTTATGTATTGTGAAATATCTTTACTATTAATACTAATCCACTAGAGGGAAGCATGTTGATTTTGCATTATAGACCCATATCTGTTACAATCTGTCTAGGACTGAAACTTGATAGAGAATCGGGGAGTGGGTTTTTTAAAGTGCGTTTAGTAATGTGTCCATTTTATACATTTTCAAATTCTGAAGTAAGGGACAGTTTATTCTCTCTCCCCGTCATAAAATGGACAGCTCCTGAAATCTTTAAGGTCCTTAATAAGAGTAATAGGGCTGCTATATCCAAGCTTAGATGAATGAAAAGGGATATGAAACATTTAATCTCTGCATCACTCTTTTTGGCTCTGGTCCAGTTGGTAATTACTTTGTAAAGACTGTTTGTGAAAAGAACGGGTACCCAAGCTGTAGCTCTCCAGGGAGCAAGGTATGTTGTTGCAACAACACAGGGAACCTTGCATTTGCACTGTCATTCCCATACTTGTCCTGTGGCTAGTTAGAGAACTCCACAGTTGAGATTCACTGGCATTCAAAGCAGACTGGAAGCCTCTATGGTGTTAGATCTATTTGGCCATGTAATCTAGAGACTAGGGCTTTGGGGACTCAGGAGACATAGGTTTTATTCCCTTTTTAATCAGGGATGTGAGACCCTGGGCACAGCTTCAAGTCTCTTTCTCTTCCCACCCTTGGTCTATCTTGTCTATCAGAGCAGAGGCAGCAACTAACTGTGGGTTTGTATGGATATTACCACAATGGTGCACTGATCTTGGTTAAGGTCTCTAGGTACTATGAGAATATAAATTATTAATCTACATTTGGAGGAGGGGATGATACAATGCCTTCTCTCTATTTACATTTTGGGCAGTCTCAAGCCCCGTGTTGTTTTTGGTAGGTAAAATCTTGTGGGGAGACACTGATCTACTAGCATTATAGAGAGTCAATGCTTTCCTCTAAGTAAGGAACACATCAATGCTTTCCTCTAAGTAAGGAACACATCAGCATCTCAAGAGAGTGGCAGGCTTATACGCCAGAAGCCATCTTCTCATGCCAACCATCTCACTATCATCAAATCTCACACCTTGTTTTTGGGGATGGAATTCTCAAGGAAGTTGTGGCAAAGGAACTGGGGAAGTATCTGGAGGCCATAAATTCCGTCAGTCTGGTTGCAGGTCTAGTACTCAAACTAGGCTTTAAATTTTTTTGTAACTTCAGTCACCTCGAAAGGAACTAGCTCTGATTTACAGCGGTGTATGTGAGAGCAGACTAAGACTCATGCACTGTGCTGGTCTTGTTAATAATTGGAGCTGTTAAAAAAAAAAGTGAAAATACTCTGCAATTCCCCTCCCCCCCATCTTTTCCCCACTTTTTAAAAAAGTCATGTAAAATTTTTACCATTTCTACAGTTTGCCTGAAAAAGGAGGGGGGGCAGGGGGAAGTTTAATCAACATTTGTACTGATTCCCCCCTCAAATGTCAAAATTTTGAATGTAAAATTTTTTTAACTCTCTATTGCAATGGGCAAAAAAGCCTGATACTCCATGGCCTTGCACTGGGTGTAGCGGGGTGTAGCGGTTTACACTTGTGCAAAGTGGATCCACAATAAATAAAAATATGCAACAGCTACATCTTTATTTATTTAAGTCAGTGTTGGTTGCTAGATTTTCCTGAGGATCTCTCTGAAATCAGCACTTGGAGAGAGCCAATTGGCTGAAGCTCACAGAGTTGGCATTCTACAGCTCAGTCTAGCTATAAGAGAAAAGTGAAAGCGGCTGGCCAGAGGAAGCATACAGAGGAAACAGCAGAAACTATCCTTGCCCCTTTAATTTAAGTTCTTTTGTTGATTTTAATTTACAGGACCTACCTCGGACACTCAGAAGTCTCTGGATGTCCAGACAGCAGCCGTGACCACAAGACTTTTTTTTCAATCTGTACCTGGATAAGAGGTTGCAGCCATTTCTCTCAAAACTTATAATAGCATTGGAGTTGACAAAAGTATGGATGGCTATACTGGATGTAGGAGAGTAAAGAGTTAAAAGCTGGACAAGCAGTCAGGCCTAAACTACAGGGAATGGATTCAAGGCAAGGGCAAACCTTGTTTCTGCTAATTGGGACAAACCTTAGTTACCGTTCGTTATCGTTCTTCTTTTCCTCCCTTCCTGGCCATCTGCTGGGAATAAGGCTAATAAAAATTACCACCACAATTACTGCGTAAGGCCTTGGTGGAAAGAAAACTTTGCTTTTCTTCTCCCCCTGGTATGCCTCTACTTTGAAGAATGTTAGGTAAAATTTATAGGTTTTAAGGTGAAGTGCCTGACCTCTATGGTAATCCTGTAAACAACAAACAGGGGCGGGTATAATTATATTCATTATGTAGTTGTTAATATTTATTATATAGATGTCAGTGTAACCAAATAGGGTCTATGGGGAGTTGCTGGATATGTATACATTTATATACTGTTATGGATAGAAGAATTGTAAAGTAACCCTATCGTTGCTCACTCCTGGCATGGAGGTGGAATGAGCAGGCAATAAAGGGTGCCGCATCCCCAGTCCGACCCCAGGGCAACCTATTTATTTCTAACACTGGAGATCACTCCAACTTCAGCTATGGCAGAAGGGAGCTGCCCACCTACTTATGAGGTAGATAAGTAGCTGGACCCATACAGATGTTTCTTATACCACACTGGCTTCCGATGGTTTTCTGAAGCAATTCAAGATGTTGGTATTGACCCAAAAAATCCTTTATAATCTACATCCTGCGAATCCATCTCTCTCCTCATATTCTCAGCCAATTCAGCTGCCTGTCCCTAGCGCTATATCAGGTTTTCCCAACTAGTGTGCCCTCAGGCCTGAGCTGGTGTGCCACAGAATTATTTGAAAAAACTGCCTGAAGAGTTCTAGATTGGCTCATGAATATTCATGAGTTCATTTGGAGACTATATGGTGGTGTGCCTCAAAATAATTAAAGGTATCAAGGTGTGCCATGGCAGAGAAAAGGTTGGGAACCACTGATCTATACAACTGGTGAGAAGGGCAAGGAAACAGAAGAGCAGTCTCAGTGCATAAATAAATGTAACTACTAATGTAAAGATATAACTTTCCCCAGAAAAGCATATATTTTGTTTTGCTGATAGGAAACAAATGTAAATTAGGAAACATAACAAATCAAGTGAATCCCTTGACCAGAAAACAGAAGACTGCAGCTTTATATTTTTTAAGGATAGACTTATTTCTATAGCAGGTACTGCTTACATTAAAAAGTCTTATATGATAAAGCTGTAGACTCAGACATTAAGCATAGCAAACAAAATATGCAATGCCAGCTATGTTCTTTGTTGCAGGTTTCCCCCCCCTTCCAGTTTGTAAGGAACTGACATAAACACTGCAGCACAGCCAGACAATTTCACAGCTTCTAAACTCACGCTGGAGCATCCAGAACAGCCAAAAGGGAAAAGCACTGCATGTTGCTCTTCATGTACATAACTGCCCATAAGCACATTAGGATTTCAGAGAAGCTGAATCCCATTCTTAAACATGTCTGGAGAAAAAAATATGACTCACTATAAAATGCCAGAGATTATGTTCAGTAATAAGCGTGAGAAGGTCAGTATATACTTTGTCTGCCTCTGTACACACGCACGCACAGGTCACAATCCTGCATTTTTCACAACCCCAAAACTCTTAATGAATGAGTGTGTGACTGAAAGATCAGATCTCCAGTGATGCAGGCCCAGTCTACTGTTCTAGTAAGGCAGTTTATACCAGCAAAAGAATGCTGTTGCCATTATATCTTATACTAGTTCCCCTAAAACAAAATCAGCTCTGCTATACTAGGGCTTTTGCCAGAATAGGAATGTCCTGAATGTAAAAGTTTCTAGTGTAGACATGGAGCTATATCCGGTTTTCTTTTCCATATGTATGTTCACCTCCTATGTTCAGGGGAATTCATGCTGAGTTCAAATAGGAAGAAAAGTTATTTTTAACATATTTTACTTTCCGTTTGCCTCCTTCCTCACTGACTTAAGCAAACAAACATTTTGGGCAAGATACTGCCCACACCTAGGAGTGGTGCAAAAGGAACTTAAATCAAACCTAAATGCTGTAGGGGAGAGAAAGGTAAGGATTGGAATCTGATGTGCTCTGGTGACCATTGTTAGCGTAATGGTTCTAGAGGGCCAGTACAAGCCAACACAAATTAGAAGTGCCCAAAGCACGTCTCACTTGTGCTGAGGACAGTCTACCACCTTTTGCCTCTTTCTCATCCCCAACTACACCCAGATCTGCTCTGCTCCAGCTGAGGATCTCCCCCTTTAAGACAGAAAACTGTGCTCCCTCTTTTTCCACACCAAGTGCACATATGGAATATAAATAATCCCAGGACATAATTTGCCTTCAGCCACATCCAAATTAAACCACAGACTTCGGGGATCTCTGTTGCTTTTGTCTTCCCTCCACATTGACTGTGGTGTGATTGCACAAGGGTAACAGAAAGCAGAATACGGCCCAGAGCTCTCTGCTATTATCTCAATGCAAAGATGTGTGTGTTTGAGAGACTCACAACACAGTGGGAGTCCACAACAGACAGAGTATTGCATGTACAAATAAATCCAGATTTTTCTGAATACCAAATATCCAAATCTCAGTGTTATCTGATTATAGGCAAAATTCTTATCAAAATGAAAATTTATTTTTATGTAATCCTGACTTCAAAGATTTTTGGCTATGTCCTGAGACTTCCAAAGCATCAAGGTGTCCTGTCAAAGTTCTATCCGACAATGACTGCAGAACACTAGAAGCCCCTACCCTTTTATTTCCCAGTTCATTACATCTCTTCACTGATATCAAAAAACAATCTTTAATTGATAATCAAAACAGAGTCAAGTCCCCAGTCTTAAGAGTAATACTGGGTAATATTTAATCTTCAAGCACTTTACAAATGATCAATTAGAATTCTTGTTATGGTTTGAAATTAGAGAGAGAGAGTGTATTCGTTCCAAGACTTGTCAAAAAAATTCGTTTGAGGAAAATTGCTCACTTTGATTTTTGAGCTCCTTTAGACCCAGTTTCACTAACATGGGGATTAAATAAAAATTGGGTTGGGTGTGCCCAATTTTCTCTCTCTTTAGAAAGGCTTATGAGCCACACACTACATAACGCATGTTATGAATTCTGTGCCAATGCACTAAAAACTGGTTCAACCCTGAAAGTCCTGAGCATAGATAATGTCCATTGATTTCAGTGAGAGTTCTACACATGGAGAACTTGCAGGAATTGGGTCCTAATGACTGAATGGGCTCTCCAGCACAGTGACTTTATGAAGCATGCACATTTGGGATATGCCTGTTAGAAACAAGAGGACAATTGCACAAGATGTAAAAACTAGGCTAAATACTGCAACTGAAAAGCTTTTCAATAGGACAAAGGGAAAGTCAATACGCAACATACGTAACTGTGGAGTACTCCCCACCAAGAGACGGATGAAATAAATTGAGCTTCAGCAGGCTCTCTGTTGCAATGAACTGACATTCACAAGATTGCTGCACAGCCATTAATGTCAGACCAAAGGGAGAATACACCACCATGGTCTCCCTCACCATAGGATGGTCTATAGGAAGGATCTAACACTGAGAACTTGAGTCAGTTTATTCGGCAGCCTGGCAAGGCTCTGGTATGGAAAAAGCACAGAGAAATTACTGACATTAGAAACAGAAAAAGGATTTTTGAAAAAAGTGAGACTTGAAATGTTAGTCATGGCTTTTTAAAATATTTTTCCTTAAATATGAACTGAAGCCTTATTAATGGATAGTGAAGTCACCTGTAGCCAGAACTTGATAGGGAAGAGCCTCTTAGGAATATAACTCTGTATCACAGACAATCATGGTGTCGTAATATCAAGTGACAAAAGGCAAGTGGACAACACTGTTGTATTGAGACTAACAGTTGTTTTGCTACAGCATTTGCTACATTGGCCAACAAGATGGGCAAGAATAGTTCAGGATGGATAACAGCAATTCTGTGGAGGTGAAACTAAGAATAACATGATGAAATATAAGCAATGGAAAATTTAGGTTCAACATCAGGAATAGCGTAACGTTGAGATCTGTTATTAGATAGTGTAATAACATCCCAAGAGAATTGGTATCAGCCAAGTCATTTAATACTGAACTGGACAAAGCACTAAAAAAAACAAAACACTTCATGGTACAAACTTGCTGCAGACTGAATATGGTCTAAGGAGCTTAAATAAATCTTTTCAATCTGTAAAATCTATGATGGTACGCAGGGGTGCTGAAACTGGAAGTGGTTTCCATCATATACAGGGTTTACAGTTTTGTTCAATGGCTTTCAGCACCCCCACTGTAAAAATTGTTCCAACACCACTCATGGTATGAAGTCTCCGTGTTCACTCACTCCATGATCACTCTTCAAAGGCAGTCACGAAAAGTCTCAAGGAGTGCCTGTTGTGGTGGAATTTTTGCTGATATTTCTATACCTCTCCATTAGGAACTAACCTAAACCCTTCAATTCATTTCACACAAACAGCCGAACAGGGCAACAACTTTCCATCACTGCTGTTAAGAGCAAGTTTTAAACCAGCGACCTACCTCAGAAAAACTCTAACCCATATCAAATTGCCCTAAGTAGGCATTCCCCATATTTATATTAATTCAATTATTTCTCCTCTCTAGAATCAGCAGACTTGGGACATGTTGACTGCATATTTGTTGGTGACTTGTACAGACACGTATTTAATATGTATATTCTATTTTATGTAGGTTCTTACAGTGCAATCACCAAAGTATCTGAGCATTTTCCAATAGTGCATTAAGCAATGTGACCAACATCTGCCACATGTTTGTTCTCTCATCTCCTCCCCGCGGGGAGTAAGTGCAGGGAAGAGTTTTATTTTGGAATGTTTAGGTATACATGTCTATATGTATATATAGATAGACATACATGTATTTTCTCTCTCTCACTCACACACACACACACACACACACACACACCCCTCCCCGTGCTTTGTGTAGATCAGTCATGCCCCCAAGATCTGGCCCAAAATGTACAAAGACCTGTTAAAATCCTGTTGTACTTACACATCTTTAGACAATACTCTATAAACAAAACAATTAGTCGATTTGGGAGGAGGGCACTGTGGGAGGAAATGGAACATGACATTTAAGAGGTAGGTCAGGGACATTAAATTTCAAAAGATTACTCTCTCTATACATGCACAGGGAGCATAGGAAGCAAACATCAACTGATATTTGCTGGAGATCCACTGTCCCGCGTTATTACAGGGCTAGTCAGGCAGAGGTGATGAGTGAGCTGGGCGCAGCCATTAAACATCACGCTCGGGAAGAGATTTATTCAGGTACATCAGAAGGAAATGAGACAGGACTGTGTGACTTGACTTGAAATAATCTTCCAGAAAAGAATAACCAAGCTCAGGAACAGCATGGAAGCAGATGAAGACTTTGTGATTGTTAAAAAGGACTCGGACAAGCATGTGATACAACATCAGCATCTCACCCACATGATGCAAAACACAGTGCACAATGAAGGACAGTGGACTTTAAGGACTATGATTAGAGATTAGCTAAAAGGGAGCTTGTACTTCCTCCTTTCTGGGAGTTGCTGTATTGCTTTGTCCTCCTCATACATAGCCAGTCCACTTAGTCACACTTACTGGATTTTAAAGAACGCTTTACTTTGCTTATGTTATCCTGCCTCGCTGGATTTCAGGGCAGAACTTCACCACCTGACTGAAACCTCGGGAAGCAGAAATGGTGGTGGCACTTCTTGTGCACAGCCGGAGGCCATGGCAACCAAAGCACTGGGGTAGGGATCATTGGCAATAAATTAACCTCTCTTTTTTTAAACCAGAGAAATGTGGGAAGGGCTGAGATAGGGGAGGTTTTATGTGGGAGGACAAGCACAGAATTTGAGGAAACTGATGCCACCCAGGAAATGCTTGAACTTCCTCTAAAAGTATATAAAAGGAGCACTGCTCACCACATGCTTGGTGACTTGTGACCACGGGATCTCTGTAATCACAAAATGACTGTCCACATCCCAGTCCTTCGTTTGACCCACCCCTGGCCCTATTCTCAAAGGTGGCCTCTGAAGCTGGTGCACACTATCAGTTGGGGGGGTGTGGTCCAAAACAGTCATTCCACATTCACACACATGCTATGCAACCGAATCACTGTGTTTGGAGACCTTCTGCACACTACCTGCTTCTGAGTGACCTTTCCACAAAAAAGCCCTGCAGTTCTGAACACACTCACAGAGTCTCATTTTTTCTTCAGGGCCCTAAATGCCATTGGGTTTGGTTTTCTCATTTTCAGCCACTCTTTGGATATGAACATGCAACACAGTTAACTGTGGATTCAGAACTGAATGCAGTGCTGAGGAAGGCACTGAGCAGAAACATTTGTCCTTAGGATTTTGTTTCCATTTTTATTTAGTACAATATTACAAAATGCAAATAGAGGGATTACACAGGGCAGCTCACAGTCCAAATGAAAATGGAACTTTCCTGGCACACAGTTGTGCAAACATTCTGAAGGGAAATACGAAATGGATCCAAACCCGCACTGTTGTTTCTCTCGCACGCTTTCCTCAACAGAAGGGGAAACTCAATGGAACTCAACTAGAGTAACACCTGAAGCCTAATCTACAGTAGAAAAGCCAAACCACATTAACTAAACTAACCGAGTTTAACCAACACAAACACCTAATGTACACAAGTTTATGACAGATTAACTCTTCACTTAAATTGCTTTATCTTAATTCAGTAGTGAAATACACGTGAAATAGCTTTAACCAAGGGTTAAACCAGTTTAAATGTGTCTATATTAGGTGTTTGCACCAGTTTAAACTAGAACTATTTAAAATTTACTTAGTGCAACCAGTGCCCATTTCCTAACACACCGACTTCTCAAATAAAGGGAAATACTGCTGCCATATCAGTTCATTTTCTCCCACAACTAAACTTAAAAGAAAAGCTACTGAGGATATAAAGAAAATCTGTACTTCCCTTTAACAGGAAGCATCATGGTCTATGTCGGAGTTTTTTAACTTCAATCCATTTCTTTTTAGGAGCTGGTAGAGAGAGATACAAAGTTAGATATGGAAGATTCTGACTCTCTTGGATCCTGGCCTTCCGCCACATTTCCAGCTAAAAAGACTGATAAAGACAAAGTATCATTCCAAGGCAGTTTGATTTTCAGATTTTATATTTTATTTTAAATAATTTCTTCATGTAACATGCCCGGTGTGCAAATAAGGGCAAAGGACTAAATTCTGGAGAAATTTTATGGTGCAGGTTACATAAATACTTTTCTACAGCACATCGTTACAGCCCACACTGTTTCATTAACATTCTTACAGGCCATATCCAGCAGCGGTTTTTGTGCTATTACAATATAAGTGACTGTACTCCGCTGGGGCGAAGGGTTCTTAATTTATTTATTTATTATCTCGGTGGCAGAAAGAGGCAGACTGACAATGTGAGGTGCTCAAATAAAGTGTTTTATTATAATGACGACTTAACAAGAGATGGGCTAAAAATGCCTCCCACACCAGTACACAGACCTGGTGGATGAGAAGGACAGTTATAGACACAATCAGGAAAATAAACAGTGTCATGGTTTCAAAAGCAATAGCAATAGCACCCACACACTACAGCAATCCCAAAGCATAGGAAGAAAGCACCTACCAAAAGCAACAGAGTGGGGAGACCCATCATCCACTCTAATAGTGAGTCGCAACCAGGGAACCGATTTGTCCGGGGCATCCGGTAAGGCCTTGACGGATCCACGGAGAGTCTCTCCAAGTGGTTCCCGGGGGTACCTATTATACTCCTGTCTCCCGAAGCCTTAGTGACATTTCTTCTTAGCAATGCAATACATCACTCTCAAACTCGATTAGAGATTGGGTCTTAAACTTGTTTTTTATTAGTCTATTGGTTAGTAATTGCAGGCGGCTGAGCTAGCAACAAATAAGGGAAGCTGCTCTTTGGCAATATCTACTTTAGTCCTGCAGTTAGATAACTTGCTGACCTGTGGTCAGACACCTGCTGCTTATCTCAGAAAATTTCCGCATAGCTAACATATTTTATGCAACATAAGACTGATCTCATAACAACAGCCAAAGGGTAGTTCCGCTTCTCCAAACAGGGGCTTTCCAAGAAATTATGGGCCTAGTCGTGCTCACAGCCTAAGCCAGATTTCTAGGGCCTAGCCTTGCCAACTACACTGGTTTCGCGTGAAAATTTCTTCCACGTCCTACAGTGACATCTGTCACTGTCAAACTAACTTCACCTTCACAACCACGTTCACACTCTTCACAAGTCAAAATCTCTCTTCTCTTTCAAAAGAGAGAGATTCACCCTTGGAGAAAGATTAACCTGTTTCTCTCCTCTAACACACAAATTCTAGCATCCCTTGCCCGTGTACATCAAAGAAGGTAGACGGTGCAGGCAGGATTTTATCCCCAGTGCACAAGTGCAGGTGCCAGTCGTAAATCAGATGTAGCACTCCCTTAAGTACTAGGCTGTGGGGCTGTGCCATGATTCTGGGATTGCTACTAGTGTTGAGTTCAAAGGCACAACAGGTCTTTACGATCCTTGGGCGTCTACTCGCCTATGGAAGTGGGTTCTGTGGAGGGAACACCACCACTTTCTTTAAAAGCAATTATATGGGGCATAGCTGAGCGCGCTGCCCCCAGGTACCTGTATTTTTCCTTCCTCAAGAAGAATGGCTCCAACTCCACTCCCTTCTTCACTAGCACACTGCTGGCAAGAAGAGCCAGACTTTAGCCCTTAAATGTTGTATGAAATGTCAGTGCATCTCTAAGTGATTGGTTTAGTTCTTAATATTGTCACCAGCCCACGCAACAGCTGAAAGGGAAAGCTCTGCCATGAAAACAGGGACAAATCGGTTAAGAACTTTAAATAGCAGAAAGCAAGCTTGCTCTTCTTTGTTAGAGCTAGACAGGGAAGAATACATTCCTACACTACCCTGATTATCCTCTGGCACTGGAAAGGAAAGGAGAAAAAAAAACCAAAGACCAAAAAAGGCAGAAAGCAGCTAGGTAAAGAGTTGCTATCTTTTTCTGAGTCAGGAATCAAGGTAAATAAAGGATAAAAATAATCAGTTAAAACCAAAAACAAACCCTCAAATCTCATGCTGAATGTAAGGTTAGGAAGCTCTCCGACTGGAGATTAATCAATGTGTATAAATGATGTGCCAGTGAAGGTTACTGAGGCAGACCCCCAAAAGAGTCATTCTGGAAACAAATTGATGGCTCCTTGAAGGAAATCATGTATTAAAAAGACCAAGTGCCAGTGTCTAAATAGCTTTCCCCCCTTATTCCCAGTATTTCTTATTACTTTCCAATAACCATTCAACACGCTGTGTTAAAATAGTAACGTGAACTCATGGTGACATTTGATACTTGAACTTGTAGTACTATCATTTCCTATTCTCTTTCTGTACAAGGGAGGCCACAACTGAATGGCAACATTCATAACTGCGCTGCAAGGAGGCTTTGCCAAGTAGTGGGCTGTGGTGTAGAGCCCTGCAGCGGAACTGGGATCTTGCAGGACCTGCTGCCATAATAGCAGGAGCAGATTACGTGTATTTTGTCATGGGCGGGATTGGGAGGGCAAATAAAAACAGACACAAGCAACTTGCAGGAAAACAGTGAATCCCTTTTTAAAAAAAATAAAGGTTTTAATACTTAAACTTAAGTGAGGGACAGAAAGAGATCTGATGGCTATTATAACAGGAGTTAAAGTATTTATTTTACATGGTTTAAACAAGATGTGTTTTATTCTTTTAGTGGTAAAAGCCGTGTCTGAATTCCATTTATACATGGAATATATTAAAAAAACCTGGGTTAACTAGCATGGGGGAATTGTCTCTCTTGTGGGATTTGCAGGATCTAAGGTTTTTGCAGATGGGAATGGGATAAAAATACAAGAAAAAATGCAAGAGTGGGAATTGCGGGGCCGGAGGGGGATTTAAAAAATAGTCCTATGCAGGGCTCTCCTGTGATGCTCCCTAACCTATACATGGATACCGCATTCCACTTCCTATTCCTTCTCTGTAGCACAGAGATAGCCAATACCTATAGGCTGCTACAAAACAGCCCATGGCCACTCTCTAATACAGAAATTCATGACAAGTACCGTTCCCAGCATCCAACATTCCATCATGATCAGAAAAACTAGTTTGCACCTTTGTGATGAAGATCAGGAAGCTGCAGTCTGCCATGTTTTGTGTAAATTAGCCATAGGCCTGAGGCTTTCAGCATTCTGCCAGGGCTGCCTTCATTTGGGAAAAAATCAGGGCAACCTCCGGCCCTTAGAGCTAGCTCACACTAATTACATTTAAGGGCTGGCAGCAGATAGAAAGAACTGAGCTCAAAGGCAAAGGCAAAGTTTTAAAAGGTTTTCTTCATGCACAAACAATCACAACATAGTCGGTAGGCCCGGGTTAGCAGTCACACCCTATCAGTTAGTATCTTCTCCTGCAGGCACCCTACTTGAACAGGCAAAAGAAACTCTTCAAAAGGGTTTCTTCTAAGAGTGACTTCTCTAACCCTAAGACGACAGTGGGTCTCCAGAGGAAAAGCCAGTAAAGCACAGTCACAGATGACCATCTTCAGATGTCATGACAAGCACATCTACTACCAATGCATTTGACGTTTTCAGACCTCCATAAGGATGCTGCCAACCCCTAAGGGCTTAAACAAAAAGGTAGATCCCTGCAAGGTAAAGCTTCTTCTAGAGAAAGAGGGACCTTGAGAATATAGGACTAGGCCAGAAAGTGTGAAATACAGAAAAAATGCTTAAAATTTTTTTTTACCACCTTGTAAAACACAAGACAGTCAGCAGTGAGATGATTTCTCCTTTAAGAGGGAAATTAATTCCATTGTAATTCAAAATGCAAGCCAGTAAATTTATAGACTTCACATTTCATTCTGCTCTTATAAAATTTCCACCCTTATTCATCAGATCTCATATAAAAGTTAACCTGTGTAAATCAGCTTTGTAGTACTGATGTGATGCACAGCACTTCAAGTCAAGATGGCTCAAGACAACATTCAAAAGTAACAAGTCAGAATGTTTCCAGCAAACTTGTCGGCCAAAAGAAGCCATGATTCTCTCTGGACAGAATAATTAATATCATTGGGTCTATACACAACTTCAGACATCTCCTTTTATTTTATTAAATGTTGAAATTATTTTACTGCTTGTTGAAGGTGACATGCCTAAAATGAACAAAAAGTTCATGTATCTCATTCGTGATCTGCGTAACTCTTTGCAGATAATTCAATTTCCAGTCAATCTAATTATAATCTGAAGTTACTGCGGCAAAGACTTTCAAGTACAGAGAAATAAGAACCACCCTAGAGTGAAAGCCATTCATTAATCTCAGACTAGCATTAGTAGAAGTGGCTTTGGACCTTTAGGCTGTTTCTCCACCTTGGAATTAGATTTGTATTTCACCTATTATGTGAAACAGGTAAGAAATAGCTTACTTTCTTTAAATCATGGTAATACTCACAATGGTCACACAAGTACTTCATTACTTTATGTGAATCTATGTCTGTTTCTTCATACATCAAAGCTCCCTGCTAAAGACCTGAAAATAGTTTTAACCAACCTTGTAGGAAAAAAGCCTGGAATAAGAGAAGTCCCCCGTTTATGAGAGGACTTTCTCCCTACAATATCACTTATTAATAACAAAATACTTTTCATCCCCTTTTACTTTTCTCTATCATTTGTGTAAAGAAACTGCTTCCATCACATTATTTGTGGCAATAAATTAAATTTCTAACAAACTAAATTATTACACTAATTTTCAGCCAGGCTGACACATGACTTTCCTATCTGAGGCATAATTTGGTCATGGAATAAAAGTAGATGCAAGCACAATTATGGGTTTGTGTCTTTTTTTTTGTTTGTTCTTTACAGTCCAGACAGCTGAAAATTTCTTTCTAAAAGTGCAACATGGCTGCTCTGAAAACGGTAAGAATCAGATTTGTATATCAAAGTCCCGGGATGAGTAGACCATTCAGGAAGAACTCTTTGCAGCAAGCTTAACCTTTGCTACTTGAACAAGCTCTGTGCTGGAGAGTTTCCCATTCTTTTTTTTTTTTTAAAAACCCAAACAGCAATTCCATAGCAAAATTCTTGAACATTTCTTCCTTGCTTATAATGTGCATCCATATATAATTCAGCACCCATAAAAATAGTCAGACATTTGTAAGTCGTAACAGAGCTAACAGAACATCAGTCAGCTCTTTTAAAGTGAAGAGCCAAACTTCAGAGTTTTGTATGAGAGAGAACAAATCAAGAGGCTTTTATAGTTCAGCTTTTATTAAGTACCCCAGAACACTGTGGGCAGCGAGCTATAGAAATGATTAATTTCACTGGTTTGCATTCATGGATTCAGCAAAGCAGCACAAAATCCCTTTTCTCTCTGCCTACCCCACCAAAAAACAAAACTAAAACTCTTTTCTATAACAAAACCCACACTATGAAACAGAGTTTCAGTCAGAAGCATCAAGGGTTGCAGATCAAACTTGGCACATAATGAACAAACCGGAAGTGAGCACTGCTTAAAAGCTTAGAGTGAAGATGAAAAATCTAAAAGCTATGTGAGGTAAATTGACAGTGGAATAGCTTGTCTTGAGGGACGCTGAGAGAGCCAGTAAGGAAAATCAGCACAAACAACCATATCTACAATTCATAAACCATAATAGTGACTATGCAGTATTCCAGTTGCATGGTATGGCCTGTCATTTATGAATGGTAGAAAAGTAGGTCAGGTCTGCAGGATGCTATTTTGGCCCCTTTGAGCAAATCTTTATGGCACAATTTTAGGCCTCGTTTATGATCTGTTCAAATGTGCTGGTCAAATGGTTGCATTACAACTCTCTGGGCACCGCTGAGATACACCAATTGACACCAGCCGAGGGTCTGGTTCCTTGTTTTTAAAAGGGTAAAGGGATAGCTCAGAGGATAAGTTAATGAGCTAGGGAGCCTTTCCCCTCTAGATCTCTGGTCTGCAAACAGATCAGGTTGGTAGTGTCCAGTAGCTGTTACCATTTCACAACCTTCCAGGGTCCTGTGTGAAACCTTTTTTAGTCTTAGTAATGCCTCCCCTCTCTCCTCCATGCACACACCTACCCTGCCTCCTAAACCATAGTATTGGCTGCTTGTAGTTCTTCCTCCATACCCCCAACTTAACTTTTATACCAGCGAACAGATAGGATGGTGGATGCAGCCATCTGTACACTGAACATTCTCTGCCAAATGTGTTTCAGAAACTGAGGAAATCTTCAACTAATGAGAGGACAACCGCCTGCCAGAATTGACCAAAGTGTTTATTTCAGAGGTGTTGTAATTGAGTGTAAAAAAAGAAATGAGACAGAGAAACCTGAAAAATTGGTTGTTATGCAGATAGTGGAGATCTGTTTCAATGCTGATCAATTGCTGTTGAAGGTTTTATATTAATTTATTGTCCCACTCTTGGTAGGGGGTATTCTTTTTTCTTACTTAAAAATTTTGGTTATTCCACTGTTTGTGATGCCACGTGTTGGGTGTATGTAACTTAGATACTGTATAAATTCATTTTAGCAACGTCCTCATGATGTTAACGGCAGGATTTTTCACGAAGAAGAACAGATGTCCATGCCAATTGCGAGCAAGTCTGCTAAGATCCAGAAAAGAAAGGACGTTATTTTTCCACATTCAGTGATGAAAATGCAAAAATACCAATATTTCCTTAGCTTCTAATGGTGCAATAAGCTGTGTTGACAGTGTGCCTGATTCTTTAGTGGCTACTGATTATTATTGATTTCCAATTAATTACTAAACAAACAGGGTTCTAGTCCCAGAATCAGACACAAGAGCATTAGGATCATCAAATTCAACATCTGATTGGGAACCCCGACGTTCACAATTAAGTCACTCACATAGAGCAAAGCAAAGCTTGCATGCAGTGACCCTCAGACCTCGGTGGTTCAAGAGCCAAAGGAGCGACCAACATTAGCCAGAAGAGCCACAGAAGTGTGAATTCATTGTTTCATTTACAATATTTATAGATATTTTATTCTCACAGCAAAATGACTGACTAGACTATTGTTATTTTATCAACTATAATTGGTTAAGATAGAAGCAGCATCCTGATTGGTTAATAATTAAAATCGCACGCTGTTTTAAATTTCATGTGCTGCAAAGAGCTGCACGAGACACAATAAAGAGCCACTTGAGGCTCTCAACCCTCAGTCTGAGCATCACTGCTTTAAGCAATTTTATTAGCACAATTAGTAAAGACTCAAATGCTCCAACCCACATAAAAAGATAGCAATCACACAGTTCAGGTGATATTGTGTATCATTTCGCACATATACACAGTCTTTCTTGGGGATCGGTTGGTAAAAGACAAAGGTCCTGCTCGGTCTCTGGCATGCTAAACGAGTCTAATGGTCCAGATCTTTCCTTACAGGGTTTTATGGATTATTATAGGGCCTAGGGATGGTCATGAATATTCATTTAAATATCCAGCCTCCTTTGTCAACATCTGACCTCCTCACCCTAATGTGGGATGTCCCTACTGTACAGGTTAGTATATTAGTTATCTTGACCTATCATTATACATGTCAATTAATTACCAAGCCAAGTTTGTGGTTAAACATCTTCCAACAGTTCTATCCTAAAATAGCCAAGCCAAGTATAAGTTCAGTGTTCCTGCTGTTACCCGGTACCACTTTGTATAGACTTCCCAACTTAAGTACTGTGATCCCAGTTCCCCAGAACTCAGGGTCAGTGTTGGGCCACTTATTTTTGCTAACATTCACAAGCCTCAAACCCTTATGCAAACTACTTAAGCTAATGACTCTCAGTAGATAGGCCTGTAGGTTCCTAGCGTTAGTGCTAAATAGGTCTATAGACTACAGCAGATTCCTGCTTCAGCATGGTGTTCATTGTAAGATTGGTGCCTGAATTAATAAAAATATTCATATTGAATGGAAAAAGTATGTAAAGTCTAAGCTCACGTCTGGGAGTTCCACTCCATTTCTTTACAGGATTTTATGTGAAATTCTTGGCTGTTTCACATCCTATATGAAGATTATTTTTCTTTACAGGTTTAGCAGATTTTTTTAATGATAACATCCTCAGAACGTACATAATTCTTATGCCAAGGTTCAGTTTCCTCGCATTGCACAGTCATTTCCATCTAGTAATATCTTTCATTCTTTGTTTAGTAATGTGCAACAAGAGGCATGTTCTTTCTTAAATTACCAACACACCTGACTACAGCAATCAAAAAACAGGAATAGGAAGAGAATTTTCCAGTGCAGCAAATATTGATAATGAGGAAGATCCGCCAGGGGGAAGTGTTTTCAGCTGACTTTTTAAATACATACTTTCTTAAAGAAAGTGTATCTTCATCCAGAATACATAACCACCAAGAATTTCACACAGAACCGTATAAAGAAAATCAAGTGGGACTCCCCCACATATGCTTCACTATTTAGCATTCTTGTTCCAGCCAATAAAAAGAAGTTTTTCCACTAAGGCAAGATGATGAAGCTGAACCACTAATCACATGCTGGTTCTTCAAGGTACCATGCTTCTCCTTACCTGGCTGTCACCTCTGATGCACTGTAGTATAGCCATAAAGGTCTCAGTTTCATAGTCTATTGCTGGTGCTATATAACAAACTTAAGATGGAGGGAGTGGGCATCTGGATCATGTCTATTTCTGCTCTTCAAAAATGGAGGCTGAAGGTTTTATTGTTTGCTTCTTAATTGCTAATCTGCCCTAGAAAATAGATTTTTCCCTGCATCTTTCTCACTCAGAAAAAACAACCCTGTTACTGAGATTCCAGACTACCAAAAAAGCTTTCATTTCAATTATAGTATTAAGTAGCATCTCAGGCCCCAAACCTGCAATGAGCTCCATGAAGGCAGGTCCCCGGCACCCCCAAAGAACCCAACTGACTTCCGTGAGTTCCACATCAATGCGGTGGTCCCAGTACCACCATCCCACGCAGGCAAAAAAACCATGAATGAGGTGCTTCAAAAACCATGAGATCAATTTACAGCTCATGATTTTTCAGCCATACAGGACACCCCAACACATTAGGTTCTGTTTGCCTAGCAGCATTTGAGCCTTCAGGGTGAACCCGGGTCACATTTTCAAGCTTTTCTCATTAAGCATGAGATTTTTTGGTTGTTTTTAATTAAAAATGAGATTCTCACAATCTCCACATAATTCCCTGAGCTGAGACTTTAAGAATAACCACCAACTACCATAAGAGTTACAGATAACATCCGAAGAGCAGACAATACCAAGGTCCCGCCACACACAACTCACTGCATGATCAGGCTCTAAAATTTCCTGTTAGGGACCTGATTCTGCCAAAAAACATCAACGGAGCTATTCGCAGGGAAAAAAGTTAAGCACATGCAGAAGTCTTCGTAGCACTGCAGCCTTGAAAACCACCATCCTTTGCAAGAGCACCAAGGGTATTTCTTTACATTACAAACAAATAACTTTAATAATTGCCCTTTGCTTTTTGACAAGCAGATCCAAATTAACAAGGCTGTTGATCCTGCTTCCAACAGAGGTTCCACATTAGGATATCATATGATGTAGCATTTTAATTACCTGCATAGACCAAAAACTTGCTCAAATTCTCTGAAATCTGACCTTCAATACCATTTTGACAAAAGGACTCAAATCAATACAGGAAAGTCATTAAAAATAGTTACAGTACACACTTAAAAAAATAGCCCTATATTGCTAACAATCATAAAAATCCAGAGAAAATTAACTAATTATCCATAACTAATAAGCCATTGCAGTTAGCTCCAAAACAAGAGCAACGATTTATTAGTAAGTTTACTTTGTGTTAAAGTTGCTTGTATAAACTAAAAATAAATTACTTTTTTGATTTATTGTATGTAGTTAAGCCACCTCTGAAAAGTTCTTCCATTTGAAAAAAATCCCCCAACAAATTTTCATTCAATACATGCAGTATTGTTAAATTGATCTACTTTGTGGCATTGTAAATACACATCCATGTTTAGTTAATGAAGAAGGAAAAAACAATCCAGTATTTATTTGTAAAATAAGATTAGCTGAAATGTACATCTTGCACAGTGTCCTGGAATCTGTGTCCTGGAATCTGCACTTTTTCACATTCATTGATATGGATGGAAATGTGGGATGCAATCATCAGGAGAATGGCAGGATAACTATGTAGTGTGTGTCAAAATCATTTACAAACAAGACAGTTTGCTCCCCTGGTCTATAGTTATCTGTTACATACCCATGCCTTGTTGCCCATTGATCTATCACATCTACCACTCTGTTGTTCCCTCCTAGGCTTCCAAGTGCAAGAATCTTTCTGTATCTAGCCTTTACTGGACAAAGGCGATGACGCTATGCAGGGATATATCTGCTATGTACAAATGCTTAGCCTTATTTTGCTGTATTTTAAAAAAATAAGTTACTGAGCAGCAAGAGAAACATTGTAAAAAGACTATTTTTAAACAGAGGAGACTGTATAAAAACATAGTTGTGTAATATTTTTCCTCTCTCACATCCTGCAGGTTTTCTAATATTCTTGGGACCAGCCTTTCAAGCTGTCAATTGACAGAAGTCCCACTGAAATTGATGGGAATTCTACAGCATGGACATGATTTATCACTTCTTTACTCCAATTCCATGTGACTGAAATCACCAGCAGAAAACTGGAGTAACACACCAGGGAACCAGGCCCACTGAGCGTCTGCAGGATCAGATCCTTTCCATAGCAAAATTAAGGTCTGAACCTGAGTTCTTGACTTAGGCACAATTCCCACGGAAGACAAAGGATGTTTTGGCTGAATGAGGAATTTGTTTCTTCCTACTATATCACCAAGATCTCTCTTGCCAGATTAAGCCCATTATTTCTTGTCTTATTTTCAGTGGACACAGAGAACAACTGATTACTGTCCTTTCCTCACAGGTCAGGTGTGTTCAATCTTTTGTCATTTTTGTTGCTCTCTTCTGGCCTCTCTCCATTTTGTCCACGTCTTTCTGAAAGTGTAGCACCTAACCTTGAACACGATACAACAGTAAGTGAGAGTGCTCTGAAGGCCTTGTATCTGATATCACCAATATTGGATTGCCAAATGCAAGAAAGCACATAAAATCAGGAATCTTTGATTATCCCTGCTGCAGTGGACATCTGTAAAGTAATGTTTGGCAGCAAGCAAGCCAGTTAAGTCCAAAAGATACTGCTTTCAGATAACACTATTTCTAGACGAATTTCTGAAATGGCACGTGACAGAGATGCAGGTAATAGAGAGACTGAAAACAATTTCTGCATATGCACTCCAGGTTGATGAATCCACAGGTGTGAAAAATCAAGCTCAGTTGTGAGTATTTATTTGCTACATTTGGGAAAAGAAGTTGAAGATTTTTGTTGTCTTACACTGCCAAAACGAACAACAGGAGCAAATATTTTTAAAATACTTAACCAGTACATAACCACGAAAGGCCTTTTGTGGGACAGCTGTATCAGCATTTGCCCAGACAGGGCAAGGGCTAAGAGTAGTTTGATAGTGAGAATAAAGCAGGTAGCACCGAACACTGTTTCAACTCATTGTATTTTACACAGAGGAGCATGGGCATCAAAAGAACTGAGCCCAGACTTGAATTTTCTGCTGTAAAAACGGTCAATTTCATCAAGGCCAGACCACTGCATTTTTACTACTCTGTGTGAAGAAATGGGTGCAGACTATCGAAGGCTGCTTCTTTGTTCTGAAGTTCGCTGGCTTTCCCATGGATGCGTGTTGTGAAGAGTGTTTGACTTACGTGCTGAGATAAGAATTCTGGTCCAATAAAAATTGAGTTATTTGGTTGATTTCAAGGATCCCAAATGGAATGCAAATCTTGCACACCTGGCAAATGTATCTGATGAACTAAACAGGCTTAACACAAGTATACAGGGACCTGAGACAAACATACTAGATCTCTGTGATAAAGTCAAAGGATTTATGGCAAAAGCAGAACGCTGGAATGAACAAGTGAGAATGTTCATCTGCCTAACTGAGTTCAACGATGGAGAATCTGAAGCAGTGAACATTTCTGAGACAATTTGCAGCCATCTAACAGGGCTTGTTGCTCAGTTCAATTTGTACTTTAGTGAAATAGAAGACTGATCCAATCTCAGTCAGTTTTTAGATATCCATTTTCAAATGCTACTAATAAGGAAGTGTTGCACAGTCTAAATGTAAAGGAAGAGGACAAACTGACTGAACTTAGCAATGACCATTTTGTGTGTCAGAAGCTTCCAAGTTGTGGATGAAACATCTCAAAGTTCTGGTTGGACATCTCAACTGCATACCCAGAGCTTACTTGGAAAGCAATGAAAGGCCTACTACTGTTCGCAACCACATCTCTATGCGAGTCTGGATTTTCTGCCTTGGCTGCAATTAAAACACAGCATAGAGCAAAACTGGAGGTGAAGGATGAGACGAGAGTTTGTCTTTCTGACATCGTACCAAGGATTGACGAGCTATGCAAGATCCACCAGGCTCAGGTGTCCCATTGAAATGGCAAGTTTTAACCAACTATAGAAAATTATACCGGATTTAAGCATTCTGTGACTGTTTTATCGTTAATATTTTTGATGTTGTTAAAAGCACTCCTAAT
This sequence comes from Mesoclemmys tuberculata, assembly GCA_007922155.1. Taxonomy (NCBI): domain Eukaryota; kingdom Metazoa; phylum Chordata; order Testudines; family Chelidae; genus Mesoclemmys; species Mesoclemmys tuberculata. The sequence goes on along the minus strand of ML675649.1, from coordinate 38,409,797 downwards.
TTAGATGGACAAAGTAACGTGATGAACATTTACAGCTGGTTTCACAGACCCTGATTAGCTCTACTCTTAGACTTCCCTCCTAAAGTAAGATTGCATAGTCCAAGATTAGTACTAATCAGGGACTGTGAAACCAGCCAACACAGTGCAGAATATACGTGCATCCAAAGTTGTAATTAAGAGTTTTAAGAACTACTGTTTGGAATTCTGTCCTAACGTAATAGTGTTACAGTTGTGTTGTGATGTAAATTATGTATTAAATACACAAAGAAAATGTACTGATTTTCAGCCATTATGCCTTTTATTGCAACCGCGGTAACATCAGGTTGTAGCCTACAGGACCTGCCTGCTTGCTTGCATATTATTTATATACACACATATATACACATACACATATATATATATACACATATATACACACACACACACACACCCCTTTCTTATAGATTTAAGTATTGTTTTATTATAATAGTTATAGATTTATATTAAAGTATTATAGCTGTAATGCAAGGTACCTTACAGGCCACATCCTATATGAAAACTAAGGCAGTTAGCACACACATGCTTGGGACCTTTGGCCCAGATAAGTAATGATGATTTAAAGGATAAGACATATATGGTTATAACCTTTACCCAAGATAAGTCAGAAGGCATTAAGACAAGAGGGGCTGTCTTAGGTTATGCCCCAATTAAACTTTAGAGATACACCACAAAACACACAAGAGGGCCAGATATAACAAAGATGAGATTAGCGAACCATCTGGAGCCATTTTAAATATGCACAAACCTGCCAGCCTACAGAATAAGTGTACCCTAATAATTTGGGGGTAAAAATTCAAGTTTGAACTTAGGAGGATGACAAAGTGGGCTTCTGCCCACCAAAGCTCATGCCCTAATAAATTTGTTAGTCTTTAAGGTGTCACAGAACTCTCACGATTTCTTCTTTTATTATTGAAGGAAAGCCTTCAGATTTAAAGTTAAAAGTATTAAAGTTTAAAATGCAGTGGTTATTACTATAGTGTTAAAAATTAGGCCAGCCAATAGAGTTTTATAAAGTTTAAGGTTTATGTCTAAGTTTAACTTTTAAAGTTTAAGTTCTTTATTTTAAATTTTAAGTAAGCCTATTTATTGTAAAGATAAGTAAAGCAAAAGCAGTAGAGTGCGTGGGCATTATCTGCAGTGCGGCTTCGGAAAACTTTGCCAAAAATACATAAAAAACACAAAGAAGGCTTAGAACAAATAAAGAACAGTAAAAATTATCTCTGAACATAGTAATCCATGGGGTTTTGAGAGTCAGGTTTTTAATCAGAAGGTAAAACGAAACAAAAAGGCTAAAGAGGTAAAAGGAATTGCTGTAAAATGTTTATAGCGCACTTGGGCAAAAATTAAATAAAAAAAGTTTCTTGAAAAAGCCCAGCAATCTTTAAAAGGAAAAAGAAAAAACAAACCGGAAGCTAATAAATCGGTTAAGTAAAGGTTCAGAAAACTGATTAGTCGTTGTTAAAAAAACAAACCAGGAGTTAAAAAAAAAATGTTAAAGCAAAGTCAGTATCAGGTGCAGGAAGCAAACAAAAAAATTCGTTGCTGGCAGAAACGGGCAGCACCAGCGTAAAAATTGCTGAATGACTATAAATCAGAGCGTGGTCAGTTGTTGAACCAAATCAGTGCGTTGGAAGGTCTACTAAACGGCTATAAATCAAAGCATGGTCTGTTGTTAAATCAAATCAGTAAGTTAAAAAGGCTTTGAAGTGTTTTAAAAAAAAAAAAAAAAAAAAGATAAATCAGTGCACAGCATCGCCGGAGTATATCAGGGCTGCAAAGACTTCGGCTGCAAGCTCCTTTAAAAAAAGTAAGTCAAAAGGTGCAAATGGTAACGCAAATGGTGAGAAAAATAAGGAACAAGCTGAAGAGCAATGAAGCATCAATTCCTATCCCCATAGGTATGGTAGAACTGATGAAGGTAAACCAACTTGCGGGTCCAATTACTATAAGTGGGGCAAAAAAGTTAGTTCAATATAACATGGTACCTTTAAAAGCAAAGTCAAAGGTTAAGTCTCAGGAGCTGCAAAAAAAGCCAAAACAAAAGTTAGTGGTAAAGCAGTTGCAAGCAGTCTGCCAGCAAAAAAGGAAAGTCCTAAAGTGGCACAGCAGGAGGAGGAGTCGAACGTCACCTTAAAGAAGGTAACTGGTGATGTACAAAATAAGACAAGTGAAGATAAATAAATAAATAAATAAATCTTCTCTTCTGTTAGCGTCTGCCCTCGTTAAGGGAAAAGGGAGTGCCTTCAAAGTCTGTGACTGCATATTTTAATTCCTGCACAGTTTCAGAAGTGACAAAAGTTGCTACTGCCTGTGATACAGTAATCTCTAGATTACAACAGGGAATAACAACAACCCAGGGACACTATCCCTGTGCCCCCACCTAATGTTACATTGACACCATATAGCTCAAAAGATCTAGCCCCTTCCAGTGGTCACTTGGTGTCATTTAAACAAATCATTACAAGCACTACCTAAATCCCTTAAATTTCATGGACTGAGATCACCCCCTTGGTATATGCTGCTACCACCCAGTATACCTGTAGAGCACCCAACTACACCTCTTCAGGAACTAGAAAATGTCCTGTGCCAGTGTGGGGATGCCTTAAGCGGAAAACATGTAAGTTTTATGAAAAACTACCCTAACCCAGCCAAACCTAAAATTGTGTTAAAAGGAGTTCTAATAGTTCTAATGAAAAAAAAAAAAAACCCTAATCAAAATAAAAAAGAACCCCTTCTCCTAATTTAAAAAGTCAAACCCCCAAAAATAAAATTCAACTTACCCCATGGCAGTAGTTAGAAATATTAAAACCCTTGATCTGGTGGCTAAGCAAGTAAAAATGATGGAAAATTCTTCTGTTGAAGTACATGCACAACGTGTACAAAAAATGGCAAAAGTATTTGGCTTACCAATGAAAGATCACATTAAAATCCTACCGCTCACAGTAAATCAAGCGTTATAAAGTACCTTGCCCCCTAAATATAGGGTGAGCAAAAAAAAAAAAATCTTTTAAGAAAAAAAACAAAACAGTAGCTCTATTAAAACAAAATCAGCACCCAGGGCAAGCTGAAGTGGCTATTCTGTCAAATTTAAAGCAGAAACTTAATAAATCTCCACATCAGTTTCATCTGTGGTTAAGTGAAGCTTGCCAGAGTCACATTAAAAAAAACACAGATGGGCCCCAATATGTTAGTTTGTTAATCAATAATTCTCTTCTCCATTTGCAAAAAATGGTAATATGCATGTCAATGATAACACTTCCTTAAAGAATGCATTAGCCTTACTGGCTAAGGCACATTCCCAGGAAGACCTTAAATTAGGTCAGCATGGGGCCCCTGTTGCAACGCTTTAGGACCCACAAATTAATCCCACCATAAGAATTAAGAAACCTTTAATAACATCACCTCAAGATGATGCTGAGGCATTTCTAAATGCCCTAAAAACCAACACTGGCAAAATAATTCTAATCCACATAATAACCTGGATCTTCAAGTGGGCGTGCCCCTTGACAGGGTTACATGTTCGGCCCTTGTGTGGGGCCTCGGGATCATGTTCCTTTCTTTTTAGATATGGCCCAGAATCAATCACACCCGCAGAATCCAGATCACCACCTCCCGCCGAAATAAGAACTCAGTTGTAAAAGATGCTTAAAGCAGTGCAGCGGACTCTGGAAGCTCAATGCCAGAATATCCGAAAACTTCAAACACACCCAACTGAGGTAATGTTGGAAGGCCCGGCAACCTTGCACCATTCTGTGGCCTCCATTGACACATTTTCTTCTCTCCTATAAACAGCTTCCCCTCCTACAGGGTTGGCTGCCCCCGAGGATATGGATGGAAAGCCAGCAGACTACTTGACTGCAAAATACTCAGCATAACGCCATCAGGCCCCAAGTAAAGTCCTAGCCCCTTTAGGAAGGGATGCATGCCAGAGAACCACAGTATCTGCAGTGGTAGAGAGCTGCCACATAAGTTTTATTATAAATACTGGGGCAGCAGTTAGCATTATCCATGTCAAAAACCCCAAACCCTCTCTCCCGTCTTCAGGGTGTACAAAAATGCTACCAACTTTTGCAAGCAACCAGGTCATAACCACACCGTCTAAACCCACTGAAGTACAGATAGGTGGTCTGCAAAAAACTCAGCTTTGCTCTAATAAAATTGGCAAACCCCAAAAACAGTGTACTAAAATCTGATTTCCTACACAAACAGGAATGTGTTGCTAATTTGGTTAACCAGTTGTTGTATTAACTACTCACCGGTGATCGTGCCTGACTATGGCATGGTGTCTCCAGTGGCAGAATCGAAACCAGGCTGTAACCTAAACAAAATAGTGGCTAAACAAGCAAACCAACCTAAGTTACAAGCTTTGCTTCGCAAGCATGCAGATGCATTTGCTACACACAAACCTAATTGTGAATGTATGGCAGCCACTATTGCTATAGAAGATGTACCAGCCCAAAACAACATCCTTACCCAAACCAAACAATATATAAAAAAGACTATTAAGTCTAACACAGGGTGTGCTACGTAAATATACTTGCACTGCCAATTCCCTTATTTGGCCTGTTAGGAAACCAGATGGTTTCTGGTTAATTACAGACACCTTAATCAAGTAATACCTGCTTGTGTCCCTACAGTGGCCAAGATGCCAGACCTTCTCAAGTCCTTTAATCCAAAAGCAGCATGGTTTACTGTCCTCAATATCAGCAACAGCTTTTGGACATTACCATTAGCCCACACTTCCCAGAACCAATTGCATTTAGTTTCCAGGAGGTCCAATATACCTGCAATTGTTTACCCCAAGAATAAAAAAATTCCCTGGCATTGTTTCATGCACAAATGAGGCGGGTAGTGTCATAATTTTCTAAACAAACTGTTTTGTTCCAATAGCTAAATAACCTTTGTTTAGCCACTCGTACTAAGGAGGAGCACTTGTAAGGACTGACAAGCTCCTTCAAATTCTAAAGGAAGCAGGCGTAAAGTGTAATCCTGCCACGGCACAGTTAATAACTACTCGTGTCTCTTTCTTAGGTCTCACGTTAACAAAATGGGGTCAAACTCCGGCACAAGAAAATAGTAACGCAATATAAAAGTTGCCCCTACCACAGGACGTAACAGCTTTAAAATCTTTTTGGGGGTTTAATTGGGTACCACAAAAACTGCATTCCCAGTTTTGCTTCCATTGCAGGTCCTTTTTACCAACTGTTAACAAAAAACGTTCAGTGGGAATGGCCTGAGCAACACACGAACACAGTATCCCAGTTAAAACAGTCCACTGTCAAAGCTCCTGTGTTGATCACTCCAAATACAAAGATCCCCTATCATCTGTAGGTGACGGTGAGTGTTACCGCATTAGCGGCTGTGGCTTCACAAGAGAGGCATGAAAAAATCCAACCCATGGTTTATGCCTCATGTTTAATATCACTAATTAAGTTTAAATAAGACAATTGTTAAAAGTACTTGTTGGCTACTAGCTGGGCCATTCAACATTTTTCTTTTCTAATTAACCTCAGCCTCATGATATTACACTCATTGCACACACCCCTTCATTTTTTGTTGTCCAGCAAGGTAAAGAATGGGCAAGTCTCAAATGCTTGCTTAGCTCACTGGGCATTGCTGTTGCAAGAAAAAGATATTGCAGTAAAACCTGTGAGAACACCATCTCTGTTATCAACTGTCCTACTGTAGAAAGGCGAACCACATGTGTCCAAATAAATACTGCTCAACTGAATCAAAGGGGGAAGGCAAAAAAAGCTTTTCTTACCCTAAATAGAGGAAGCAGGTTCCTTCAAGGGATACCATTTCTTTGTAGACAGCTCAAGTTACTATCATGAAGGAAAACCTTATACTGGGTTAAAAATCTATGCTTTTCCATGGAAAGAAAAAAGAAAACCTGGAAGGAAGCATATTCATGTACCGCACATTTGGCCCAATATGCTACATTAGCAGCAGTAGCTGATGTATTGGAGTACTGCGTGCAGTTCTCCATCACCTCTGCAAATCAAAACATCTGTCTGTTTTCAAACTCAGCATGGGTATGCAATTCTTTTCCAGAGTTTCTACCATGTTAAAAAACAAATAGGTTCACATCTTCAAACGGGTCACCTATTAAGTATGCACCACTGTCAAAATACAGCCAATGGTTAGCCGCAAAACTCACTACTCCAAAAAAGTAAAAAAAATAAGAGCCCATTGTAAATTAAAACCCTATGCTATAAAAAATGGAAAAGCTGACAAACTGGCCTAAAAAGGAGCCCAATCAGGAAAATCCTGAAGTGAAAAAGACCAAAAATATCCCAGTACTCTCTCTGGTCCAGTGTGCCCAATTGCCACAACTAAGATTGTAAAAACTATCTTAAAAAGATGCAAAAATCAAATAAAAACGTAGTAAAAGTAACCCAAAAGCTTTCCAAAGCAAAAAAAAAGTGGTTACTCACAAATCCCTTACAGAAAAATTAAACAGTATTTGCAGGTAGTGAACGAAGTTCTAATGTATACAGCAGTCCTTTCCCTGCATGGGTAGTTCCACTGCACCGATGGAGAAAATTATGTATATGGTTCATAACACTAACAAAAAAACATCAGGGAGTGAATAAACTGTCCAATGTCTTATATCTGTGGAACAGTGGCTGCTTCTAAAAATGAATGTGCAACAATACTGTAACAACTGTTTGGCATGTGCTCAAGCCAATCCTACCCCATCCAAAAAAAAAAAGAAAATACACACCATTAAAATTTCAGGTACATAAAGGCCCATGAATGGCTTTGCAGATTGACTTTACAAGTCCTCTGTCAAGGACCCAATATCTGTTAGTGATTGTTAATCCTTTTTCAAAGTGGGTAGAAGCATTACCTTTAAAAGCCAATAATGCAAAAGCCAAAGCCAGGGTCGTGGTAAAACAAGTCTTCACTTGGGGAGGAAATCCCTGCAGAGGTAATATCAAATCAGACTTGACTGGACAGTTCTTTAAGAATTGCCTTAAATTAATAAAGGCCCCACAAAGACTACACATCCCCGTATAGACCCCAGACATCTGGGATGGTGGAACAAACCCATCAAACTATAAAAATAGTGTTAAATAAACTAGTTGATGCCAATTAGTATAACTGGGACATCTTCATGCCTTTAATTCTAATGGCATTGAGGGCAACACCTACTGTGTCTGCTAATAAAACACCCTTTAAGGTGTTTAAGGCCAAAATATGTAATTACCAAAACATTTAATCTGGCACACCCGTGGCACTCAACTAAAGAACATAAAAATAAATACATATCTGCAAAATCTGCAGCAGCATTTAAATCAGGGCCACATGAGGTAGCTGTTAACATAAAAAATCCAAACAAAAGGCAAAGGCCTACTTCAACAAAAAACCCAAATACTTAAAAGTTTCGCAATCAAGTAATGCTGTTAACATTCAAGGCACCAAAACATGAACTATGTAACCAATGATTGGTTCCGAATCATTGATAAACTCATTTCAGCAGTGTATAAAATTAAAACAACAAAAGGCAAACATGGAGTACCTTATGGAACCTGAAAAAACAAAGTCAAATGTGGTAATTTAATATCTGAAAGTAGTTTAACCTTATACAAAATTAAATGTAAGGATGAAGAACAGTATAAAGCATGCATACAATTACACAAATTCGGCTATCAGTGTGAGCATTCCTGTTGTATACCCCGGGGTCCCTATAAAACTCTTCTGGAGCCTCATTCCGAGTTGAGAACCTCATTATCTTCTGATCAGATCAACTGGCAAGCCTATAACCCCATTCAAATTACTAAACGCTCAGAAATCAGGCAACAAGATAGAGCGAAAACCATGAAAGGGTACTTCAGATGAAACCTTGAGACCATAGGGGTACAGTTTCTAAAAAAAGGTTGAAAACAGCCAAGGCTAACCAATGCCAAGCAGTGCAAGATAATTACTCTCCCATGTCTTATGTACAACAGTCTGGTTAACACACCCTAGAATATTAGCCTTTTTCGCAACTGCATCACATCGTCAACTCATTCAATTTGTGATCCACTAGAACTCCCAGATCCTTTTCTGCAGTACTACCACCTAGCCAGCTATTTCCCATGCTGTAGTTGTGCATTTGATTTCTCCTTCCTAAGCATAATAGTTTGTGCTGATCTTTACTGAATTTCATCTTGTTGAATTCAGACCAATTCTCCAATTTGACAAGGTCATTTTGGAATCAGTCATGATGTGGCCACATGGCTCTTTGCCTATATAGAAGTCAAGAGCAACAGTCAACAGCTGACATTTCTGTGGCCTCTCATGCCATAAAATATCAACAGTCTTCCTTTTACAAAGCTGTTCCAGAACACACCATAGCAAATAACCCTGCATCAAAGCAGACAGCCTAGAATCAATGAACTAAGGGGAAATTTCCACATTAATTCCGATTATTCTAAAAAGAGAGGGAGTAATGGAGGAGATGAAGCCTGCTCATGTACATGAAATGCATAATTTTCTACTTTTTCCTGTGATGGTTACCAAACAATCAGGATTTAAGTATTTAAAGGAACTGGCCTTGGATTCAGGGGATGTGAATTCAATTTCTCACTTGGCTGCAGACTCCCTGCATGACCTCAGGCAAGTCACTCGGAGGAAGATTTTCAATGGCACAAATGCCAGTTTGGCACCTAACTCCCTTGGGAAGTCCATAGGAGTGTGTCACTAAACAGTCATTTATGCCTTTGAAAAATCTCCCAATTAGTCTCTCTATGCTTGAGTTCTCCATCTGTAAAGTGGGGATAACAGCACTGCCATACATCACAAGGTGTTGGGAAGATAAATATAGTGGAGGTTGTGAGATACTCAGATATGACAATGGGGGTCAGATACATACCCAGACATACAGAAATCCAATCAGCACCCCAAAAAATATTGTATTTCAAAGTAAACCTAGATCTTTCTTTTGTGAAAGAGGACAATATGCAATCATTTCTATCAAGTTATTTTGTTCAGAACCTTCACATTCTGACCCAACCCTCTTCGTTACAAATAGGAAAGCCACTGACGTGGATTTAAATTCAGAGCATTATCAACTGCTCTTGGGGTTCTTCTTGAGTAAGCATTGAACTCACATTGGAACAAAGCTGCCTCTAAAGAAAAACTGAAATCTGTTTACACAGCTACACAGGCCAGATAAAATGCTTGTGACTTTCCATTATAAATAAGATATTTAAAAAAGTAAGCTCATCTCACTGCATCAGGTTCAAGTTTCTAGTCCTCATCTTCATGGCTCTTCACAACACAGTCCTTCCTTACTCATCTGTTCTTGTTTCTTCTCACATTGCCTCCCTTCTCTGCTCTGCCGATGAGGTCAGCCTTGTCCGCCCATTTACCAGCTTCTCATATAAATATGTCTGAATTTTCTCACACAGTACTCCTTACACATGAAATGCTGTCCCAAAAATGATCTGAACCGTGACTGCTCTCCTCCTTCACATCCACTTCTGCTGCTATCCCTACCAGAAACCAGCCAACTCATGATAGCTGCATTAAAGGGCAGATGGGGGTAGTTGGCATGTATCTAATAAACCATAAAGTGCCAATGCATGTATTTATACAAGCAAATACTTTATTATAAAAAAGTTGTGTCACTTGTCTTCTGAGGCTCAAGTCCTGCAAATATTTACAAACTTGCTTTATTTTATACATGTGAAAACTCCCAATGGAAGGTCTTGGAGTGTAGGTTCCATGGGACATAAACCATCTCTTCATATCTGCTAGGAGATAATGGGGATGTGACTTTCCTTGTAGCATCTGAGCAATATGGCAATATAAATATTAAACAACAAAAAACAAAGTGGCCAGAGGTCAAGAAGCAGGCTGGCTGGCGGTGAGGTGTGTATTTCAACCGTCTGTATAGAAAAACTGGAGCATTTTCATGTGGGCTTAATTACTCAGATATGGACTGGGATATCTATGAAAACAACCCTAAGTGAAACCACCTCAGAGGAACCATAAGATTCCTTTACACTTTGTTGTGCAGCCTACATAACCAGAGGCCAATATAGGCTAAATGTTAGATCCAACATAATGAATCGGGTTGAAGTTAGGAAGACTCTAGGACTGAGTAATTCCATCATCGTCTGGATCTAAAATATTTATGAAGAAGAACAGTGAAGCAAGAAACCCCAAACCTTTTGGCTTTAGGAAATGCAAACTGCTCTAAGAAATACTGACAAATCCTATAACACTGCTTAAAAGGTAGGCAATATAGCATATCAGAAACAGTAAGAGAGGCAATAACTGGAAGGCAGGTCAATGCAGGTAGAATGACATAGCTCAAAGCTCCAAATGCTCTGTCACTATCTCCTGGCAAGGAGAAATACAACCCACAGATGAATCAAGACAGAACGGCCCCTTTATTAGAGCTCACTGAGGTCACTGGGAGTCTTTCAACTGGGAGTCTTTTCAGCCCCAAAATGCATGCTAAGCAGGCAGCAGGTAAACATATTTGTCCTCAGGGGAAAGGGGGAGCCAAGGACTGGAGGAAGAGGTTAAAGAAATACTTGTTATGAGCCGTTTCAACAAATGGCTATTTTATTTATCTTAACACCTTGCGAGTGTAGGTGAATGTAGGTAACTGCAGTTCCTTCCTCCCCCTTTGGCATGTGTTCTGCCCACCCTCCTCTACAGACCAGTCAAGAGCCACTAGACAAAGGAGGGAGTATGGCAGAAATGAATGATTATCATTCCCATTTTACAGATGGGAAAAGGAAGCACAGAGAAACGAAGTGATTTGCCCAAAGCCACAAAGGAGGTCTGTGATGAAGCCAGGATTTGATCCTAGATCTACTGACTCACAGTCCAGAGCCTGAACCTCAAGACTATCCTTTTTCTCTAGAACAGAATAAGGCTGGTGACAGAAAACCACTTGTTTTCTAGGATGATGTCTTTAGCATCATTCAAGTAGTGGCACTTACCATCAGGCTAATTTCTGTTAGTCACTTTTGAAGTGTTTCACTGTGCCATCAAAATAGAGATAACGAAGGAGAGAGGGAAAGTCAGGAAAATGAAGGTAGTAGCAACAGAAACTAACAGCAGCTACAGTAACTGCCTGAGGACACTAGGAAATTTAATGTATTGAAATTAAAAACATGGTCTAGTTAATTGATGCTAAATTACAGTTGAAAGCCTGTATCAGTACTTATGACATCTACATTAATACCAGTTATGTTCATCAGGATTAATATTACTGCAGTACATACCAAATGAACTAATATATATTGGGCCTTTAAAATAAAGTTTTAAACCGAGACAGTAAAGCATATCAACTTTCCCCAAAATATTAGGCACTTGTGCAAAGCTTACTAAGGAATAGAAGCGCTTTCACCCTGGGTCCTATTGATATTATGCTACATTCTGCAGTCAAGCTCAGTTTGTGCAAGCCAGAGAGTGAAACTGACCCAGACACATCATTTGCACCCTAACTCATAGAAATACAAAAAGCTAACAAAATGTATGTTTTTAATCTGGATGTGTCCCCTTTAACAAACACAAAACTAGGCACACTACTCATTGGTTGACTATTTCAAAGAGCATTCAAATAAAAACAAATATAATTTATCCAGTAGGATTTTAGATAACTGATGTTTAAACTTCTGATTGGCTAAGCTGGTCATTAAAAAAAAAAAAAAGCCAAATCCTGACCATCTTCCCCTCCCCCACACAGATTCCAGTTCTGCTGTGGAAACTGGGGCAGGATTTGGGGTTCAATACCTATATATTGCAGAGCTCTACCTATGGGGACCCTGTTGACCCAGAAGGTGGTGGGCAAGAAGGAAGAGCAGCATGGGCAAGGACCGTGGATCAACAATACTCAGGACCGCCAGCCAATTGGCCTTATCTGCCATATAAGCCACTGCAGCACTGAAGCAACAGCAGTTTTGTGTCTTAGAGCAAGGAATTCCTCCCACCCCAGCCACCCCCAACCCTCACGGAGATGCCCAGTGCCTTGTTTTTCCACTTAGGCTGCATGCTGGGTTCCAGGACTTAGCCCAGAGAACATATGCCACCACCCCCCATAAGTATTATATTTGCAAAGCACTACCCAAGGTGCTGCATCCTAAATCTCGTTAAAATTTAACAGGATTTGGGCTCTTACCGTTCTGCTTCAAAAATTAAGCCCTTAGGTCATATACTCAGCATAATGTATTTTCATATATTCCATGGCCTTCAACCCAGAACTGCATGAGAGCAGAATAATTTAGTGGAGGGCACATCAACTCTTCACCTTTCACAATCTTCATTTTGCTAATTATCAGAGATTATTGCCTTTTGCTGTTCATTTTTTTTTAAACAAGAGTTTTCCTCCCTACTCCGACCACCTTTCCCTCCAATTAGGTCCTGAAATGAAGACATTTACATGGCAATAATCACTTCACTGCCATACGGCAAGGATGTCAAACACAGGGCTGTGACTCTGCGGCAGAGAGAGAAGAAACTGGATGGAAGGGAAAAGAAATGTTTTCAACAATAGTGTGGCAGGTCGCGTCTCTAGGATTCAGGCATGGAGGAGACAATGCCATCCTTGCACAGAAGATACCATTCACCAGTGGAAGGGGGTCAGTGACCTTCACCGCACCATCCTTTCCTTTTCGGGACGGTTGGGAGGGGCTCACACTATGTTACAGAGCACATTACCACCAAGAGGATACTGCAGAGAGTTCAGAAAGAACTAATACGTGATGAGGAAGATAGACTGCTTGACAAGGAAATATTAGACGTCTTATTGGCACACCTTCCTCAGGCAAAACTCCCAACTGCCTGATCTGTCAGGCGACCTTGGACGAATCATGTCATTTCTGTACCTCTGCTTCCCATCTGTTGGCCTTGTTTATTTTGAATGTAAGTTCTCTAGGGCAAGGACTTTTTCCTCCTAGTGCCTAGCGCAATGGGGCCTTTGACTGAGGGCCTCCTGGAACTATCGTACGATAAACAATACATACTACTCCTACTAACATTTGCATAATAAGCATTCTGTTTCAACTGCAGGGACGGACAATGGAAGACGACATTTAAAAAAGGTAACATTTAGACAAATTATTAGACTGAATATACCTGGCATAAACCAAATACATGATGGAATAAGATTTGGGGGTGGGGGGTGGAGTGGAGGGGGGAGAGGGAAATTACTCCTATGGAAATAACTCTATAGCTCACCAGTGGCTCTCAGGAGTAATATGCTACTGTTAGAACCACCCCAGAACTAACTCTAACACCCACACCATCACTCTCCCCGACTTTTGCTCTCAGTATAGATACAGATGCATATGTCACTGAATATTTTAAAATATTTTAAAAGAATATTTAAAAATGGGCTGAGTGTTAAATAAGAGTAGATCCAAAGGATGCTTTAAATGAGCCTGACAGCATAATGAATCACATGCTACGGACTGACGGAAGACAGCAGGACACTCAAACATTGTGCTGCAAAACAAGGCTCTTTTGTGGCTCTGAACGACAGTCCTGCATTCTAAGATGAACTGTGCTTAGTGAGTCCCAGAACTGCCGTGTGCGCAGGGGACTGGGCTGCTGCTGTACCCTCTCAATGGGGGCAGCAGATGCTCCTGTGCATGGCTGGCAACCCCTGCCTGAGATGAAGGGGCGGGAATGTGGCCACAACACCTATTGCTCCACTGAATGAAGTTACTCTAGATTTAGACCGATGTAACTAACAGCAGAATATAGCCCTGGATATTTCAAAAGATATAATCTAAGTAAATCTGTAAGACTTTGGGGGCAGGGACAGCCTTTTTGTCTTATGTTTGTACCGCACCTGTCACACGTGGGCCTTTGTCTATGATTAGGGCCACAAGGCACTTACCATGACATGAGTACCAAAAGAAGAACAGATTACAGCAAGGTTTTCAGGGTTTACCTCTCACTTTCCCAATCTTTGCATTATGCACATTGGGTACTATTATTCAACCAGCATGAAACACAAGACATGAATACAAGACTGTAAAATACATTATCCTTCAGTATGTGTAATGGAACTAAGCTAACGTTTGAGAGCTAGCCAAAGTATTATAAGCAACAAGTTATAAGATCCAGCTTGCCAATACTAGGAATACTCATTCCAACTCAAAACTGAGTTGTGACTGCTGGTAGCTGAACATGGGGAACCAGCAAGGTTTACCAATTTTCTGCCTATTCTCTTCCACCCCCACCCCTTCTGTGGGTGTGTTTCATTATGTGTCCTGGCAAAGGGTAGGAAAACACCCATCTGTGGTAAACAGAAAAGACTACTTCTTGATGCAGTGCTGACTGCGGAAATTGTAGAAGCAAAAATAGTGTTCCTGGTACGTTGATTCACATGTATCCGCAGCCTTTTTCACCTCTGTTGTTTCTCAGCGAGCTCTGGGACCAAAAGTTGGGGCATTCTTGTTTATGGAGGGGACTCTACTGTGTTCTCCAGGCAAGAACTGTGGCCAGTTTCAGTCTCTGTAATACTGGACCTTTACATGCAGAAACAATTGGGGAAAAAAATGTTTATTTTTCTTGCTAATCCCAAAACAGATGAAGAATGAATATCAGATGGAGACAACATATACACTGGGCAAAGAGCGATGGACCAAAATAACCTCTTCTGTCACGTGTACTAATCAGTGAGGATATAAATTGGCTCAGGGTCTGCCACTCCCCGAATGCGCTACACAGAACGCACCTTTGTACTATACTAGTAAAACACAAGGATGAAAAGTTTAAAAAAAACCTCAACAACAAGTAAACAGTAGGATTGATGTGGGATTAAAAAAAAGGATTAAATGCAATCAATAGCCCTGACAACGTTTAGTGCGAGATTTACTGGCTCTGGCCAGCTCATGTTCTTTCCTCTGCTATTCTCTCTCTCTTTTCCTTGCTATTGGGGAAATGGTTCTAAGATTTTTTTTTAAATGGACCATAAAGAGGATAAGACTCATCTCTCCTTTTCCCTCCATCCTGCCTTTGTTTAGTTCTGCTGCACAACAGCATAATGGATCTAACAGCACCTCCTCTGGTATGATCAACCATTGTATTTCCATGGTGTTCATCTTCCATGGACTTCTCTACATCTCATCTGCTATGTGACTGACATAACTACATCCCTGCATACTCTAAGCTCATACAGTACATTGAACAGATTGAACATACGACTCCTAGAAACAAAGAGCCACCATGGCCCCCAAATCAGAGCGGAGCCTCCGCAACTCACTTTGCAGCATATTTACCAACAGCTCTGTGGGATGTGGCTAGCCCCTGCATTGTGTTTAATGTATAACACTCAATAATGACTGCAATTAGTCCCCATTAAGTAAAAGAGCTGCATGCACATGCTGCTCTGCAACAGATTTTTATTTCTCTTTTTGCACTGAGCTATAATTATTAGCCAGCTGGATTGCCAAATTATTATTTTTTTTAAAAAGGGGGATATAAACCCTTTAAAAGCACCCAACTATGAATGCTTCCCTCTATAGTAATTAATACTGATTTATAAACATTCAGGATTAGGGAAAAAAATACTTAATTCTCTCCTAATCCTTTCGCCAGCAAGACTTTGTGTTCAGTGTTCACAAATATAGATTAAGCAGCCTGAAGTTAATAGCATTTGAAGGACAGAGCTGATCAGCCGTGCATAACACCATGATATTGCCGTCTGCTTCTACCACAAATTTACTGTAACCTGTGGGATTAGGACAGATTCCGGAGACTGCCATATTTCTGTTTTATGCCTAATGCAATTTCCAGCTTTCACTATAACCACGTTTAGGAAGATTAAAAACATTAAACCCTTAAAAGTGTCAGCTTGGATGATGTCTTGTAATAGCACTGAATAATCAAATATATTTTCAATGGGTCACATATAACACACCATCTTATATCACAACTAGTATCACTGAGCCAGTTCTGTGATCTTCAGGAGATCTGGGTTCTAATCCCAGCTGTGATACTTGACCTGCTGGGTGACCTTGGGCAAGTCACTTTGCTTCTCTGTGCTGCCATTTCCCCTTCCACTCGTTGCCCACCTTATCTATATAGATTGTAAAGGAGGAACTGTCTCTTTAGAGTTGGGACTCTCTCTCACCTGCATGTATACCATCAAGCATAAAGGGGTGTGCGCTTTGGTTGGGACCTCCAGGTGCTATTGTACTACTAAAAATAAATCATCATAATACAAGAGAACGACTCTATGGTAATACTAATCTGTGTTTCTATTTCTGCTTATGTGTAATGCACTGCTTTGGAAGCTAGTGGGAAATCAATGCAATGTTTAGAAAGGCTGTTACATCAAATGTCACTGGTTCAATGAATTCCATCTTCTCCACTCCTTGCTGTTAATGTGCATTCTGTTCCTGTCTACCACTTAAGTGTCAACCTTAAAAATAAAAAACCTCCTGGATCTAAGCAGAATTTTAAAAATCTAAAGTTTATTTGCTGCAGCAATATTTTTTGGAAGAAAACCGCAGTTGAGAAATAAACAAAAACCTGGTCTCAACCGAAATGCTGAAGAACTGCCTTCTTGTTTGACTGCTTTGGAGCAACTGCTAAAAGCATGAACACAATCCAGGCCAGCTAAGCAAATACAGCAGAAAGGTAGGCTGTTCAAATCTGCCAGGCCTGCACTTTGCTAACATCTTAAATCCAACACAAAGAACCAAAAGAATGACAAAGAATGAACCTCAGTCTCTCTTATCTGCTGGTAGCTCTCATCATCTGAGGATATGTCTACAGTGCAATTACACACCCATGACTGGCCCATGCCAGCTGACTTGAGCTGGTGGGGCCCAGGCTACGGGACTGTTCAACTGCAGTGGAGGCGTTTGCACTCGGTTTGGAGCCTGGGCTCTACGCCGCTGTAAGGTGGGAGGGTCCCAGAGCTCAGGCTGCATGCAGAGCCTGAACATCTACACTACACTACACTCCGCTCCTTAGCCCAAATCCCATGAGCCCAAGTCAGCTGGCCCAGGTGTGTAATTGCACTGTAGACATATCCTCAGTATTGAGTGGAATTCCCAAGTGTCAGGAGAAAAAAATTCCTAAAATCAAGTGCTCCCTTTTCTGCTGCAAACAAGGGATTATTTTCTCTCGGTGCCTTGGGCAGCACAGAGACAGCACATGCAGGGTCACCAAAGAATTAGCCCTTCATTTCACCATCAGTTCCAGCATTTCATGTACACTACACAGCCGACCTTTGTCCACAATACAAACATGTTAAGCTCTGCCAAGCTCACGGTGTCCTCTGGATGGGTTTCCACTAAGGGTAGGTCTACATCATAGCAGGGAGCGTGCTGTCCACGGTAGGACGCTAGCTCTGCTCAAGCTAGCCTGCTAAGAATAGCAGCGTGGCATGGTAGCAAGGATGGTAGCCAGCCAAGTGTATATCCAGGGAGTGGGGTGTGCTTGTATGTGGGCAACTGGCCCAAGCTGCTGCCCACTGTGCCACAGCCACGCTGTTATTGTTAGGGAGCTAGCTGAAGCAGAACTCATGTATCTACGTTTATTGAAGCTAGGAATTACGCTTCCTGGATGCTGTGTAGACATAACCTGCAACCTCCAACTTGCCTCAGATGTAAGAGGAGCACTGCTGGGGGCTGCTTTTTTTACCAGGTCTTTTAATAATGAGACTATGATGGCATTTAACGAGATTAAACATACATTATCTAGGGACTACTTCATCCACCACTGAAGCGCAGGTATCTCAGGGATGAACTGCATTCATTGCGTAACAGTGCACAGAAACAGTTTATAAGAAGTGAAGGCCATTCTATTCACCTGAAACTGCAGGGGCATTAAGGTACATAAAACATAATCACTCAAACCGGGAGAGAGACAGGACACCAGGACTCCTATGGACATTGCCATGGAAGCTTTAATGACCCAAAGTGTTTGTGGTGTCAGGCACAGGACTCCTCAGGAAAACAGAACCTTCAGCAGCATAGGGACCCTATGTACAGCATTCAGGATTGACGAGGACAGAAGACAATCAACACCACCTTTCTGCCTGCGTCACTTCAGGTCTGTCTGCACATCAGCAGGAG
This sequence comes from Mesoclemmys tuberculata, assembly GCA_007922155.1. Classification (NCBI taxonomy): domain Eukaryota; kingdom Metazoa; phylum Chordata; order Testudines; family Chelidae; genus Mesoclemmys; species Mesoclemmys tuberculata. The sequence continues at coordinate 38,391,714 of ML675649.1, read as the reverse complement.
ATGTGACTGTGGTGCACGCAGACTACCACGACTACCAAGAGCAGTGAAGCCATGGAAACCTACCCAGGACTCTGGGTATTTACATGGGCAGCCAGCTTCCTGGCTATTGGTATTTGCACTGGCTAGAGTAAAGGTACAGGCACTGTATTTGCACCTCTGACTCTGTACACACTCTTCCATAGACATTTCAGGGAGGTTTTTCATCCAAGTACTGACCTGGCCTGACACTGCACTTACAAACTGTGATGGGATCACACTATTGCTATTTCGTATTCATGTTATCAAAGCTTTGTGCAAATATTGACTAATTACTTCAGGTAAAGCCATTCTTAAAATGCACTTACCATTGTGAACAGCCTCAAATGTAAGTTAAAAGCCATATAACTGCTCTAGATCCACCCAAAGAACTCCCACTGATGTCGAAGGGACTTGTAAAGATTGGAACAACAACGTAATGCCCCTTGCCAAAATGTCTGTTATCCCTTGCTTAAACCTCTTCTTAATTTCTCTTTCCCGCTGCTGTTATGAGTTGGTGATTTTAGTTTATGGGATAGGCACCCAGAGGACAATAGTTGCATGTTTTGTTTATTTGTAGAGATTCAAACAAACAAATACAATTTATATGAACAACTTTACCCAAGATAAAGCTATGGATTGTATTTATGCAACCCAATATCAAATCCTTAACGCTGGCTCCAAGGAGTCAAAGTATAGTGGCATGTTTGCTTCCCAAAGTGCTTGTGCAGCGCCCACTAATATTAATGGAGCAATGCATAAACAGCTAGATGGAACTATTCTCCATACGGTAAGAAGCAGGGTTTACACGGGGGCAGTTTTAAAGCAAAATGGACTAACCCATACAGGCAAGGTTCAAGCTCCTTCATAAGTTTCATTTAAAATTAACTCCAAGTCTCCATCCCGCTGCTGACGGCACTGTCCTACAAAGCAAAATGAGTCCAGTGCACAGTTCCAGGCAATCTGGAATTGGTTACTTTCCCTGCTGAGGCTATGCATCTGTACAACCTTTGTGCACCTCCTCTCCTCTCCCCCCCACTGGAGCTGCTGGACAGACCCCTCAGAGATCATCTTCCTCAGTCAGGTTAGATTGCTAGACGCAGGCAGGACTTCAAACACAAACATCGCTGGAAGACCAAATTTGTACCTGCATTTAAATGTCTGTAAGTAATGTTACACCCAGTGCATGCTGTGGTCTAATGGAAAAACAAACCCATGGTACTCCCTATTCATACACACAAGGCAACCCAATTTTCAAGTGTTACAGATCCAGTTTTAAGGAATGATATCACTTCATATCATTCCCCCAGCAGTTGGGATAAACTCCCACACTAACCAATAGTGCTGACTGCCAATGTCTAGAAGTCTCGTTTTCCACGCCAAAGGCAAGCCCTAGAAGTGAAAAGCAAGTTTGTTCTAGTTAGCAACTTTAAATTATGACATAAGCAACCCCTCCCTTCCTTTATACAGTGGTTATTGGCAGAACTGGAGAGTTAATGTCTAAGATAAGTTGGTAACTTTACCTTGGTATTCCCTATATGGTGGCTCAGCCTGGGACATATTTAGGGAATTGAATGGCACTGAAGTTTTTAAGCACAACCTCTGAATCTGGAGAGGATGGAAACTAGCGTGGGTGCGCTATTTAATATTCCTCCTAAGCCCTCAAGTCATTAGATTGAAACCTGGCAGAGTGCATAACTGCAGAGCTCAACAGTTTGTTCTGAGCCAGCTAGAGATTTTGATGTGGATGACATGTAGATGGATGTCTGTATACTCAAAATGAGAGGAGAAGGACTGGATAGACAAGGAAATTCCTCTTTAGGTCACTGGCTAATTGATACCACTAGGGCTAAATGAGCTGATGCTGCAAAGAGTGATGGCAACACTTGTGCACTAAGAGTAAGTGGCAGCATTTGGGCGAACTCTGTGGAAAGGCCAAGAAGTGCAATACCAAGAAGAATGAACCTCACTCATTGAGTGGCTGCCTCCTGCCCACTGCTCATTCCCCGAGGTCACTGTTTTCGCCTTCCAGAGGCTTCTTAAGTCAACTCCATGCAGGGTTTTCTCTCCAATACCTCTTCACCCAGATCCTAATTTACTGACATAAAACAATGCCTTAGTCCTGGGGCCTTCTCTTCTCCCACCTTTAACTCTCTTTACAGCTCTTCCCTGCCCTGGCGGGCTGCTCTCAGCCCTGTCGGGCTGGAGTCTTTTCCTACTCCGCTTTCCCCGGCCCTCTGGCTTCTGAGCCCAAACCCTTCCTCCTTACTCTTCTGCACAAGCACCTGCTCATTGCAGTTGTTCTAAAGTCTCTGTCACAGCTTCCTCTGGTTGTTTCCCCCTTTGAGCATCCTTCTCTCCACAGCTTCTTGCTGCTCTTTAAAGGGGAATCAGCTGATCCCTGCTCAGACGTGCCTCCTGAGTAACTAGGGTTGGCAGGCCCCAGGCCATTAGCCCTTAAAGGAAAAGCCACGCTGTTATGCTCACCCTCATCTATTCCAAGTAGTCCCTCCAGGTCCGCAAGAGAAAACGTCTGTTGCCATTGCCCATGTGACACCAACTCCACGCACTGTATGCCAGTCTCCAGTGTTGTCAATATAGCAACTTTCATAAGCAGCAAGTTCATCCAGGGCTACACCCCAACAGCCTTACTCTAGTATAGTCCCATAGGCTTCAGCAAAGCCCTGACAGAGCAGACACTCAGTGGGTTTTTGTCTCATCAAGATTTGAGCTCAACAGGACTCCTCACACACAAAGTGAAGTGCTTGCAGAATTGGTGTCTAAGGGCCAGACTTTCAAAGGGACGCAGGCACCTCAGGATGCAGATAAGCACCTGGTGAAACTTTCAAAACATCTAGATGCCTTAGACGTTGTTGATAATCCTACTAGCTGCGTCTTGAGGGGCCTCAACACCTTTGAAAATCTGGCCCTATGTTACTATCCACTGTAAGCCAGGGTATCAGAATGTGACTCTTGACTTGGAAACTGTAAAAGGACTGAAATAGTGAGAAAATACTGAGTTAAGCCAATTTAATGTAAAATTGGGTATGTGAAAGGTAAATGTTTATTACATACAGTAGCTTTTCCACAGCACAACCAACAACCCCAAGAATGTACTGAGTGCATGAGGGCTAAACCTTGAAACCCACAGATTCTACTTGTACAGGAACAGATTTTAACATATGAGTCAGAAATGTATAGCACAGTAGAGGCTAGAGGCCCCAGAAAGGGATCAGACACCCACCCATCCTGGCGGAGACTGCACTGGTCCCCTACAGATCACAGCTCCCTTGCACCAGGATCAGGCCCATCTCAGAATAAAGACATGGGGGGTAGAGGACCAGCTAATAGTGAACACAGATATCTGCTGTGTGATAGTGTCAGTGGTCATAGTAAATATTCTTAATTTACCCCCCAAATTAAAGCTAGAAGGCAATGAAAAGAGACAATTGCCATTCCTTAGTACCATTTCCTCACTGCTGTGAACTGGATCAGATACCCATTACCTGAATCCATCAAAGGTCTCTGGTTTAAAAAGATAATTTTATAATAAACAAAGGAAGCAAAATGACATCTCCTTATATCAGATATCACCGTACAGCATATTCCCAGCCTCAATGAGTAAGGTTTGCTACTTGCTATTATTTTACTATTGGTCATGCAATCAATGAGCAATTCTCACTGCAAAACATCTTGTGATGATCTATTGAAGTACACCATGTAAAAATACAAGTTATGTATGTAATAATACCTCCTGCAATGCAAATCTGGAAAAAGCATGGACAGATCTAAGTAATATTTTTTAACCACAGGATGTCTGCAATAGCAAAAATTCTATTAACCATCCATCATTAGTTCTAAACCCACTCTGACTTAATTAAATGGAACAAATAACCTATTATAGCGGTTACTCTTAAAATAATATAATTTTACTTCCCTCTTTAAAATGATACTGTTACCCAGTGTTTCCTTATACTTAATGTTGGGAGAACTGCAAGAGACAGCAATAATGTTATTTATTTACAAAGGCAATGGAAATGTTAAGGGCAATCACTACATAGACAATTGTTATTTATGGAACAAGGCGGTGTACTTTACACTGTAGAAACACAGAAGATGTTGTCCATTTCTTGGAGAGATTTCATTTTTCCTCAAGCAGAAACAATACAGAGGCGCATACAATGAAGAAAAAAATATGAACTACCTTTAAATGCGCTTATCTCCATCTATCTATACTTAAAACACATGCATATTTTATATCAATCTGTCATCACTATAGCTGGTGGTCTGAAGTTGAAAAGTCTCTTTGAAGTAGCTTAAAGTTGTAATTTTGCTTGACGCTACAAATCATGGATTCACTAAAAGACGCTGTTGTAATAAGCCATAAATCCAATCTGTAATCAACTAGCCCTTCTTTGTCCTAGGCAGAGATGTTAACTGCCCACTTCACCTTGCATGGTCTTTTGCAACATACACGTCTTAACTCCTTGTCTTAAGCTGTTCTATCTTGTATTTAGCTGTGAGTACCTTTCCCAGACCTGAGAAAAATCTCTGTGGTAAACTCAAAAGCTTGTCTCTTGCACCAACAGAAGTTGGTCCAATAAGAGATATTATTCACCACCCTGTCTGGAGTGAGGCAACTTGCTTCAGTTGATAGAATGTAGGTGCATCGACATTTTCTCTTCTGTTGATACAGAGCATTCACATTCAAAATCAGATACAAGGGCCTCTGGAAAATCTCAACTCTGCATAATTTTAAAAAACACTGGACAAATCCAGCCCAATCCATGAATGCAGAAGTCCCAAAGATGCCACAGAACCAGCATTGTTTTGCTCCATGAGGCAGGCAGGCTTTTGGGATGTCTGTGCAGGGGTGGGTAAAGCATCACTGCAAATGATGGACTTCAATATTGGAGATAGTGGATCCACAGACCCCTTTTTTGAGAAGGGGCTTACACACCACAAAAGCTACCAAAGCCTCCATGTTGAAGTACCAACTTTCTAGGGCAAAACATTTCTTCCCAACTGTCTTTCCCAGAAGAGAACCCCCTGGATACAGTTCAGCTGTTTGTGCTATTTACTGTTTTTCAGGATCTGCAGCTTACATAAATATATGACTGTTCATTATTATTATTATTTGTATTACTGTAGTGCCTGGGAGCACCAGCTATGGACCAGGACCCATTGTGCTAGGTGCTGTACAAACAAACACTGAACTGAAAAATCATCCCTCCCCCAAACAGCTCATTCCTGAGTTTCAGTACCCTGCAATCACTATCCACTGCTGTTGGGTTATGTGAATTTTGCAGACCTATTCATGGCTTTAAAAGCTACAGCAGCAAACTATAATTAAATTGAGCAGATATCTGTTATAATATTCCTTTAAAAATAATCAAATTATTATAGGTGCAATGCACAAAAACCATCACTCCCATCCCCCACTCTCTATTGTGCTAGATACTGAACAAACTCAAAGAGAAAGTCTCTGTTCAAAGAGCTTACATTCTGTGTAGACAAAACACTGGGAGGGGAAACTGGCGCAGAGGTGAAGAAGTGTCCTGCACAAAGACTCACCTGAGAATAGAACCCAGGTCTCCTGATTCCTAATCCAGTGCTCTTTCCAATAAGCCGCACTGCCACGTCCCCAATGTATCACAACCAGTATTCACAATATAAAGTATATTGGTATAGTAATTTCTAGTAAGGGTCTGATCCTGAGCGGTGCTCATCTCCCAGAACAGGACTTCAATGGGAGTCACCAGTGATCAGCACATCTCAGCACTGGCCATTAAAGACCTTACCAAATGTGTTTGATTTTACTGAGATTGAAAACCATAATCATATCCTGGGCCAGATTCCTCACTTCTCCACCTATATTATATCTCTGCACAGCTCTGGTCAAATGAATAGGGCAAACGTTAAGTCTCCGAAAGGCCTGTTGAGAAGATTTATCTGTAAGAATAAAATGTATTTGTTGTTATTTGTCACCAATTCTTCCACTGTGTTCTCTAGTTGCATTTGTATAATTAAGCAACTTTGGGCTCCAAGTCTCCACCGGCTTCCATCTTGTGCAGTCATATACACTGAAGTATAGTGGTTGTAAAGCATCACCAAATCAGAAGAGCAGTACCTTATACATGCTTTGCATTCACTCCATCCAGATGTAAACGACTGTACAAGGTAAAAGGCAGTGCATGCACACACACACACGCCCTAATACAAATGATTTTCTCCACACCTAGGAGATGTTAGCCTGGAAGCACACAGAGGAAACTGCCACAACAATCGAATGCATCCATGGCCTATGTGATCTATGCCCTGTATTACATAGATTATTCAACCGCCCAAAGTTTAGATAATGTTTATGGGAGGGCACAAAAACCAGAACTCAATTCCAAACTCATCTTTCCCTTGAGCGCCACATTTTATTTATTCCTGGAGACCTAACAACTCTCCCAAGCATCATCTACAATTCAAGGCAAGTGATTACTTAGGCCCTGATCCTGCAAATACAAGTCCAGTCAATGTAGGAGGTCAGACGAGTGGATTCTCATGGTCTCTTTTGGCCTTAACACCTATTAATCTATGAGCACTCAAGCAGCTATCGACTCCTTATGCTTGTTATAACTATTGCCATGTGATAGGTACACATATGAAGCAGCTGTTTTCTCACCAATGTACTGTGCATTTTATATCACGTTAGAGATATGTATTTACTGGAATAGACAAGAGATTTTTTTTTTAATGGGGACAACATTTTATTAAATGGAAGTCACTGTTTTGTCCCCAGGCAGCTGACCTATTGATCTAACTCAGTGACTAGACTACTTTGGAAAAGATTTCTCTCATTAAGTTACATGACAAATTGGGCATTTTTGTGGCTATCTGATCTGCCTCTCTCATGCTCTAGGATTATTTGATATATTATCTCTTTATTTAGTTTTAGGCCAACTGAAATGAGGATTACATGCCTCTAATTTGGCCTTTCTTCCCTTCCCCTCTCTTTCTGTATACTGCATGTGCATAGTTTTTTTTTCCATTGTTACTATGTTTCTCTTCATCATGGATGAATTTCACTACCTCCCTCTGCCCAAAACCTGAGTAAGCCATCTTTATATGAGGAATTATGCTGGCTTTAGGGGAAAGAACCCACCCTTAGATCATGGGCAGATCTCTACAGGCCCATGCAGCTGGCATTCCAGCCTTTAGGCTGTCACATAGGCCCACCCTGTACCAGCATTTGTGAAAATTGCAGCCGTGCAACCATGGATCCAGTAGCTACAACCTGTATCCTTCGCATCCGTGAGCCTGGCTCCATGCCCCCCTGCACAAACACGTCACAGAATCCCCAACTCCACCCTGCTGAAGGCAAACAGAGTTCCACTTGTGTGACTGCTACAGCCCTTTTCCTTCCAGGTCAAGCCTAGATGTCTACAGTGCAAACTAATTGCCCCACAACCTGAGCCCCACAAGCCCAACTCAGTTGACATGGACTAGTCACAGGTGTTTTATCACCCTGTAGACATACCCACAGTGACCCTCCACTACCCTAATACCCTGGAGATCTTTAGCAATCCTTCTGCTAATCAGTGAACTTTACTCGGTTTTTAAATTACTTGGAATAAAGGCTTTCTTACCATAAAAATGTTGTTGAAGAGCCCTTGTGATTCTTTATCCAGAGCTATGGGCATGACATTTTAAATACAAATAAAAACCACAGTATTTGCCTGAAACCACTGACACCCATTGTGATGAAGATACAGAGTCGGGCTGCTGGTTTCTGGGGAGGCATCTTTTACCACCGTGAAAAATGCATCACAGCCACAAAATGCTCAGTCTCCACCATCCTTGGCCTTCGAACCTACAGTTCCTTCCTAATCCAGGGAGGCTCCTGGTCACAGACTCACAGGCTGTTCTCAGAGTAGAAACACTGAAGCTATTTATGTCCTGTACTGGGCATTACTACAAATCACATGTTATGCTACAACTCACGTAATATCTAATGCTGCTCATTTAAGATTAATTAGTGGTATCATGACTGTATAATGTCAATTATTCAGCAGTCACATCATGTTATAACTCAGCTTATATCTTGCTGCGCCATTTTACTTCAAGGAGCATCAGGGGCAATTGTGTTTTAGAGGGTCTAGTCAGCACTTTTGGAATCATCTGATCAAGTCCTACTAGAACAAGATGAAGAGTACGTCCTCACTGCAATCAGGTGTGATTGCAGCCAGTATAGACACACCCGAGCTAGTCTAAGTGACAGTTACAGTGAAGCCATGGCAGCATGGGCTGATTGCTCGGTTTACTCTATCCAGGGTCCCAGGTGGGCTTGTACATCCTGTGCTGCTGCAGCTTCCCTGCTATCGTCATTCGAGCTAGCTAGATCAGAACTAGCTCGGGTACATCTGTATTTGCTGCAGCCACACCTCTGATTGCAGCCCTAGTAAGCAGCCTTCTCCTTCCTGATGTAAAGTGACACAGCCAGATTTAAGCTATGCTTAACCCCCAGCACACAAGATTAAAAGCAAAACTAAATCTGCCATTGGTGCAGGAGACAGAGGGAAAAGGAAAGGAAAATAAAGATTTCCCACCGTCTTTCAGCAGAAATATCCTCATTTAAAAATCAGTCAAGTGGACCCAATTGCTTATCTCTTCCCATCTACTGTCATTGCAGTTTCATGGTAATTGCTGTTGTGAAGCAGCGTATGCATAGTTAAAGGGGACAGCAAAGAATAGCACCACACCAAGGAACTCAAGAAATGTAATCGTAAATACTGTGCTCATTGTGTGACCTTGGGCAAATCACTTAATGTCTCTGTGCCTCAGCTGCCCCACCTGTACAATGCAGATAACAAAGCTTAGCCACTACTTTATATAAAGAGCTATGAGATCTTTGGTGATACATTCACTAATGTATATCATCCTGTATTTTGCCTGCAATAGTGTGTATCAGTTATTCCTAACCCACAATCTGCTGAATATCTAACATGACATCTGAGCAACTGCAGTAATTAACTAAAAAGAGTCTCATTAACATCAGTGGAGTTGCTCTAATAAATAATAATAATAATAATAATAATAATAATAATAATGCGAGGCCCTTCCTACAGCAGTCTTGGGGAGTGACCACAAACACTTTCCTCTCGCAGAACATGCACAGCTGTACTGGCAGAAGTGGTTCCCAACCTTTCTGATTAAAAGCCCCACTAGTTAACACCTGCCCCCTCACCTCCTGCCCCGCCCGCCCCCTCACCTGCCATAAACAAACAAACACTAAATTATATAAATAATAATAAAAATGAGTCTTACTTGAGTAAGAAGTTGAGCCTTCCCTGGCACAGCCACCACCACATGCCCCGTGTACCCCCACCTCTTTCCGTCCCTCTTGGACTGAGGATAACGGAGGCAGGCCCTGGTGGGCTGCTCCTCTACTCTGGCTGGCGTGAAGCTGGGGGGGGCTTACTGAAGCCTCCTGGATCCGCTGTAATCTTTGGTGTCCCCCCCAGGGGGGGTCCCACACCCCAGGTTGGGAACCACTGCGATAGGTAATGCCTGTCATGAAGCACGTGGTTAGATTGTCTCCTTTAGGATGTAGACTCATCAACAATCTCATCCCCACAGGGACCTGCCAATCTACCCCACAGACCTTTCCCCTGTCCCCACTGAGGTCAGTGGCAAAATTCCCATGAGTTCAGTGAAGCAGAAACAAAGCCATAACATGAATTTTCACCATCAGTTAAAGATTTCTTCCATATCATTCCTAGGGAGTTAAGACTTTCAGGGTGCACTGCTGGACCTATTTCTTTCACCTGGCCTCCAAGGAGATTTAGGGGAGAAGAAAACTGGCCGACGTGTTGGGCTGGTGGTATGTGTATTTAGAGCTGTTGCTTGGCAGAAGGTGCAAGAAGCTGACTGAAATCTGCACTTACTTTCGTAATTTTAAATAACTGTCCGGTGGCCAGTGCTCATGTATGGGCCCTTTTCAAGGTTTCAAACAGAAAGAAAACAACCAATGATCCACCATGCTTCTCAACATATTCTAGTTACGGGCACAAGATTGTAACATCTTCCCCTGGAAAACAGGATGCCAATGTACTATGAGCAACTGCCATACAGTGGCTCTCAAACTATTATCGCAAATTACTCTCCACAGAATACAGATGAGACAGACTCAATCTTTGCCTTCAATCATGTGTTGAAATACAGCATTCTCCAGCCCTGCTTCTCTGCTATCTACAAAACATGCCAAGAATTTGTAACATAATGACTCCAGAAAGTTTGGCTGGGAGGGTAGAGGAGATTAGGTTTGAAATCTAAACGTCTCAATCATTGATTAAATGGAACAAAACTGCATCCTCCATTCCAAAACCCTGGACCGTGATCCAGACAGGCAAACTTCACAACAGTTTGAAGTTTAGGTTCCATTTGGATGAGCATCCAAAAAAGCTAGGATGTCTATTCAAATGAGCCTGACTTCATGAGTATGCAAAATTCGGATGGAAATCTCACAAGGACAAGCTCTCTCAAGAGGCATCCAATACTTTAGCAAGAGCAGCATTTCCCACTGAATATTGACTCACCTGGTTCCAGGTGATGGAAACCAAAAGTGAAGAAAAACTCACCAAAATACAGAATCTCAAAAAAGTTTCATTTCTAATTTGGTTCTGAATTCAGAGGCAGACAGGATCCTATTTCATCTGACATGGTTAGTTTACCTTCATTGTTGTTCCTAATACCAGCAAGTGCCACCTCAGCTTTGTTAGGGTGGGGAAGTGTGTGGGAAACAAGAGTTCAAATGCAGGGTGTAGCAGAATGTTTTCTAACATGCAGTCTTCTGTCTATTTTGCCAAAACACAATGCAGGGCCTGGTAAGTCTGCAAACAACAGAGCAAATGTCTGCAGATACTAGTGCTTGCCCTGGACCACCCACATTTCTTAAATGTTTGACTCTAGATTCATTTTCTAGCAGAGCTTTTCCCACTTATTACTGCTGAGAGACAGGAGACAAGGACTTGTGTAGGAAGCTCAAAGCAAGCATGTTATCTGAGGGATCTGAATAACGATGGTGGGCTTTGAAAGGGAACGCTTTGGGGGCTGGGGAGGCACAGACGGTGGAAATATTATAATTAGAGCAAATGTAAGAACCATTGTCCAAGATTTGTGTGAAACTGTAAGCGAGTTTCTGGAACACACAAATCAACAGTCTTCCAATGCATCTTGGACACTCAAAAGGAGTGAGCATGCAGGAGTGCTTTTCATTCACAACACTCACTCATCACATGCACACTAAGAAGAGTGGATAAACTGATAATACATTTAAATGTTTCTGAAAGTCCCATCTAACATGACTTAAGAGCAAAAATCCTTTTGAATTTCAACAGAACTTGTGCCCCTAAGTCACTGAAGTTGCTTTTGAAAACGTCACCATTAGACACAGCATTGGCATATTAATTCTAAGCACCAGTTCTGAACTACAAACAGAAATTAACAAGTTAAAAAAAAGGGAACTAATTCTGAAACATCAATTTATAATGTTGGCATAAGACACAGGGTCATTTTTAAAAGGAATGAAACCAAACACAGTTACGAAGCACCTCCTGCAGGAATAACCCTGACAAGCTGCCAAACCACCTACAAGTGTTTGGAGCTGTGGCTGTCCAGGGAACACTTAAAAATAAATTAGCAATGAAAGTCATTAGAAGGGTAATAATTCCAGCAAACTGGAGTCTCAAATTGCAAAGCGTGAATAAAGAAATCATAATCACAGGCAGCAGGGCAAGATGACAGTGTATCAGACAGGCCATGTTCTCAATAAGGAAACATGAATTGTGAAGAGGTCAACTAGTCAGCGTGCTGTAAAGTCGCCATGAAAAGACTACTATTTCCCCTGTACGCTACAAATTTCTCCCAGCTTTCCATTTAAACTCAAGACAAACATCTGGTCCCCTGAAACCCATGTTCATAGATTCTCTACTGTGCAAAAATAAGATTTTGTGATGGTTAACTGTACTGCCTTTGCACCATTAAGAAGGGTGTACTGTACTGCTTTTGCACCACTTCCCAGGATCTTCTGCTTAAAAACAGTTACACTGGGTTTTTCGGTGACAGATTTATCTTCTAGCAAGGAGGAAATTCAAGAACACTGTAAACTGAATTGAAACGTGCAAAACTACATTGCTACTTCCTGGCCCCCACTCCACACAGTGAAAACTGATATTTTAGAGCTATCTGTTGTCATCATTTTGTGAGGAGATGGAAAGTTAGGGTTAGAGAAATACAGAGAGCAAAAAAGGTACTGAACCCATGACAGTGCAAAATTCCAACTTGATTAAGGAGTTTTTTCACACTCCATTCGAATCCTCTTTTTCCAGTCCGAATGTCCATCCTTGACCCAGCATGAGCACTTTCCAGATTTTAGAGCTTCCCATAGTTTCCATACTTTCCTAGTTACAGCCAGCACTTACAGATGTGAGCTGAACAGCACAGCTCAGCACAGCAAGGAAATAACTGGGGCTGAATCCAGCAATGCTGGCTAAGTTCTCTAGAGCATGAATAACTCAAAGAAGCTGCCTGAGTAATTTCTATGAGAGAAACAGTCATACCACTGCCAAGAACTGCAGACCACATAAGCCTCATCATATGAAGGGCCTTAATGGTGGAGATGTGTACTGAAATGAGACAGCCTTTTTGTTCTATCGCTGATGAACGAGATGGCGGAAACGTGTTCAGAATGCACAGCTGTACACAAGCAACAGAGTTCATTCATGGAAGGGCTCGTTCCTCAGCCATTCCATTCCTGGAAGCGCCCAGATAACCTTTCTCAGCCCTGTTCCTGTAACACATGCCCCCGGCCCACAGCATCTTCCTATTGACTCAAGGTGCATTTGCAACAGGGCCGTCATTACAAACACAAAACAGAACACACAGAGAAGTGGCTTTCTTTGCTGATGATGCCTTGATGAGACAGAGAGCCAGAACGGAGGCTCATGCAATCAAGTTCGTTTGAAAAATAGCCCTGCTTCCTTCCTACCAAGTTTCTTCAGTCCATAAAAGCCTATCTTCACCTGTGTAAAGGTTAAAGTAAGCCACCGTGGTTCAGTTTATTCTGTCGCAACAGTGGTGTGAATGATGCTGAAAGTAAAATCCCAGTCAGTCAGTAAGCTCTTTGGTTTTATTAATACCACATGGACCCACATTTAACACAGTGCAGTCCAAACCGGTAAACTGGGCTTAAAATTAGACTGACACAGCGACTACCTAGGCCCCAGTAGTCAAGAAGCTAATTCGATTTCTATTTTCCCTACGTCCCCAGGAGAAGGTTGTAAGCAGGGCTGTGAAGACACAGGACAGGAGAGTGGCCTCTGAGTGAGGGTATCATTTTGTTAGGATTGCTCTGTTGAAGAATCCTGCTGACTCCTGGTGGGACATACAAGATTTGGTTTGGTTTGCAGGCACACACAGGCACATTGTGCCAGCCCCCATGCTGACAGCAAACACACACACTTGGAACTGTGGAAAAGCCCAATTGGCTGGATGTGTTATTAATAGGTTGCACAAAAGACTGATTTCCATTTTAACGTGCTTATTTTCAGGGACAGTTTTTCAAAAAACAAAAGGAGGGTGGAAATAAGAGAACAACCCATTTGGAAGGCTGGTTGACTCAAGTCGTCAGAACCAGACAGGGGGCCTTTACCTCTAGGTCACCTGTTGGACTGGGATTTTCAAAAGCACTCAGCACTTGTCTAACAGCTCCTACTGAACTCAATGGGAGTTTTATTATTAGTTTAATTGAAAGCAGAGTTAGGTCAACATTGTGAGCTTTTGGGAATCTCACCTGAAGTCTTATCTTCTGAAAGCTGCTAGGCTGGCCAATCTGAGAAGAGTTGACAGCTTCAACCTATTTGCTATTATACATGTGTTCACATCACTGAAACACCCTCCTCAGTTCATGCTTTTGTTACTGGCTGCTTCTGCAGACAACAAAGATAAGACAGAGACAGAACCACCTCTCATGCCTGAAGATGGCACACCAAGGTCACAGTTAGTGGGGAAGCTGGTATTACTGACACCTAGCTCATGTTGTACCTATTCTTTGGCTAAACAGAAGATTTCAGGCTTTAGGGCTGTCAGTCCAGCACCTTTCACGATCACTAAATTAACTTTTAAAAAAAAGTAGCACAACAACCCAAACCATGGGCAGCAAGTTCCATTTTAGTCCTGTCAACCTGGACTATGCACATTTGCAGATTGCCCTGGCTTAGCACGTCATATGTCTTGCGGGGCACTAATGCACACTGGGAACATGTTAGACCCCCCTTAGCAAGCCACTAAAAGTGAAGCTGCACAGGGAAGTAAAAGGCTCACTTCACAAAGTTCCATAAAATAAGCTCAGGACATGTAAAAGGTGGCTGTAATCTGTCTAGACTCCCATTTTCATTGCTGATATTTATGTAAACAAAGCTATAACAGAGTTCAGTCGTGAGAGACAGCCTAGAAAGCCTGAACAGATGCTAAGACCTATGATCAGGTTGTCTTGGAAATACCTTTTAAGAGGTGCTTTTAACTAACGGCTAGGCAAGGTAGAAAGCATTCATTCATGCATTACTGATAAAGTTTCTGCTGTAGCAAACGCCAAATATCCTGATACACAGCAAACCAAGTAGGGATGCTTTCACCCTCCAATCTGGCATGATTTTATAATAAAAATTTTTACCGGCTAAGGGCCAGACATTCAAAATAGCTCAGCACCCAACAGTTCCCACTTAGACACCTAAATAAGCGGCTGGCTCTTCAAAGAGTGCAGTGCCTCTTTAGCTAGCTAAATGAAGTATCCAGATTTGCAAAACTGCTCAGAACACAGCAAGCTCCTATTGTTCACAAACAGCAGTCAACAGTTGAGAGGGAAACACGTTCCATTATCCAAACCTTCATTAAGGGGGTCTTATTTTCAGATCTTCTAAACTTTGCTGCTCTTGCTTCTTCTATTTGATTCAAGCACTTTATTGTGAGAGATATCTTTTTCCCAAGGGGAGCTGCTCAGGACGAAGCACTTTTGAAAATCTGGGTCTAAGATTTTAATAAGTACTGAGATAAAAGGGAGGGACTGTGGGGAAATCTTCACAAAAGATCAGGTCAAAGGTAGAAGATGTGGACTCACAGGTGATGTGGATGTCTTTTAAAAGTGCCCTTTCTTCCGGGCAGGAAAAAGAACCCAGTGGGATTTAATAACTCCTCAAAGATTTACATCACAGCATACAAACACATTGACAGGCCTGTATGGCCATCTACAGAAGCCAGACAGCTGTGGAGAGTGAATAGGATATCTTCCAGAAGAAAGTGCTTAAATCAGACCAAACAAACAGGAGTGGAATAGCTTGGCAGATCTTCTGAGGATAAAGCTACAAACCCCATTACTGGAAGTTTGGCTGTTGGGACACTTCAAGAGTTAAAAGACGCTCAGCTACCCTGTTAAATCTGCAGACTCGCCATGCTGGGCCCAGCTGCTGCTGGTCACAGCTCTGTTAGTGCCTCCAATAATGACAAGTTCCTGAAGAAACTAAGCTTTAAGAGCACATCAACTACATCTGACAAATAAAGGGTAACTTATCTGTATAACACAGGGATAAATTACATTAAATTATATATGATCATATATGTGGTCATTTATGTATGACCAATCTAAAAATTGATCTGGTTCCAACTCAGCTGCAACTGTTACAACCCTATAATAACGTAATCACATAGACATATTTTATTATTTCTCCTAATTACAAAAGGGCTTCCTTTGTTTCTTGCTAGTCACTTGCACTGCCGGGCAACAGCTGACTTGAGAAGAGAAAGGATTTATTAACCCTTCCTCCCCATCCCCCACAGACACACACACTATGTACTAGCAATTTTTTATAGCGGAATTCCTCTCATTGGCACTATTTGTACTTGTTGCACTCCAGTCCTGAACTGAGAAGTTTTTCTACCCTTTTTTAAATAATTAGATATCTTCAGAAATTAAAAGGTATGGCTACTACTTTCACAGTACAGAAGAGATTGGAATCAGCAACTGCACCTAGTTAATGGATTCTTTATTGAGGCTTGTGGACCGAGAGACCCTATAGTTCTCTTCATCTTTCCAGATTGATTACCATACCTCTACTGTGCCTCTACACAGCCCCTCAAGTTCTGGCTTGGATTGAACATGGAATATAGACAACTGAATAGAATGTGTACCTGTGAGTTTGTCTAGGTAATTTTTATCTTTATAACATAAGATTAATCTTTCTGAAGGAGCATTTGTCTATCTATGGTACATCTGTATCTCACAGTACCATCTCAGTATCCCACAGTTATGAGTAACATTTTATCCTCACACCTCTGGCCAGGAATTGAACACAGGTCATTTGAGTCCCAGTCCAATGCCCTATCCAGACTAGACCATTCTTCCCACCCTTACTGAAGGAATTCAAGCAGCATGTTCACAATTACTAGTAAGTGATCTGCTCTACTAGCACATGTTCACACTAGTGTAAAAGAGAGAGACCAGGAATTTGGGA
Organism: Mesoclemmys tuberculata; assembly: GCA_007922155.1. NCBI lineage: Eukaryota > Metazoa > Chordata > Testudines > Chelidae > Mesoclemmys > Mesoclemmys tuberculata. The sequence goes on along the minus strand of ML675649.1, from coordinate 38,375,146 downwards.
AGAGGATCCTCATGATAGTTTCTGTGTATATTAAGCTCTCCAGTGCCTCTCAGTATTTTGCCATTTCCCCCCCCCCCCCCAAAAGGATTTTACAAGCCAACTTTCTGACCTTTTCTAATCATTTTCCTTCTCAATTAGCTTCCTTTTTAAATGTAAAACCCTGTCACTTATATATGGTCCTGAATATAAGGAGGAGATCTGTCAAACTGAAGGTTAGCCTGGATGGGTGTTTAATGGTTCATGCTATTGTCAATTGATTTTAAACAGAAGGGGATAAACCATAAAAAATGATACCATATTTTTGAGCTAACTTCAAAACAAAGCCTTTAAGAGTCTATGAAAAAGACTGTCAAAAGAGTAGGGCTTTTCCACAGCATCCAAACAAATTGTCTTCTAACAAAAAACAAACTAACAAAAATAAACAAATGTCTGAAAGCAAATTAAGTAGGAAGAATGTTAGTTGAAAAGCAAATATTTAAACAGAGGTAGAGAAAAGAATCTCCAAACAGACTTCTTTTCTTTAGCAAGAAAGGCCAATTATAGGGTTTGTTAGTACTTCTGCTTACTTTCTAACACAATTGCATATGCTCAAGTCATCCACCTCAGACTGGTTTATCAATATAATTGCACTGAATCTTCATAATCTATTCATATTATGAACTGAAGTGGTTTTTCTTTCATATAGCTCCTATTTTAAATGTCCTTCCTCACCTACACCTCAACTGCCATCACAGCACTTTGACCCTAAAAGACAGATAAGCCATTTACTGATGCCAAGAATAATGCATCGCCATAGAGCAGTGGTTTTCAAGGGGAATGCGAGTTCTTGTCAGGAAGTATGTGAGAAAAATCCTGTAATGGCAGACAATGCGCTTTATTTAGCAATCTAACCATAGGGATATTATGACCTGATCTGAGATAGAGGTATGTGGTAGACTACATTATTTGGACAGGGGTAGGCAGCCTCAAAAGTTTGGAAAACCACTGCCATAGAGGAATCAGTGAGAAGTGCAGAGGCATGAATATTTCAGGTGCTAGGGACATTCTTCTATTCCACAAAGTGCCCAGTTTGCTCCTCCTTGGAACTTGAGATATTCAGACCACTAAGCTTTTCTATGTCTGACCCTGTGAAGCATTGAGGATCTCTGGAACTGATGGTGTTCAATGCTTAGTACCTCACAGTACTGGACCCAAACAAAACACACAAAGCACTGGGTGATGTGGGGGGGATGGAATTCCTAACTGACCATTTTCTTTCTTTGCCATGTTCTAGACCAACGCAGACACTTGTCATAAGTTTTCCCCAACCCACCAGGTGGAGAGAGAACAATCTAAGGCAGGTCATCCAGTTCAGCCAAGCTGTGCTCAGTGCTAGGGCAGACACAGGTGGCCTGGCAGCAGCTGGAGGACTGCCTGAGCCAAAGGCTTAAAAGGGGCCATCCCAACCCCCCACATAGCTTGAAGAAGTTGTGAAGCTGCTCTAGGTTACACCAGCCTGCCAGCAACCCTAAGAGCCATTCTGACCACTTGAGTGTGACAGGAGTACAACCCGGAACTGTGGGATCACTGTGCCTTCTTACTTCTCCAACCTGAGCTGTCTCTCAAAATGCTGTGCTAGTGGCAAACAGTCAACCACTCCAGGTGCTATCACTACTCAGCCACCAACATACAGAGCCACCCCCAGCTAAGTTGCATGAATGCTCTCTAAGCCACGCATGAACCATACACAGGAAAACAGCAGAAAATCCGCCCCCAAGACTTGCATCCCAGAAATACTGCTCCAGACCGTCTCTTGAACGATGCAAGCTCGTTAATTAGTTCGCCACTTTGTCAAAGGACAGTGGACATGCACCAGCCTTTGTAATCTGAGCAGATTCCCAAAGCACGTTAGACAAACTCACTGGTAAAAATAAAACATTAAAATAAGTTTATTAATTACAGAAAGGCAGATTTTAAATGATTATAAGTGGTAGGCATTACATGACAAGAACCTATCATACGTAATTTAGCACAAGTGACATTTTTACACCAGTGAGGCCACATTTGCACACCTAAATTGGGTGTGCAATTATGCTAAAAATCAGTGTGGATAATTATGACTGTTTGCATAGATTGGTACCACGTATACATGTGCAAACAGGTATTTGCACATTCTATGTAGGCATGCAAATGTATAAGTATTTTATGTGCCCAACTAGTTTATTTAGACACTGTGAATCTAAAAATAGGGATGACCCAGCAGGTTTAGGTTTTAAAATTTCAAGGCAAAAAGTCTAATCAGGACAGGAAGCAATGAGACTAGAATTTCCTTCTTCCTGTACACTTCTATCCCAAGCTGCGGGAATGCATGTATGTGATGAGGGGGCAGAATACTTCTGTCCTGATCTTGGAAAACTGGAGCTGCCCCTGTTTTTTAGCTATTTTACAATTGACTTCCTCAGGGCCTCACATCACCGCTATTATTACATTGACTGAGGAGGACTGGACTGGACTGCCTTTGCAATCCCTGTAAATCTGTAGAAATGTTGATCAAGAAGTTGGCTCAAAATTATTTCTACAAGGCACTCACACAGTAGCTGAGACTGGGGAGCCCTGCTGTAGTTCAGGTTAGTCAGCGTTTTCGTTAGATCCACACATCCTGTAAAACAGGGTTTAGAGCTCAGCCTCCAAAATTTGCTCCAGGCACAGAAAATCTCCATCCGAAAGTTGACTAAAAATTGTAAGGGGGGTAAAACTGAAGCTAGAATACAAAAGTACTTTCCATAGCAGTAATTTCCATAGGGATTTTACTTTGCTATGAAAACAGATAAAAACATATGTTTGAAAATATTATAAAACCTTTTTAAAAACAAAGCAAACAAATCTTCCTCCCACCCACGCAATCAGGAACACTCAGAAGAAACCATTACAATCTAATATGGTAAAATATACTTTTTTCCATCTCTGTAGTGTGGAATCTGAAATCTTTCAATTTGAACATATTACTCGTTAGTTCATAACTCTAAAGATCTTATGTCAATTTTCCCGCTGCTATGAAGGAGATATTCCCTCTCTTTTTTATGAACTGAGGTGGTGTTGATACAACCTTAGGCCTAAGCTAAGTAGGCTACTGTCTAGGGCAGTGATTTTCAAACTTGTTCCATTTGTGGACCCCTAAAAAATTTTGTATGGAGGTGCAGACCCCTTTGGAAATCTTAGTCTGGGAACACCGAGGGATCCACAGACCACAGGCTGAAAGCCACTGATCGAGAGTGTCTGATCTAATAGGGTATTGCCAGAATACAGTACTTCGATAACAGCAGTCACTCATCACCAAGCCAATCTATGACTACTCTATTTTGGTTGTTGAATTCCTCAGCCTCTCTGGTTTCTACATTCAAAAGGTTATCCTGGTTTCCAGTCATCTGTATACAGGGTGAATGTCTCTCCGGACCTTAGAGGTTTTCCAGAGAGCTGTGCATCAGCTACCACCACACTTCCTCTACAGCTAGTGCAAAAAACTTCTGGGAGCAATTCAGGAACTACCAGGTGTGAGAAGCAGATGACTGGCACTCTCTCTTTGGGCTAGTCTACACTACAGAGTTTTGTCGACAAAAGTCAGCCTATGGTGACAAATGGGGTATACACTACAATGCCCCCCAAGCCAACAAAACTCCCCTGCTTTGGTAACAAAATAAAACCACCTTGACGAGAGGTGTAGCGCTTTCAGCAACTAAGGTAGAGTGACAAAGCGTCAGTGTAGATGTGTGCCGTAACTGGGCTCCAGGAGCTATCCCACAATGCCCACACTGACCGCTCTGCTCGCTGTTTTGAACTCTGCTGCACTGCCCAGCATTCCAGCAACACAGGCAGGCGCACCCACCCCTTTCAAAGCCCTGTGAAGTTCTGAAATTGCTCAGCATGGAGAATTCATATCACTACTGCCCAGCTGAGTATGCCAGCTCCCAGCAGCAAACACAATCTGCCTGCACTACAGGGGAGGGGGTGGATCATTCTCCTTGGTCTGTGCGGAGACAATGGTGTGAGAGAACTCTGAGGGAATCAACCCTGCTCTCCTACGGCAGGCATGCAGGCAGCAGGGCTGTCGCTGGAGAAGGAGGGAGAGACTCCTGATGGGCTGTGCAGAGCCAGGGAGGGAGGCGGGAGTAGATGTCGGGGTGTCCCCATCCCCCCACCAGTGTACAGGTCTCTGCTGAGCTGGGGTGAGAGAACAGAGTGACACCAGCTGTGTGTGCACAAACTTCTGCCTCAGGATTGGTTGCTGCTTACTGCCGTCTGAACTTAAAATGACCACACTCGCTGTCCCCCAACACACACACACACACACTCCCTGTCACACACTTCCCCCACTTCTGTGAGCTTCTTGTGTTTGTGGTCAGCAATGGCAGTTAGGCTGACAGGGCAGTTGAGAAGCGGCTGTCATTCTAGTAGGATGTCCATGGAATGATGGAATTCCAAAACCTTCATCATGTGATGCTGTGCCTGCCCCACGAAGCATTGCAAACCCTTCCAAAGCACCCTGCGTGCAGTTGCACAGTCAGACAGCTACCCACAGCGCATTGCTCCCTGTGTCACAGCTGGTAGTGTGAATGCTCTCCACTGACACAAAGGGCATAGTGAGGACATGCAACAGTGGTTCAATTACAGTGGTGGCTGTACGTCGGTGTAACTTGTACCAACAAAACTGTGCACTGTAGACAAGGCCTCAGTCAACTTAGAAGTGGTCCTGGAAGATTACGTTACAAAACTAACAAAAGCCAGGACACTCAGTTCAGAGCTGGTGTAACACTGCCTTTCCCCATTCCTCCTTGTCTGCCTCACTCTGGGAGACAGAGGCCTCAAGCAGTCCTTTCTGCCAGAGGCTGCCATCTCCAACTCTTGGTGTCAGCTGCAGAAAAGGTAGAGGTCTCCACCAAGGAGAAGAGAAACTTTTCCAGCATGGCCCCTTGCTTGTGAGGTTTTGTCTTCACTGCAGCATTAGTCTGAGGTGTAACGCAAGTGTTGTCCCTAACCCAAATCCCATGCACACTGAGAAATATCTAGCTCGAGTTAAGCTGTGCCTTAAACTCGAGCTAGCTGGCCTGTCAGGAGGTATGGGCTGAACCTGGAGTGCTGCTGATACCCAGGCTAGTAGCTGCATGCGTACTGCATTACAACTCGAGTTAGCACAACTCATCAGCTGCTAACTCGATCACTCTACTGATCCAATGGTTCCATGAAGCATGAGTTCTGTTCCATAGTGTGGTTGCTGTCATTCAAGCAACGCTAGGTCAAGTGTAGTAACTCGTGCTAATGGCTCACAGTGAAGACATGCCCTGAGTCTGTGAGGGGAGACTAACTGCTGTGTTACCTTCGGAGAAAGCTGTGCTCCAATCCAAGAGAAGAATACTATACCAAATTCTAGGGCTGCCACACCTGAAAAGCCAAGCAAGGACCCAATATATTCATTTTAAGCAGGTCAAGTTGAATGATGTCTAAGACAAAAGAGAAACCTAAGTTCTACAGAGTGAAGCCTGTTTCCCACCTTACTACTGCTGTGCAGGCAGAGAGCATGAGGCAAGCTCTCCAGGTGGAGTAACACAGGCTTGGGTCAGTGACTAACAGACGCAGCTTGGCCTCCAATGTTGCAAGTAGGTTTAATCTCAACCTCAGACTCTCTGCACTTTGCTTTGCTGAATAAATAGTTATCTGAGCACAACCCCCTGGTCCTCTCAATCAGATGAAAAGCAGCAAGGAGACTGTGTTAAGCACAAGGTAAGTAGTTTTTATTTACTTAATTAGAATTGCTCATCAAATGAGAAATTCTGATTTACTGCAGAACTGGTACAGGTGGTAACTGCAGAATTGCATCCCTGCATACTTGGCCAATTCAGGAGTAATTTTTAAATGAACACGAGGAAAATCTGTTAACACATATAATAGAAAATAAGGAAAGACAGAAGCATCACATAAGAACACTCTGCTGAATATCTCAGCTGCCAGCTTTTCCTTTCTTCGGGGAGGATTTTAAATTAAAACCAGATTGTCTCTATGAGAGTTACCAGAAACTCTAACTGCCAAAGCTGACAGAAATTTAACTATGATTTGCAAATTTGGAAGCATTATATTCTCCTCTTTATACAAACGTGGGACTAAGAGGAGCTGTGTGGGTAATAAGGGACAAGTAAAAATCCCTCCCTGGGACTAAAAGAAAGAATGTCTAGAGTATAAACACTAAAGCAAATTATCATTCTGGTGCTGCCATTGCTGTTTCTAAGATAGCATAAAATGAACTTGATGCTGAGAGTGACTTCAGCTGTCTTCCTTTGATGACTGGGCAGGATACGATAGCAACCCAGTAATAAACTTTTCATGCAAGTCTTTGACAAATGCACACATTCCAACCTTTTTGTGAAACGCTGCCAGTTCAGAAGCAGTGCTCTATGTTTTTCCTTCGAAATGTCTCCATTCTCTTTGCTTTAGTCTAGCTGAAAAAGCTAATCAATAGACTGATGGGAAAATTATATTTCTGCCAACAGCAAGTGTATTTGCAAACCCTCAAGTCTGCTTTCAGAGTCTTAACCCAGGCAAAAATTGATAAGGGGAAGTCAAGGAATCATTCTTAGTCTCATTCTCCGTGTGCACGTGCACACGCGAATAGCTGCAGAGTAGACACAGTCATTCACCTATGAATCAGCATATATAAACACAATAGATAGCAAAGGGTGAATGAGGATACTAATTTTTATAATAATCATCACTGATCTTACATTTATTGTTCTCTCCCTCGTGTTAGATCCCCTCTAATTTTCTTTTTATAGTCAAAGGAGGAATTTTTTATTATGTTAATTGGTAAATAGAGTGTTTAAAAAAATTAGTGTATTTTAAATTTTTGTTACAAAGCACCACAAGTACCTTGGCCAACCGATTGAGTGGAACTAATGCTTTGAAAACAAAATGACTATTGCTACTAGGCATCTGTATATATACACAATTCTTTTCAGACTCTGAGAACATGCATATCACGACAGTATTTGAACACCGTCCAGTAATGCATTAAGATACACGACTAACATCTGTCACGTGGTTGACTGGAATGAAAAGTAAAGGAAATAATATTTAAAAAGAAGAATGACAAGCACACAGCAGGTGTTACTACTACAATGTGGCATTTGCTTTTACCAGCATGGAGTCAGAAACCATACTGCTACTACCACTGAACTAATTATTTATCCCCCGGCTCTGCTTAATATGGGAAGAATAAACTGTTTAACTTCATTGCAAGAAGTATTTTGTCACATTAAATGTTACCATAGTTTCATACTGAAAAGCTGTCTGTAATGATTAAGATTCACTTACATGAAATTCTATTAGACACTGTTGTATCAAGGTAAAAATAACAGGTTACATAATACTTGGTGGCTTCCAAACTCACTAAAAATAATGCAACAAATGTAATGCAACTCCAGGCATGCAACCAACTAAAATAATTGTTAATCTATATTCAAATCTGCAAAGGTGACATCTGCACTCCTCGTGACTCAACTTCATTCTCCATTCTCCACTTAACTATTCAAGGACTCTAGAATTTTGGCTCCTGACTCTGATCAGAGTCTCTAGGGATGCATGGTGTCCAATTTTGTTTTTCCCCAAACATATGATTTCTGCTTTCTCTAACACAGTTCCTTTCCACCTCACAATGACCAGAGTCCATCATCCACTGAATTAAATGTAGAGTAATGAATTGGAGATTATTTGAAAACAAACAAGCACACATTAGAAGAATTTAGTCTTTTCTCACTTACGAAGTAAATTGTTTGGATATCTGAAATCAATAAGTAATGATAAAACAAAAACACATGCCCATAAATCTGTTCAACAAATGTCAGAGATCTTACTCAGACTGAGTAATCTGGAATTCTATTCCATAAATAAGAAGCCCCATTGACTCTACGTATAAAAAGAAGCTTGGCAGAATCTGACCCTAAAGCCACGTTGTTAATGTTTATTATTTTTTTATGACAATATGACCTAGAGGGCCCACTGTTCCCACTGTGCAAGGTTCTATATATTTCACACAGAAAGAGACAAAGAGCTTGTAATATAGACAGACAACACAGAGGAAGTTTTATTATCCCCACTGACAGATGGGGAACTAAGGCAGAGAGAAATTAAGCAATTTGCCCAATTCACATCAGAAGTCTGTGTCAGAGCAGAAAATGGAACTCTGATCTCAAGTTCTGTGTATATTTCAGACACTTTACAAAAAGGAAATAAACTTAGAAAAGAATTGTAAATTTTGCCAATTAAAAATGCTGTATATTAATAACAGGATGGACTTTCTTACAACTCCCAAAAGACCTTCACATTAATGATGTGGTTCTCTCTCTAAATGTCCCAGATTTTGCCAGTTTATCTCTCAATCTTAACTTGGATCCAACAAACAAGATGGGGTTTTTTTTTTTTCTGCAGGGTTTCTGCATCTTATTTATGAAATGTTACACGTCACCAGCGTCTGCAAGTTAACAGAACAAAGGGTTTTGTGTTTTGTTTCTGGCACTTGATTCTTTCATTTTTTGCTGCTGCTGCTGCTTTCTGGGGTTCTCATCATCATATATGTAGGATCACTGTATTTTTTTAACGAACGCCATTATTGGTATGACACACAAAACCAAGTACTAAAAAATACTAAATGTGCTGTACGTTCGGACTACATGAGCAAGTTAATTTCAGAAGTCTATTCCTCTTGCTGGCAAAAGGACAGATAATACTCTAATTGTAACATGATGATAATCTACTAGTAATGGCATGATAATATAGGGTATTACTAATACTGGATATACATATACCTGTCATATTGCAGATATATTTAGGGATTTCAGCCCTAAGTGCTGCTATTTAATGTATCACAAACAGGGAAAAATATTTAATTTATGGCTGACAGGAGATTGCTTCAATGCAATACAAAGTGCAGTGTTACTTATAAGGACACAACTCAAACCCCCAGACAGCTGACCCAGAATACTGCAGCAAACAATACTGCACATTAAACAGTAGCTTTTTTCCCTTGGTTTAAAATACGGAAACGTGCCCTGAGTTTGAAAGCATTCACTCTATTAAGAGCTAATTCTCACTGTAGTCTTTGCTCACTTACATTTGCTAGCACCTGTGCAGATTTAAATTAAAAGTTCACTATAATTAACCCTGAAGAGAATGCTTCAAACATTTGTTTGTAGGTTTGTATTTTCCAGGAAAATCCAAGAGGAGCAAAACCAGCAGAGTCAGCAATGGGCAGTGATCTCCATAGCAAAATTATTTTTGCATCATGGAAACATCTGAGACTTGAAATGATTCTGTGACCAGAAAGAGCAGTAATTATGGACAGAGGAAAAACCAAGAAGTCCTCTAAACTATTGCCCACCTGGTTCTGGTTTGCATATAACTGCTCACCTTTATCCTAGAGCAGATCTAATTACTACAGGCCTCTTTTCCTGAAGAAACAATACATATCAAATTCGAGCCTTGAATACTTTTCACACAGAGAGAAGAACAATAAAACTACAGTGTTAACGGCCAGCTGAGGAGTGGGCGATCGACCCCCATACAGCTGTCATGAGTGATTAATCCCAACAACAGAAGGTGTATAGAGGGAAGCAGGCAAATGCTAACGTATGTGGGCCACATCCCTCTCTCTCATTCTGAAACTCTTCTGGATCATAAACTCTATGGAGTCTACAGTACAAAAACCTGGACCACATAAATCCCTTCCCAGCCATGGTGCCAAAATCACAGGTCATAGCCATAGACTGCATGTGGCCCATTGTCAATAAAAGCCATACCTGCTGTTTTGGGATTATTTTACACAATAGAAACATGAAGCCTTTCAAGCAGCCATATTCTCCATCCATTTTGGGAGCAAAATCGCTATTGATATCAATAGGACTTTAGCACAAAAATATCAAGGGTAAAGTCTGGGCTTCATTAGCAACACTCACACTATATCATAATCTTTATTTAAAAAACTCTCTATAACCAGCTCTCTTAGACAAGTGCATGCCTATATAGGCGCAGGAAAGTACAAGCCAGAATACACCATAATAGCCCAGTGGCTTTTTGGGCTAATTTTGGGCAGTCCACTTCCATTATAATCCATAACAGATCACATAATTTTCAGGGAAATCAATTTAAATAAGCAATTTACAGTACCATATTACCACCTCTAACTTGATAAACCTGGTATCATTTAGGTCACCTACTAAAATTCTGTAACTTAATATTACTACTCTTTGATCTAGGCGACCAATGTGTTCAACCTGGATTTGTATACTTAACAAGCAACAGTCATGTATCATGTAATAGAAATGAACACTACCCAAATTAATTAATGTAGTTAACACTTCCAACATCCAAACTTCTTCCGTGCTTAACTGCTGCCAGCAGTTTGCAAAGATTTACAATCTGATCTGCCTTTACTTGGTCATCTGGTCACTGATTATTAATTATTATTATTAAAGAACGCTGAAAAATTCTCAGTACCTGATCAAATAAACTTGCACTTGGATCTGGGCTGTGGCATGTAACTACTATAACAGTCTTAATGCAAAGCACAAAAAGAGAGAGAACCAGAGAACCCAGGAACATGTTTTGCACAACAGAGCAGACAGGCAACTGTACAGACCAGCTGCAAAGAGGTACAGGATGAGGATTTAGGAAGCCTTCCCCATCGCTTGCTGTCTCTTCATGGACTACACTACAACATCATCCTCTTACTCGCTTGGTAGGATGGCAGCCTATTCTTATGCATGTGCTTAAACTCTAATATTAAAGATCAATGAGACAAAGTCAAGCATGACCCTTTGCGAGGATTGGTTCACTAGGCCTCTGTTGGTGGTGGTAGCAGCTCTAGCCAAAGGTGAATGGAAGAACAAACACAGACTCACTCCTACACTCTGCTATGGTTGCCATCAGTAAAGCAGAAGCAGCACAAGTGGGCAAAACTCTCACTCCAGCATAGTCTCAGCCCCAGTGAAATTCTGGATGTGTTGGTGGGAAGTCCACCCCCGACAGTGCAGCCTCTCCTCAAACTCGCAGTAGGTGTCTTAAAGATACAATCTGGCTGTAGAGATCCAATTGAATAAAGATATTCATTCCCACAACATGGAAGCCTATAGGAGACTGCCTACCAATGAAAAGAGGGAGTTTTGGCAGGGATTATTTGGAATTCTGCAGCAAAGCCAAACAGATCTTTGTAAATTGGGAAATGGTTATACAACCATTTTAAACTCATACCACTGGGTAAAGCCAAGCAACTATGTCAGGAAAAGTGCAACACTTTGTTCTTCTATAGTGTCTTCCATCTAGGCATCTCAAAGAATTCTACAATCAAATAAAATAAGCACAACAATCATACCACTTCCTATGAGGTTATTAAGAAATATCTTCCCCATTTAACATTTACAAATGGGGAAACTGAGTAACAGAGAGATAAATGAAGTGACTTGCATGCATTCCTGTGGAAAACTGGGGCCTCATGGCTGGGAACAGAACCCAGATCTCCTTACTCCCACATCTATCCAAGCAACCACAAGACCTTCTTTCTGCAATTGCACTCGTTTATTGAGACAGCTGGATCTAGAGAAATGCTGACACAGTTAATATCCTTTCCAGCTTGCATGAAACTCTCTAGGTCAAATTCAACCCCAGTTATGCCAGTGCAAACCCAGAGACTTCAGTGGAGTGGCCCAAGTTGAAAAAATCAGCCCTCAGTTTAATATTGTCAACACCCAGGAGTCTCCAGAGAGAGACTAAAATACATGAATTCCTTTCAGTTTTTATAAAACCTGTAGAGTTAAGCTTAATTTCCAAACACACTCTTTATTGTTCTTTTCCTCCATCCAGAGACAGACTGAAAGAAGAAAGTATTAGCTTCTCAGTTTCTTCCTCGTCCCCTCCCCAAAACCAGTCAAAAAGCAAGAAGCTTGTGTAAATAAAGATACTTCGACAACATTATATAGTATAGTTTTACAATTCTATGAAATATCATTTTTGCCAGTCGAAACTATTTGTCATACAGTATCTGTATTTTAATCATAAAAAGTATTGAATATTGCATAAGTGCGATCATGTAGCTCATTGAAACCATACTAAATATTTCTTTTAAAAAGTGCTTCAGTAAACTGCATAATAATTTTAAAAAAAAGTTTGTTCACATTGCTAGTATAGAAGTTTATAGCAATAGGGTAATGCTATACTTCTGATTCACACGGTGTTGTATATGAAAAGACAAAAAAAAATAGCTTTAAAATGTCCATACAGTCAACATAATTGTGATTAATGTATTTTCTAAAAAACAGAAATAGTGTATTTTGATCAACCGTCACACAGCACACTCTGCTTATTCAAATCAGAATTTTTTTAAAAAGGAATTTATGTCTGCAAAATTGGAACTAAAATGGAAACCCATTATTGGGCAGAAGTCACTGACCCAACTTGCAGTTCTCTCGTGTACAGACAAGCAATTTAAGTGTCTACAATCTACAGCTTCATTATTTTTCACAGAATTGAAACTGTCAATGGAAATAATCTGATCCCCTGGGAATCAAATGTTACTTAAAGGCATAACAGGGGCACACCACATTCTGAGTCTGGATGCCAGTGTATAAAGATAGGTGCTGGATTTCATATTTTAAAAGGAAAAAAATAAAAGGAAATCTTCCCTCCCCTTCCAATCTCTGGTTAAAGGAGAGAGGAAGTTTACTACCAGAGAAGAGTCCTTACCTAACAGGACAGTAAACAAGGCCCTATTCCTGCAAACATCATCAAACATAGTGTTGACCAGCTTGAGTAATCTCCAGTAGCATCTCACAATCTTTCAATGAATTTACCCTCACAACGTCTCAGAGGAAGGCAGTGCTATTATCCCCATAGGACAGATAGTACATGGAAGCACAAATGGGCAGATTTTTAAAAGTATGCAGGCGCCTAAAGATGCCGAGAACAACAGACTTGCCTCTGGTTACACAGGAAACCAGTGACCGAGCAGGGAATTGAACCTGCGTCTCCTAAGCCACAGGTTAGCACTCAACCCAGGGGCCATCCTTCCCCTTTCATAACTATACCCAATGAGTAAGCATCTATAGGATCTGACTCATGAGGGCTGAAAGTGATGGGCATGATTCTGATCTAAATTACTTTGGTGTAAAGCCAAGAGACTCCACTGAAAGCAATGGAGTTAGACCAGAATATAATCACTATAAGAGAACAGATAGGGCTCATACCTCTAAGGGTATACATCTAAGGGCAGCATCCCTCGCTCATCCAGGATTTCAGTACATGGGTCACAAAGTGATTACAAAGGTACGGTGTGTGTTCAAAAACAGAGATGTGTTTTGGTGATTAAAGGTATGTTAATAGCTCGGAGTGTTTTAGTCTAATCAAAGGAACAAACGGGGTGTGCACATCTTAGGGGGAACCCTGCAGGGTGGAACAGAAGGTGTCACTAACATTACGGAGAAATCATAATTTAAACAAAATACAATTGTTGTTGAATCTTAGAAAAAAAATTCACCCTAATCACATTAACCAGCACTTTGGAAATTCATTTGCTAATTGCTTCTCTTAAGGGCTATCATGCAAAACAATCTTCTCAAATGATTTATTCTGTGAATAAACTTTAAGAGGCAGATGAAAAAAATTTATATCATATAGCCACCTCTTAACTTTTATTTGTGTCACTCTACAGGAATCAAACATTCCAGAGAAACTCTGAACGCAGTTCTTCCAAAGGAGAACCAAAACCTTACCAGGGAGAAATTCTTTCATATCTATCACAAGAATAGTGAATTTTGTGCAATTTGCTATACTCGTATTGCAGTACAACAGATTCAAAGATAGTGAGGGTATTTCACACCTAATCAGAAGCAGAGCTAAACCAAGATGTTATAAGTAAACAGATGCACACCACATGGACTGGCTGTTCTGTGTTTCAAGCACAAGCCATAATCTCCCATTGCTCTTCTGAGCAGGTGTCATGCATGTACACACCACCTTGTAAGTTAGACACATCCTTTTTCCTAGGAAACCATGCCCTGTTTAACCATCATGGCGTATGCAAATTACTAGTGCCTAACGGTGCCTCAGGACAGAATGTCTTCTTACTACCTGCATAATACATAATGCTACTTGCTTGCCAAATATTTACTTTTTCTACCCCTTTTTCTACTTACATCTGCATGTTTCAGCATAAGACCTATAACCCCAAATGCACTAAAGCAGCTACACTAGAAAGAAGAAAAAAAAGGCCTACCAATATGAGCACTATTTAAAATAGCAGCCAGGCTAGAAAATGGCAAATAGAAGCTGGGTTTTCAAAGCAGCCTAAGGAATACAGTACCCACATGCCATCAAATTTCAATGGCATTTGGGCACTGAATAGTCTCCTTTGAAATTCCCAGCCTAAATTCCCAAGTTTAACAACAGTTAGATCCAAGGTGGCTCCCTACAGCCATCCCGCGCCCCAGTTTCATAACCTCACATAAGAACTCTGAAGCAAGCTATGAGAATTCTGAGGAAAATGTGCAATAATGACCGATACACAGGAGTGTTGTCAAGAGACAGCACTTTATCACCTGGCCCCAGGCACATTACATAAGAACCCTGTCACGTGGCAGGGTCAGTACTACTACTTAGACTTTAAGGAAGCCTGGGCAGAGGCAATTTTTTTATTCTGTGCTTGTTTGTATACAAGGGGTCCTGGTATACATAAATATAGTCTTTCCATAGCAAAGTCAACCACCTGTTTTTCTTTTTTTTTAAAGAAAAAAAAAATAATCACAACTAGCTATTTAAATTAGCCACACGAATGAGTCTATATATGGGCTCGTGAATGCAACTGGCAAAATAGAGAAACACCTGATTCCTAACATCTAAAAGCTGCCCATCTCTGATCAAAACATATTTGTAGGTCTTGAGATTTCACTGATTTTATTAGACTCTCTAGTTAAAACCAAGAAAACAGAACAGTCACGTGGCAAGGTCTGAGGTGAGAGAAACAATGAGGAGAGGCCATGGATTTTCAAACAAAAGGAATTCAAGCTATACATGCATGCAGATTTTCCCAGGAAAAAAAAAATCAGACTTTAATCGTGTTTTGCTTCTCCAACAAAAGGAACTGTTGAAATATTTGTCAGACGCAGCTGATAATGATAATTATGTGGTGAGAACTTAGTCATCCATATCACACTGAAAGAAAGGCAAATCCTTTAAAAAAAACTTGAACATTTTAATATACTGCCTTCTAGATTTCGAATATGAACTAGGCAGGCACTTGGGGCCTAATATTTACATGTATTTTGGAAATGCTCTGTTCAGCACTGCAACACTTAACTGACTCCACGTACGTCTACACAGCCTCTGGGAGGTGTAATTCCTTGAGCTAGAGCCTAATAAACAGCAGCGTGGTCATGACAGCAAGGGGGTGGCTCAAGCTAGCCACCCAGTATGTGTCCAGGGGGTTGGGCAGGAGAGGACATGGATGCCTAGCCCACTCTGCCACCTGCACTGCTGCAGCTCCACTGTTGTGTGCGAGGAGCTAGCTAACTGAGCTAGGTATCACAGCTCCCAGCTGCTACACAGACATACCATCAGAGGTCTCAATCTCTTTGTAAAGGAACTTACACACGCAAGGCCCACTGATTTCATTGGGAGTTAGGCGCCTAAATACCTTTGAGGACCTTAGTGTTTGGAGCTTAAAACCCTTTTGAAAATAAGATTTAGGCTCCTAAATCAGTTAGCTATGGCAACATGGAGCACAGCAACACCTAAACCTTTCAAAATCGAGGCCTCAGTCCAGTAGGGCAGAGTCTTTGCTTAAAGTTATGGGAACTAGGTGTCTAATTAGCCACCAGAGGGAGCTCCTTTTGCTCTATAAGTGTGATTTTGACAATTGTGTGTGCACATATTGTATCGAGAACTTAACAAAACAATCACCAAGCAGAATATATGTAAACATGTCAATTTTTAAAAAACGACATTGGCATAGAATGGATCAAATTCGACTAAAACCTGCTCCAATATTCATACCAAGATCCTTACCAAATCAGACATAATTTAATGTGTGTTGCTTTTTCAGCAGTAACCAAGCATGCATGACCAGGACAATTTTTTCTACTTTTCAGCTATTCTAATTTCTTCATAACAAGCCCAGCTGCTTACATGATTTTTGGTAAGTGAATTTACCTAGCATGTTACTGTACTAAAGCTAACCATGTATGATCCTGTCATCCACCTGTAGCTACAACACAAAGATGACATAAACCCTGCTACTACTATTGATAGCCAATGGAGATTCACCTTGATATCAATTAGGAGAGATCTGTGTTTGGAAAATAGAAAGTCCCACATTCTGTTCTTTATATCAGTGGCTCTCAACCTTTCCATACTACTGTACTCCTTTCTGGAGTTGGATTTGTCTTGCGTACCCCCAAGTTTCACCTCACTTATAAACTATTTGCTTACAACAATCAGACAAAAATACAAGTGTCACAGCACACAGTCACTGAAAAATTGCTTACTTTCTCATTTTTACCATAAAATTATAAAACACTGACATATAAATATTGTGCTTACATTTCAGTGTATAGTATATAGAGCAGCATAAACAAGTCATTGTATGAAATTATAGTTTGTACTGTCTTCGCTAGTGCTTTTTATGTAGCATGTTGTAAAACTAGACAAATATCTAGATGAGCTGATGTACCCCCAGAAGGCCTCTGTGTACCTCCAGGGATATATGTACCTCTGGTTGAAAACCACTGCTGTATATCAAAGCTGTAGTTTTTGCCAGTCACTGTGCCTGTAGTTTTATTACTGCAAGCCTCTAGAAACCTCAAAGAATGAAAATCCAGTATTTTTTTAGTAACACAATAACACCTTGAAATCCCCATCAAGTAAAAGAACAGTATTACTCAATTCTTAATTAAGCTAACATCCCTACAATGACTCTCATACATACACTTGACAACGTCTCTCTCACAAAGAGCATAATGTAATCACAAGAGCAGGTTGTAGGAGGCTAGAAGATCTGAGAGATGAAGAAAACAAGTGGTTCTGACTCAGGCACACTAAAGAGCCATCAATGCATAGGGTTAAGTGATACTTTGGAAGAGCTTTGAAGAGTGGGTACTCAAACTAGCTCAAAAGACACAGAAAATACATTCTGTATCTTGCTACACTACCCCATCACATACACTCTCTGGCTCAGCATGAGATGGAAGCATGTTTTGAGAAGAGATGCATTGGGGTAAAATGAATTAAAACAACAGACTGGTCTCTCACAGCAGCCAGGTTTAAAAACATAATCCTGCTCAAGCATCTGTGTAAAAGGCTCCAACTCAACTCATAGCACCCCAAATTGGGCTGGTGATAGGAGAAGACAGATGGTACACCTTCCTAACCTCTTAGTCATTTCAGTGTTTTGTGGTCTTTATGGGGTTTAAAAGGACAATACATCTTCAGGCAATGAGTCCTACACTGGAAACAGTCTCCAAATGGCAGGAAACCTGGCCACAAGCAGTTACCAAGTGAGTAGATGTGGGCCTGGTAAATACTGCAAAGGGCAACATGTGCAAGTGGAGGGAGCATCTCTCCTTAGTTTAGAAATCTTCCGTAAAACAGATATTAACATGAGACTCAAAGGCGAGGTTGCGATGCAAAGATTATTGATAGGGGTGGACTCTTTTTGTTTGTTTGTTTTTTTAAATGTGTGGGAGTTTTGCCATTTACTTCAAAGCTATGATATTTAACACCTTCCCTCTTCCTAAAAGATGTTTAATAATAGTACCAGACACATTTAGAACATTTATATGTGTTCAATGCATCGCACACACATTCATGTAAAATTAGAAACCCCACTCTAGATGTTTCATGAGAAAGACTCGGGGTCTAGATTCTTCCCTTTCATCAGATCTGTATGTGATACTGAGCTCATAACAGCATAGCTGCCTCTCTAGCTGATTTGTACACCCATGAGCAGGAACTACCTTCTACTGAGCCAAGAGTTTTTATATTAGTCATAATCCTTTTAAATTATTTTTAAAAAAGCAGATTAAACACATGAAGTGTATTATAAACGTGCTAAAATCAACATAAATGCAGCTAATTCATTCTAAGTCACACCCTGCATGACTGGTGCACCCTCAACTTCTTCTGAAGTCAAAGAGTTTGGTGGTGCACACAGTACATGAAGGGCCCTTTAATGATGATATCAGAGCAAAACAATTCTTGAGCCAGTCCCAACAATCCATGGGCAAGGCAGCCATCCATAGTGCTCTCTTGGCAGCCAAAGCCATGGGGCTGGGAGCGATGGCAATAAAGTAAGTTCTTCCTTTGCTAAAGAGGAAGACCATAGGAGGAGGAAAAACAGTAGGAGCCTCTTGGGGAGGAAGAGGATAAAGCGTAGTTTCCTCCAAAGAGTGAAGAATTGGTGGCCCTTAGGGTGATCCTTGCACTTTTTCTGACAAGCTGCAAGGTTGGCATTGGAAAGCCTCTCTCACAAGGACTCCAGTGAAAGCAGAGCCAGATACCCCCAATCAGCATTTTTTACTAAACTAAAATTGCTCCTAGGGTTTGTTGTGTAGATATTTACAGAAGTGACTGGAATATTGAGCTGATCAGATTTCTGTCACACAGATCACAGTGGGTAACAAGTCTTATAATGTACTGCTGGTCAGCCAGCTGAACTAAAACATGTTTTGCTGCATTTAAGTGACCACTCAAAAGGACAGCAAAATTAGGTTGCTTAACTTAAGTGATTTGCTAATAAAGGTGGAGCTGTATTCTACCCAGTACCTTTAGAGATGCTGTGAAGTGGTCTCTTAAGACAAGATGTTATCTGCTATGGTTTATTGCACAGGTGTCGGTATTTGCACTGTAAATCTATGTAAAAGACTCTTCATCTGAAATAGTCTAAACAATAAGTACATCCTGTATATGGGATAGTCAATAAACCAGAAGAATAGACAATATACTCACTGTGTCCAATCGACATTGCCATGTACATTTTCACAGTAAAATACATTCACATTTTCTCTCTACTACAGTGATATTTAGAGAATACAGATGAAAGTTTCTAAATTTTAAGAAGTTTGAAGTACTTAGGACAATCACCACCAGTGAACATGAGGGGTTCTTGTTTTGTATTGTTCAGTACACAATTCTGTACGATCAGCAGAACGTTCACATGAAGACAGTACTCCTCCCTATTTTCTCTGTTACACTGTAGAAATTATTTCACCAGTTTTTACAACAATATTTATCTGTATAGTTTCACTGTTTATAATATATTGTAAAAGTTAAACAGTTTGACACTATAATTTCAATTGTCGTTGCTTAAAATTGCAAGCAGGAAGGCTGGTGACTCTTTACAAATAATAAACTAGGTTCCTAGAAATTTGTCTCCTCTTATTTCTTTACCGATCTCAGCATTTCTAGGAACAAGAAGTTTTATAGAGGGTGAACCTGAGAATACAAGTTATTTGTATCTTATGAAATGCATTTCATACAGCTCTAAAATGTGACCAACACTGACTGACGCCTGTAGTACCATCCTTTCATGTACTCTTTCTGATGACAATATTTCTTAAAATGTTTATTCCCTTGAAGGCTTTATAAGCTGCATGACATATTTACGCTCTCCCTTACACATATTTGTAATCATGTGTAAAAGGTCTTTTTGTTTAGCTGAATTGATTGCCCCCCCTTTACAAAAAAAAAAAAAAAGAAAGCCCTCTATTTAAATGGTTTTGAAATTCTCAACTATTTCACGCTCATAAACCTCTCATTTTACTTTAAAATCCACCTTTTATAAAGAAAACATTCGCATTTGTATGGACAAAAAGTTCAGCCTTCTCCAGGTGTATGTCAAATAATGATAAAACTACAGCATGAAGTATTCATCAGAAGATATTCTGCAGCTCAAAAATGAACTACAAACTGCAGTCTTGCTGAGATGTCCCTGTAGGTTGGCTTTGGCATGTATGCATCTATGTCTTATACTTTGTCTGAACTAGGAAGCTCCCACAAGTGAGCAAGAAAGCTCTCGGATATGGGTCACCAGTTTGAAAATAAGAATGTAGGCAAAGCTTTAAAAACAAAAAGAAGCAAACACTAAATGCAAGTCTCAGCAGATATTTTCCCCCAAGCTTTTAAAAAGCCTAAAGCAGATCTTTAAATATTTTTTTGTGTTTCAGATATTTTTTGAAAAGGAAAGGAAATTCCTCTGTATTTGCCCAAAAAACCCACAACAAACCAAAACCATATATACAATATTAAAGTGGCAGGAATAAGCTCTGAAGTATCTGGCTGGGGATACTTGTGTGTTTCAAACACCTAAAAAGTCATTTTACTTGCACTTTAATTTTTTAACTGACAAATGCTTCTTAGGTTGTTTTTCATCCAAAAGACTATTAGAAAAAAAAAAATCAATTCTTGTCTCTTGTAACCTTGTGGCACTTTACAGCTTTGAAACCAAACTCATAGAATATTGACTATCCTGAGTTCTGACCCAAATCCCCTAGATCATTGCCACCGTACAATAATGACACAGAAAAAAACAGACAGCGATCATCTGATATCTCAGAGCCTTGGAATTAAAATTAACACATTAAAAATATGCGAACTGCAGAGAAATCAAGTAAAACCTTAGCTATCTGGAGACTTTACAATTGCTAAGAAGGGTGAGGTATGGCAGATCTGGGGAGATGTTCCTCCTGAAGAAATCTAAGGTCTGACTTTTCACCACTCTCTGACTTCTAACTCACTCCTTTAAAAAAAAAAAAAAAAAAAGACCAAACCTCAAATCTACAAGAAATGGTTTTTCCCCCCCTCCTCAGCCCAGAACAGACTACCTTCCCTGTGCAATAAACGCCAACTTAATTGCGCTGGGGATCTGTGAAGGAGAGAGGAAAATCACACCATTATTTGGATGGCTCCCTGCTGAACTGGAGGGTTCATTTCCTAGAAATCTGACGGGGAGAAATGGGGACGCCCTAGAGGGTTGTACAGAAGGGGGAATCCCCTTGAATTTGAACTAGCCCTACTGCCTTCCCAATACCTCAGGAGCTGGTGCCCAGCACCCCCCGCTCTGCATGCTCCACGGAGCACCACCCTGCCTCAGTGCCACCTTCCCGCCAGCCAGCGACCGTGACAAGCGGAGTCTCCGTGCAAGGGGCAGGCTGGGAGCCGGGCTGCCGGCGGAGGTTGCCCTCTACGGGCGAGGCTCTGCAGAGCGATGCCCGGCGCTGCGGAGGAAGGGCCCGGGGCGGAGAGGCTCACCTGAGATCTCCGCCTGGGGCACCCCGCTCAGGCTGAATCCCTTGGTCGCATAAAACTGCCGGACCTCGGCGCAGCTCTTCGCTTTGCTGCCACTGTCGCCCCGAGCCGAGGAGGACGCGACCCACAGCAGCCAAAATCCCCACGGGAAGAAATGCATCCTTCTCCGCCGCGCCGCGAGCCTGCCGCGCAAAGGGCGAGCCCAAGGTCCCGCCGACGCCGCCTGCTGCCGGGCGCTCGCCGCTCACTGCTCACCGCCGGCTCCGCCGAGCATCCCCGCGCCAGCCAGCCAGACCCGCCGCGCAGGCACAGCCGCCGGGAGCGAGGCGGGGCGCGGGCTGCGGGCGCCCGGGACGGGGCGGGCGGGGGTCCTGGCTCGTCGGGGCCGCCGCCGCTCGGGACGAGGCGCTCCCGGGCACGGGGCTGGCGGCGGGGAGGCGAGAGGCAGATCCCCCGGGGTGTCGCACGGCTCGGCTCAGCCGCGCAGGGGGCGCATCCCCGCCGGGCGGGGGCGGGGCGGGGCGGGGCACCACAGCGGCCGCCGCGGGGCGAAGCGATCCCGGCGCGGCCGCGCGAAGTTGGCCGAGTGCAGCGGGGGCAGCGGGGGCAGCGCGCGGGGCCGGCGGGCGCGTGTCCCGGCAGCAGCGCACCACCTGCAGAGAGGGCGGGGGCGGGGCGGCTCCGCCGAGTCCTCCTCGGCAAGGCAGGGCTTCCCCCGCCGGACGTGGCATCATGCAGCCCCTGCGCCAATCAAGGGCGGGGAGGGCCCCCCCGCCTGGCCTCGGCCCCAGGCTCCGCCCCCGCCCCGCCGGGGGGCACGCGCCTTCAAACGCGGGGGTGCTGCGCCGCCGCCACCTGCTAATTGGGGCCGGGCGGCCGGGCAGGAGCGGTGCGCAAGCCGCCGGGCAGAGCCCGGCACGCGAGCTGCACCCCTCGCTCCCTGCTGGCTCCTGGGAGGGAGCGAGCCAGCCCAGGCTCCGCCGTGCGGGGACAGGAGCCTGGCTGCTCCCGCTCGTTTGCCATCCAGGGAGCTCCCAGCCCTGCCCTTGTCAAGCCAGAAGACGGGGAGGCCGGGAATGCCCAAGTAGAGGGTCTCAACTTCCCTGTTTGCTTCCCCCAGTTTGAAGTTGGAGAACTTCGCCACCGGGAAGCATGCACCTGTCAGCCTGATACTGGGGGACTGGCCAGCAGCCAGTGGCACCAGGGCTGTGACCCAGCCCCTCTAGGCTTGGCCATTCATAGCCTCAGTGCTTGCCTGTCAGTAATGAAAGTAACAAAATTGCTTGAGCCTCAGCCCTCTTTCGTTACAAATTGAGCACTGATTAGAGGGGCCCACTTTATAATATCTGCTGAGATGAATAAGATATAAATTAGTGACTCTCAGCTGAAAGACACTATAGCTCATTAGCAGCAGCTGGAGGCACCCAGGTCCCTTAACTGTTAGTGTGTTACACCTTTGAGAATCAGGCTTTGCTGTTTGACCTTTTCTGGGCTTTACACAGGCAGGATTTCAACTCTGGAAACATAGGAAACTCTCCCACTCATGGTCTCAAACACAGGGTCTGCCACACTTTGTTTCTGAAGGAACCGGTCCCATTAACCAAAATATAAACACTAAAAATGCAGCAGTAAAACACACATTAACACACGTACATTTACTTTTAAATGTTTCACAGGGTAGAATCATTTCAGGAGTTACTCCACCATTCTTACACTAACTTTCTGCATCAGCAGATTTCTGAACCCAACCTCTTAAGATTTGCAACACACAGACTTACTAATGTAACTGTAGGAATAACTAGTGAGAAGTAAAGCAGAAAGCCATGGACTGGAGGGAATTTTGACTTTTGATTGGAACTTTGGACATTGGGATTCTTTGTTTCCCATCCTGGCTCTGTGAGCAGGTAGAGGTCTAGAGGTTACAGACAACTAAGACAAAGATAACAAAACCTGTAGCAACATGCACTCTCTTTATTCACTCTGCTATTTCCTGAGTAAAAGATCAGAGTACAAAAGCCCAATGCATACTGCCTTGTGATTGAAGCACTAGATTGGTCTAAGGAGATACTGGTTTAATTACCAGCTCTGTCACAGGCTTCCTGTGTCACCTTGGTCAGGTCACTTACTCTCTGTGACATAGTTACGCATCTGTAAAATGGGGATAATACTTTCCTTGTCTTTCCATGCTGTTGTGAGAATATATTAATTAACACATACATAAAATGAAGTGTTCAGATACCAGCGATGAGGGCCATATAAATAGACAGATGCACTTTTTATGATAAGATCTTCAAGCTATCTAACTTTACATAATGTACTACGTTGAGAAAATATATTTAAATACATAATAATGACAAGAGATTGTATGGGCACCAAGAATTTGGGATAGGCACATTGTAAACAATTTGAAATAAATACATCTTCAAAACATTATGGAAATGTACTTTACTGTATCTTACAAAGTATACTGAAAATAAATTTCTTCCCTGCATCTATCTGAGAGTCAGAATCACTTTGTGAACACTGATTCTTTCAACATTTTGAATTAAACAAGTAGATAGAGTTAGTGAAGTAATGTGGAAAAGGAAAACAGCAGTTACCCCATTTGTAGGTTCCAGAAACTTGCAGTCACTTAAGGAAAATACTGATTTAGAGCAGGTGGGGCAAGAGAAATAGAACCAGAAGCTCAAAGAAAAAGACTAGAGCAAAACATAAGATGAGTGAAAAGAACAGAGAGCACCAACAACACAGGGAAAGAAAGAGACAGACAGTCCATCCTGGCACAGATGGACTGTTGTCAGTCATAGACAAAGTGCTGCCTCCTGAAAAGCAGAATCGGGCATTGAGAAGTGGCTGGTTGATACAGCACAAAGTAAGAAAAAAAAAATGAAAAAAGGAAAAGAGAAAAGGGTTTATAGTTCCTTGCCATTAAATGTTTGGAAACGTCATCTATTTTTCAAAAGTTTACATGGGAATATACTTTGAGACACACTGGGCCTGATTCTTCTCTTCAACTGGTGCAAATCAGGAACAACCACACAGACATCAATGGAGTTATCTGGACCAGATTCTCAGCTGGTGCAAAAATGGAGCTACACTGAGTTACAGCAGCCAAGTATCTGACCCAAAAAAGTGTAACGCCCATGTGAGAAGAGAATCAGATTATCTTGCTCCATGTTAAGCCTGATTACTTGCTGCCGTACACTTGTGTAACCATTTACAGAAATATAAAGTGAATGTAAAATGCCAACATTCTGATCTGTTACTATTTTATACCCACTTTTCACTGGTGTAAATGGCTGCACAAGGTACAGAGCAGAAAGTCAGGCACCTCGGATTTAAAATCTTAGCCAAAGTCTCCTAGGCTATGGCCAACTTCCATACTAAATCCTGAAAGCCCTCCCAGTTGACTTGTGCTCAGCAGGAACTGAACATGTGTCTTATTGAATCAGGTCTAATTCAGTTATCTACAGGATTGACTAGATTTCACCCTGCTTTATGGTGCTCCTTTTTTTTTAACTGGATCTTTCTTCTTAAAATATCATGAGATATTCCCCTCAACTTAAAGTTTTATCAGCATTCACATAAATAGTGATGGATTATTTTGGTAACAGAAGAATATAAGATCAAACAGTCTCCTTAAATTGTCAGAGGATCTATGTCCAGCTGACAAATCCAGCTTGATCTCAAGTGATTAAGTAAAGAAGCCATTTGTCCATCTGAAATGCTAAGCCTTTCCGGAATATGTGTGTCTATGTTAATTAATCAAGGATATTGTTCTACAGGACATGCAGATCTGGGGATCGTTCCCAGAGGTTGGATCTTGCACCTGTTGAAGTCAATGTCAAAGTTTTCATTGACCACAGTGTTGCACAATCTGACCCCTGATCTAGGAAAACCAATAATTCTTGCTTCTGGCAAAGAAAAAAGGAGGCAGTGGGCCTCACAGATGGAAAACCCAGCAGGATAGAACATAAGATACACAAGGTAATATTGAGTGCAAAGAAAGCAGTACATATGTGTGCAATTCTGGTCACTCATGTTTAAGAAAGATGAATTCAAACTAGACCAGGTGCAGAGAAAGGTTACCAGGATAATCCAAGGAATGGGAAACCTGCCTTCTGAGAGGAGACTCAAAGGGCTGGGCTTGTTTAGCCTGACCAAAAGAAGGCTGAGAGGAGATACCATTGCTCTCTATAAATACATCAGAGGGATAAACATCAGGGAGGGAGAGGAGTTATTTAAGTTCAGTGCCAGTGTCAACACAAGAACAAATGATATATAAACTGGCCAACAACTTTAGGCTTGAAATTAGACAAAGAATTCTAACCATCAGAGGAGTGAAGTTCTGGAAAAGCCTTCCAGGAGGAGCAGTGTGGGGCAAAAAACCTAACTGGCTTCAAGACTGAACTTAATAAGTTTATGGAGGGGATGGTATAATGAGTGCCTACAATGGCTTGTAGCTGATCTGTGACTGCTAGCAGCAAATATCTCCAGTGGATGGTGAGGGGACACTAGGTGGGGAGGGCTCTGAGTTACTACAGAGAATTCATTTCCAAGTGTCTGGCTGGTAGGTCTTGCCCACATGCACGGAGTCTAACTACCTCTATATAGGGATCATGAAGGAATTTTCCCCTGGGTCAGATTGGCAGAGACTCTGTGGGGTTTTGATCTTTCTCTGCAGCACAGGACACAGGTCACTTGCAGGTTTAAACTACTGTAATTGGTGGATTTTTTGTAATTTGAAGTCTTTAAATCATTATTTAAGGACTTCAGTAACTCAGACAGAAGTTAGAGGTCTGCTATAGGAGTGGATGGGTGATATTCTGTAGCCTGCAATGTGCAGGAAGTCAGACTAGCTGATCATGATGGTCCCTTCTAGCTTTAAAGTCTATGGATCTATAGCAGGATGCAACCAGCTTGCTATTTTACTATTTCCAATAGACCACCTCTCTTTAAATACAATTTGAAATTCTTTTGTCTGTGGTAGTATTCTGTAGACTGAGACTATGAAAAAATGTAAGATTTCAGGTAGAAAATCCTGGATCACATCATTCAATGGTAATCCCATTGTACCCTTGGAAAAGGACAACCCAGTTTATCAATATTGACTTAAGAAAAGAATACATCACTGTAAAGCATCTCCATCCTGTGTTATCATACTTTTACTACACATGAATCAGATTTCCCACTAAAAAGAAGTTTTGAAGGCAAAAAAAAAATAAAAGAAACAAAAGAAAATTCTGTAAACTCATTGAAGAAACTGCTATTAATTGTGGGACCTTCAGGACATTTATTTCAATCCTTTAGGGATATGACTTTCTCTAAAGATCCCCCCAAAACAGAGTGATCTAAGGATATAGACACACCATTGGAATGGTCATGTTCCTGTTTAAGAGCAGTGCTTAACTTGATGGTATATAATAGCTTCAGACCAGCACAGATGTTCACAGGCTACTGGAGCTTGATTTCAGCCTGCTATTACCATTCAGAAGATTTTGCTCAGTGGCAGCAAAAATTTGATCAGACCACTCCCACTTTTTATCATTCAGAAGGATGATGTCCCAGAGACCAACAGTTTTGGAAAGAGATTTCTTCTCCTGTTGGATCTCATGCTTTATCCCACTTTCATTGGTTTGATCAGTGACACTGAAGTTGTTATTAAGACATGTATTCTATTCCTATTAGTACTATATAGAAAGTGCATACTAAAAGGTTGGATCACAGCACATGGTTAAAACTTGGATCAGGACAGAACTACATTGGTTTCCTGGGCAAAAATAAATAAATAAAATAAAATAAATAGATGAATAAGGAAATTTGCAGAGCAGCAACATATGCATCTCTTGTCTCTATTGGAACACTGCAGAGTTGATGCTTTATCCTCAGCTGATGCTACATTCAACACTACTGGCCAAAATAGTGCAAGTATCTAATGCAATGATTTTATGTTCTATTCAAGTATTTATTTTCCTCCCTCAATCCAGTTACATGGAGCAGAGCCTGTTTATGTAGGGAAATTGGTTATAAGGAAACTTTGATTATGATGGAATGAAAGTTCAAAGGGGCTTCAATGCATTAGGATGGACTTTCACACTTTTCAAGCCTTGTCTCCACTAGGATATTATCCGTTGCTAATTGCAGGTGTCACCATGAAGTGCAGGTAAATTGGGGCCAAACATAATTTAGCTGCAAGTGTAGCAATGACAAACATTGCTCCAGCACCGCTTCAAATACCACTGATATAAACTTGTTTTGAATACACCTTTATTTTGGAAATGACTTGTCACACAGGATTTCTCTATGCAAATAATAAAAGGTATAAGTTACTAAATGATATATTATTTTTAAATGGGCAAAATTAATCTCTGGTGCAATCCCATGCAAGTCAATGGAGTTGCATCTGGAAAAGGAATTTGTCCAGTATGTTTTTCATTTTTCAGTTTATGCATATTGTGAGGCAAACATATTGCATGAAGGAAGAGAGAAAATTCATTATGGCTACATAATATGTTAAGGTGTTATTCCTGGGCCATATCCCCGGAGGGTATTCCACTGGTGGCACAGTGGAATTATGCTGATTTACTGCACCTGAGGATCTCATTCCTAATCTAACAGGTATTGTTGTGTATCTTGAAAAATTTCTTCTGCAAGGACCAATCCATAGTGTTGGATTTCTCAAGATGCAAGATGACGCACATCCATGTTCTGGAGATTAAAATAGATCTCTTAATCTGATTCCCTTCTAGCAGAGCTCCTAATGAGCAGAGCACATGAACAGAAGGAAAGAAGCAGAGAAAACCAGGAGTAAGAATAAGTCGAACTCACCAGCACATCTTTAGTTTTTGTCTTCAGTTTTTCCAGTGATGCTTCTGAGCACACAGTATTGATGTGCAATTGCTTGTAATTTTTGCCCAAGGCCAGGGCTTCTCTCTTATGGCTAAGGAAGCAAAATTTAACTCCATTGCCTCTGTTGTGGAGGATGCCAGGAAAACGTTCTTTAAAAATACTTTAAACAGAAGTTAGCTGGGAAAAAAACCCTGAATCTTGCTTTCAAATCTTCCTTGCTTCTTGACAAAAGCTAAGCAGTCAGGTGCAGTGACTCACTCATTCTGACATTTTTGGAGAGAATGCTGTCTTTTATAATAACTGATATTCCCCCAGTGATGTCTCAACACTGGCCAATTTGGAAAAGAAACATGTAGTGCAAGGTTTAAAGGTCACAGGCCAGCCAAAGAATTCAGAGATCATGGGACCATGAAAGAAGTACAACCTTTAAAATCAAATAGCCATAAAAAACAAAAACAAAAAAATCTTTCTGAATGGTCAGGAATTGAATTTGAACTCTTCCTTCACACACTGTACACATATAAACCTCACTGCAAAATCCACTGAGTGGGTTCTGTAAAGTTTACCTCCAGAGGTCACTTTAATCTATATTGAATAAAAGGAGGGGAGAGGAAATCTCCCATTTATTTCTTGAAAGCTGTCAGGCTTCTTTAGACTCCAATATTGCCATTGTTTGACCAGTATCTTTCTTAACTTATTCTCCTGAAGTCTGCAATGCCTTTGCAGTCTAGTGAGTGTGAAATTAAATTATGAAATATTTTATTATTTGTGGCTGTTGTGTTCTGCTCCATTCTCACTTGTTTCTATTCCTTTCTCAGTATCCTGGATTTTTTTTTCTGGTGGAGACAAGGGAGAGGGGAAAAAACAATGGCCTATTATAAAATACATTACTATAGTATTAGATGGGCTGATGGTTGCATACCATCTGAAGACTAACTCAGCTAGATTTTCTGACATCAAGTTCTTTCCGTAACAAGTAAGCCACAAAGCATCCTATTTGTTTAAAAAGGGCACCACTGTAGTCTATACCCAATATTAATTTATTATTAATATAATTAATTTAATATAATTAATTTAAGTTATAATCTGATGAAGTACATCCTTCAGTTTCTAAATAAAACAGATTTTAATAGTTGCTATGGCGAGGGACCTAAAAACCACCATAGGACTAATGTGTTGTGCTCGCCTCTGTTTTCTCTGCAGTAGCAGTCAACTAACAAGTATTATTTGCTGATACAATATATATAAACAAAGTTGCTTTGGTGCAAGAAGATGTTATATAAACTGAAGTTATTGGGCAAACAGACACCTTAATTGCAGCTCCACTGAAATAAAAAATACAAATGGTTTCCCAAAGGAATATGGAACGGATAAGGGAAGAAATTATATTTTCAAGTTTCATCTCTTCTGAGTGTAAGAAAATAAAAAGATGAAAAGTTAAAGACTTGATCTGACAATGTACTTGACTCTCTTCTTCTTGTAAAGTTTCATAACAAAGTAGTAGATGTCTATCTCCAGCTTGGTACTTCTATATTTCTTGGGTTTTATCAAGGTCAAACTTTCTCATAAACTTCAGAAGAGCCCACTAACCAAGTAACTCATGACCCTACTTGAATACACAAAAACACTTCTTAAAATCACACTCTTCAATTGAACCAGTTAAAAAGACAAATGCATTGTGTACACGGTGACCATCTTATCCCCAAACTACATTTCCCAGAGCACTACAGACCCAGAGTCAGGGGCCATGCCCACTTCCAAGGGATAGCATCTCAGCTATTGACCACACTTCCCTGGAAGGCTACTGCTCCGACTGCAAAGCAGGAGATTAAGGTCCAGATCCTGGAAGGTACTTAGGCTCCTAAAAGTTAGGAGACTAAATACCTTTCAGGATCTGGGCCTAACAAACTGTCCTATGGCCAAATACCTAACCAATTTAATCAAGAACCCAATATGGTACTTTCTTGATGAGAGCCGTATGTATTTCCCTTTTTCCTGTGAGAACTCCATTAAGCACCTTTTTTGATTCTTATAGCGCAAGTCTTTTTAAACATCCTTTTCCCCTCAGTGATCTCTCTGGTTCCATCCATTTCTAAAGATTACTCCAGTTAATTACACAAATGAAGAGTCTGTAAGCAGAAAAAAAAATGGGGGGCGGTAGAGGGAATCATCTATGAGCACCCTCATCTATCTACTATTCTTGGTTCTTATTTCCTCTCCTTTGGATCTCTGGCAGCCTGAACCAGATAATTACTAGACATTATAAATGTAACAAGAATCCCATGTGTCTTTTGTGCCATGCCTTAGAAATTTTCACAAAAGCCTATACATATACTGTTCACTGCATGAGGGTAAATATAGCAGAGGTAGGAGGCTACTGAAGCTGGAGCAGATGTGTTTGTTTGTGAGTTGAGCTGTAAATGAACAACTTCACTGTAACTTGAATTAGCTTAGAAAAGAAAGTATTGTCATTTAGCAGTCCCCACTACTTCTATAGAGATGGCCACTCCTAAATTCTCAAAGAGGTAGAAGGGAATTTAGCCATATTTGACTCCTAATGGCTTTACTAGTCTTGTAGCTAGAGCTGCACAATGCTCTAACAATGTACCTTTGAGATATTAATATCAAGAACACTAATGTCTTTAAGTGTTAATAAATTATAATGACATGCTAACTAATCTCCTTATACATGCTTATGGCAATTTTCCCCCTAATTTTGTGCATCTCACAAACGTCTGTTTCACTTAAACAAGAAGAATGAGCTAGTGAACTTGAGAGCCTATAACTCATTTTTAAAACGGAAAAATGGAATATACCCCAAATCTCCATTTACTAATGGTTTGCGAAATGAACTATGCAAGACTATCCATCTGAGAAAGAACTAAAAGTCCTCCTCCTCCTCATCCAGAAGTGGCATAATAAATGCATGGTTGGCTCCAGTGATGATATCCCAAATTTGCAATAACCAATTCTATAAAGGCAGGTGATAATTAAGAACCTATTCTGAACTT
This sequence comes from Mesoclemmys tuberculata, assembly GCA_007922155.1. Classification (NCBI taxonomy): domain Eukaryota; kingdom Metazoa; phylum Chordata; order Testudines; family Chelidae; genus Mesoclemmys; species Mesoclemmys tuberculata. The sequence goes on along the minus strand of ML675649.1, from coordinate 38,343,980 downwards.
CAGACTACTCTCCACCGAAATTGACTCTACCTTGTCAATTTCGGCGGCGGAGGGGAAGACTCAGCATCACAGCGGAGAATTCACTCTCCCTTGTCAAATTCCAAACCCCACCAGCGCCCTGCAGGGTGCTAGCAACCGGTTCGCTACATTTTTTTTATTTTAAGAACCAGTTGGATATCATCACTGGTTGGCTCCTCATGGGATGTGAAAAGTAGCTCACAAGAACTTGGGTTCTCTTTCTTAATACATAGATTCTACTAACATCCATTATGCATTTTGTTCACATGGACGGACATAGCAGCCTTTTTTTTTTTTTGCCTTTTCTTTTCTTTTTTTTTTTTAAACTTTCATCCTTTTAAGTGTTGCTTTTATACAAGGAAAGGAGAATTAGAGAAGGCCAAATGCAGAGACAACCTGGACAAAAACAGTTCCTTGTTCAGGTCATGGACAATAGAGGCTGATTGCAAACTCTTTTCTTAGGCAGAACTCCCAGCATGGGAATTTTGCCTGAGAAAGAAGTGCAGAATGGCATTCCTCCACACTACAGAGTACCCCATTATAAACCTGGTCACCTTAAACCATTTGAGGTTAGCTGTAAATAACTGGGCTAACATTTTCCAACGCAGGCATCCCCAGCTAGGCGCTTACCTGCACATTTAAGTGCCTCAGTAGAAGTGTGCTGATTTCAGGGATGCTGAACACCTTGGCCATTTTAATGGAATTGCAGGTGCTCAGTACAGCTAGGCAACTGTCTCACTGCTCCTCAAAGCCATTTCATTGCCTGTCCTGCAATGTGCCAAGTGCCTCCTGTGAGGGACTGAGTGTTGTCAGTGAGAGAAAGGGCACTCAGGCCCTGCAAGAAGTAGCAATAAACATTTCACACCAGTGGATAAAAGGGAAACTGAGAAATGTTAATACTGTTTATAGGGAACCTTTCCAAAAACCTATCCTTTGTGCTACATGTTATGAACCTACGATGATCCCATTAAATAGTCTAATGTCAGATACTGAAGGAGGTCAGGTGTGGGCTCTAAGTTCCCTCCTCACTACCCTGCCTTTAAACATCTCTTCTGGAGCTCTGAGATTCATCCATTTTTCTTGCTGCTTTACCCTCCTCAGCTCACATGCCCCATGAATGCAACTGCTTTCACAACCTGTCAGCAATGATTTTTAATCAGCCAGAGGGGTTAGCTGCCTGCAAGAGACTCAACTATTGAGGGCAGAGTGTTTTGCCTCCCTAATGCACCTGCAGACCCTGCTATCCATGGAGCAGAAGACTGACCAGAAGAACTGAATTCGGGTCTTCTGAATGACAATGAAGAGCACTGTGACAAATGCCCTATTAGTTAATCTGTCTTATATTCATTTCACAGTGTAACGGCCATGGTTTAAGTGTGGAGAGGCTTTTGTTTGTTTACAACAATAGTCAGGGCTGGTACAAGAAGATAAAGGGCTCTCTGGGAAGCCCTGAGATTCGCTTCCCATTTTTAACACCTCTACTCAAGGTCCTCTACAGCCACAGGCTTGATTCAGCCTCGATAGTAGTTCCTGGGGATACGTACAGAAACAAAAGAAAATAACGCCAGATTACTAGGCATCCTGTAGCTCTCTAAAGCTTTCACTAGTTGGGAAATAAGCCTGCCTGCTTTTAGTTTCATATAATCAGAAAGCATGGATTTAACTTGGTAAGAATTCAGCAAATATTAATTAAAAAGAAAGAAGCAGCTAGGGCTACTATAGCTGCCATGGAGGATAAATCAGAAAGCTTTAGTTTTAGATTGCATGAGACTGAAAAAAATAAATCAGAAGAGATGGAAATTAAGGCAGTACCTGTCAGAGATAGTTTAGATAATACTTAGTCCTCCTGCCTTGAGTGCAGGGAACTGGACTAAAGACCTCTTGAGGTCCCTTCCAGTCCTATGATTCTATGATTCATTGGAGAATACTGAAGGCAGCAAATATTGAGAAATGCTCCAAGCTTTATACCTGTGACAACCACAGGTAAATCTCCTATTGGAGTTACATGTCTGCTCCTCTGCTACAGGAAGCTGTTACCATCTTGCAAGACATGGAGAGAACAGCAGTTAGAGATGGAAAAGACTCACTTTGGTCATCTAGTCCATCTTCTGCCAGAGCAGGATTATCCCCTATTGTGTATTTATACATGCACTAGGTTTTCCACAAGTATACAACAGGTTCTCAATATGGAGGCTATGGACAGGCCACCTGGAGTTGCAGTCACTTGCCCTTCCCATATTGCTAAATAGGAGGTGAGTCTCAGCATGGCAAAGGTTGAGAAACTATGGCTGGGTCTACACTAACGGCGGCAAATTCACCGCTGTCAGATCGATAGCTCTGGATCGATTGAGTGGTCTGTGTTGACCCGCTCAGTTGATCCAACAATCTATGTAGGAAAACCAACCCGGTAAGTGGCATAGCACTGCATCGAAAGGAATGCTGTTCCCTTCAGCACAGTGCAGTGTGGATGGTGCGCGGAGCAGATGCAGCGAAGTCAGTGGGAGATACGCAAGTGATTTATGTCACTTGCGTATCTCCCGTCATCTGCCGCCGAATCCGGAAGGTAAGTGTAGACCGGGCTTATGTTGTATAGAATCTTTTACTGTATCTCTTGCATTGGCCCCATCTGCATGGAGACAGCAGACTTACTTTGACATTTCTGTCCTTTCTGCAATATATGTGGCTTTGTTCATAGCTGGGATGCAGCCATATGATATCAGCAAACTGAGTGTACGTGCGCTAAGGAGAAAACAGTCACTCCACAGCACTGTACATTTTTACATTACCCTTTTTGATTAAGGCAGGGACCTGTTTTACTTTGACAAAACAAACATCCCAGGAATAAAACTACATAAGGGTTTTGCTTATTAGTGTTTTAAAAACAGTTTTGTTGAGTTAGCTATCTATTGCTTTGCGCTCTGTGATGCCACTTAAGCTGAGCAGAGATATAGACAGCCTGTATTCTTTTAACCTCAGCAGGCTGTCACTGGTCTTTGATATAGCAGCTGTCTCAAAGCTACCACTAGAGTTCAATTAAATAAACCTATATTTAGGGTGAAAATAGGGTTATTTTAACTGCAATAAATGCCAACTTTTATTCACTCTCAGCAGTAGTTATTTTATTTGATGTTCCTGATTTTAAGCTGTGCCATCCATAAAATTAAAAGATACTGGAGTTGTGATGTATTTTATATTCACATCACCCAAAATCCATCATTAAAAGAAGCACTTCTACCGAGAAGAACATGTTTAAATATGATAAACGATAAAATGCTTTCCATGTGTAGCCAGCATGCTAGCATAGGTTTTCAGTGGTAGGGCAATACAAATGGTTTTCCTGCGCGAACAATATTAAGATCAATACATTTTTCACTGATCACAAGGGTCAGTTTCTAAGAACATTAAAGCTCCAGAGAGGAAGATGGCATGCAGTACATGGGTATAACACCTTTTGTATTGCCAGACACAATGCATTTGTCTTATGAACAGGTCATATGATCTAAACTAAAATAGTTGTCTCCTAGTGTTTCCTTTTCAGCTACTCAGAAGTTCCCTTCCCATGCTATCTATATTACAAAATTCACATTCAAGCAATAGCTAACATACCAAATTCTCTGCTGATGTAACACCACTTCAGTGGAGTTATACCAGCAGAGGATTTGCCTCAGTAACTTTTGGAAGCATTCCTAAGGGATAAAGCCTTTTAGCCTGTATTATGCTTTTTTGTTTTGCCAGGATAGGTTTTTAATTAATTGTTGTACAGTGTACGAAAAAAACCAAACAAAAAATTTGCAGGCTGGACTTTAGAATTGTATGAGCACCAAGTGAGCTGCCTCATATACTGCTAACTTCAGAAGAAACAGGGTGAGCAGCACCTCACAGAAGCAGTTCTTAAATGCTCATGATGTCACAGAGACAAGGTAGGTGAGGTAATATCTTCTAGTGGACCAACTTCTGTTGGTGAGAGAGAAAAGCTTTCAAGCTTACACAGAGCTCTTCTTCAGGTCTGGGATATGGACTGAGTGTCACAGCTAAATACAAAATGGAACAGATAATTTAGCATAAGTAGTTAACATATATTTCAAGGGACCATTCAAAGTGAAGTGACCTGTTAACACCTCTCTGGACATAGGAGGAATGGAAAAGAAAAGCTGGGGGAGGGGGGACAAGAGGGTAAGTGTATTATATATTGTTGTTATAAACCGTAAATCCAGTGTCTCTATTCAGTCCATGATTTTTAGTGTCTAGCAAGATTATGAATTTAAGCTCCCAGGCTTGTCTTTTGAAGGTGTTGTGCAGATTTCTTTGAGAATGAGAACTGAGGGGTTGGATATAAAGTAACAGCGTTGTGGAAAGTGTTCATACACAGGTGACAGAAAAATGATAAAAGACAAAAACACCCTGTGTGAGTTCGTTCAAGAGTGTAGTGATTGTCTTATTTTACCCACATAGTTGTTATTGGGAGATTTAGTGCATTTGATGAGGTACACTACATTTGTGATATGTATGGGTAGGACCCATGGATCTTGAAAAGTGTGTTGTGGGGGGTGTTGATCATTATAACGATGGAAGTATGTCTACAGGCTTTGCCTCTTGTTCTGGCAGTGTCTGGTGCTGCTTTGAGTTGGTGTATCCTAGTCTGCAAGGAGCTTGCTTCTGATGATGATTTTGGAGAGGCTAGGGGGGTGTCTGAAGGCCAGGAGAGGGGGTTCAGGAAATATTTCGTCTAAGATGGGGTCTTCATCATGTATGGGTTGTAATTGTTTGAACATACCCTGTATGGGCTCTAGTGTGGGTTGGTAGGTGACATCTAGGGGTGTGCAATCAGAAGGGGTTTTATTTCTGTATTGCAGGGATACTTGTGTGACCCCTTCCATGATGTGATTTACTTCTCTGGTAGAATGTCCTTGTTTGGAGAAGGTGGTATTAAGTGTGTTAAAGTGTATATCCTGGGCTTTCTCCTTTTGGAGCATGTTCTGTGGTATCGAGTGTCTGGCAGTAGATAGCAGATTTCTTGGTGTGTTTGGGATGGTTTTTGGATCTGGGAAGGTAGATGTGGTGATCTGTCGGTTTATTGTATATAGTTGACTGTAGAGTTCCATTGTTGAAGCTGATCATGGTTTCAAAGAAGTTGAGACTACTGTGGGAGTGTTCTAGAGAGAGTTTAATGGCTAGGTGGTGGTTGTTGAAGTTGTGGTGGAAATCTATGAGACATCCTCTGGATCTGACATGTCAATGTTGGCAAGACTGACAAATTGTTCCACTGATAGCATGCTTATGGGCCTTCTGCTAGCCATTTCCCAAGACTACAAGACTATTCCAGGAGGAAATCTACACTAGCTCTAGTTGAAGAGTTTAAACAATCCATCCCTCTCAAATGGAAGATCAAAGTTTGCTCTCATATCAGGAAGCACCTCCGAAACCACAATCATGAATGTCATCAAAGGGACATGGCCAAAGCTATTGCTCTCACAGAAGTATCTGAGGCATCAAACGCTGTCCTATGTTCATGCTTGGCCACATTTTGGCCCTCCATCAGAATGGCATTAGCCAACTTCCTCTGGTCATCTAAAAGATTGTTAATGAAGGAAGTCGGCTTATTCCAAAGATGATAATGATAGCATGCCATGACAGCTTGGTAATTGGCTATCCTCATTCCTAAGGTTGCAGAGGAAAAGATTTTTTTCCCTAGCACATCTATACTTTTACTTTCTTTATCAGTAGGTTCAGAGTGCACACCACCACTCTTTGATCATTGAACTGATGCTACAATGACCAAGAATTAGGGACTCAGTGAGTCCGCAACATTTCAAAACCCTCCTGAGGGAACTGATATACTTTGTTAGGTTTTCTAGATATGGGTTGTGGGGATGATGGTGTGGACCAGTTTGACTTTGCTGGCTGTGATAAGACATCCAAAACTGGCAAATCATTCTCACTCCAGCTGAGGAGCTCAGTTTGTCAAAGACTGGGTGATAGACTTCTATTGGAACCCAAGGAAATCCTAAAGTTTTCCCCATTCTCTCACCCCGATCTTGAACCACCACCACCACCACCACGTCTTCTGAAGAAGATAGAATCAAGTTTACTCCAACATTATCAGATGTTTGTCTTTGTGAATCGGGCTCCGCTTCCTACTCAGTTTCAATCAGCTGTGGTTCCTATTCTTCAAAAACTGTGTCATGCACAATAGAAGGGGTCTTGCCCTTAACAACAGCTTCAATTCTCAGAGCCGAATCCTCAGATCCAGAGCTCTAAAGTTAGGAAAAGATTTTTATTGTGGGCAAATCAGAACTATGTGGCTCCCTGTACTGCTCAGGTTCTTCAGATTTTGTAGTATCTATTGTTTTTTAAATCAACGAGGCTATAGTTGCCATCTGTAAGAGTTCAAGTAGCTATGATATCTGCCTTACATTGGGGGTTAGTGGTAAATCATAGTTTGTGCATGATTTGGTTAAACAGTTTCTCAAAAGATTAACTAATTTATATCCTGTCAGATGTCCATACTTACCTAGGGCTTTTAACCTGATTTTTTTGAAGCTCATGTTGCCACCATTTTAACCATTGTCAAACATTCACTGTTTCGCCTCACTTGTGGAATGTTTTTTCTTGTAACGAAGTAAACACTAAGGGGCAATGTGTGATTATGGGAGATTTCA
>ML675649.1:38141478-38336903 GCA_007922155.1 Mesoclemmys tuberculata | reverse complement strand
GTGTTAGTGCTGTTATATACGGCGCTGGTGAGACCCCACCTGGAATACTGTGTGCAGTTCTGGTGTCCCATGTTTAAGAAGGATGAATTCAAACTGGACCAGGTTCAGAGACGGGCTACTAGGATGATTCGAGGAATGGAAAATCTGCCTTATGAAAGGAGACTCAAAGAGCTTGGCTTGTTTAGCCTGGCCAAAAGAAGGCTCCGGGGGGATATGCTTGCTCTATATAAATATATCAGGGAGATTAACGTTAGGGAGGGAGAGGAATTATTTAAGTTTAGTACTAATATAGGCACGAGGACGAATGGGTACAAACTGGATATTAGGAAATTTAGACTTGAAATTAGACGAAGGTTTCTAACCATTAGGGGAGTGAAGTTCTGGAACAGCCTTCCGAGGGAAGTAGTGGGGGCAAATGACTTATCTGGCTTTAAGACTAAGCTTGATAAGTATATGGAGGGGATGTTATGATGGGATAGTTTAATTTGAGCAATTGATTTGGATTATTGGCAGATAAGTCTGCTCAATGGTCTGTGAGAATGTTGGATGGGATGGGAACTGAGTTACTGCAGAGAATTCTTTTTTGGGTGCTGGCTGGTGAGTCTTGCCTTCCTCTGCAGCGTGGGGCATGGGTCGCTTGCTGATGGATTCCCTGCAGCTTGAGGTCTTCAAATCTTCAAATTTTGAGGATTTCAATAACTCAGTCATGGGTTCGGGGTTGTTATAAATGTGTATGGGTAGGGTTTTGTGGCCTGCCTTGTGCAGGAGGTCAGACTAGATGATCATATTGGTCCCTTCTGACCTATGAGTCTATGAGTCTATGAGTAACCTTTACCTTAGTCAGAAGAGTTAGCAAGTTACAGGCTTTAATGACAGATCCCCTATTTACAGTCTTTCATAAAGATAACGTGGTCTTACGTTCATTGTTAATAAGAGTTCAGTCCTGCCTGCGGCATCCAGCAGGCCCATCCTGTGAGTATGAATATGCAGAGCCCTCCAGGAAGAACTCCAGTTACAGGTACATAACGTTCACTTTGTTTCTCTTCATTGCATTTGTTTAGATCCTCAAAATTTGTCAGCCAGTTGACAGTTCCAAGCCTGGGGCCCAATCCTGCAGCTCTTACTCACATGAATAATGCAACTGAACATAAAGGAACAACTCCTGTGGGTGAGAGGCTCAAGAGCAGGACAATGTACTGTTCTGTAACTCTACTGAAGGTAAACTATTTTTTATAGAACTAAGCATTTAATCTTCCCAAATTTGCTGCTTGCTTATTTTTGTGGACAGCGTAGTCCATCAACAGTCATTAACATGCTGTACTATAAGTAGTTGTATTCTAGTTGTGATTCTAGCCAGGTAATAAGATCCTATCATTTCTATTCTAAAATGTGAGAATAACCCATATTTTTAGATAATACAATTACTGGCATGAAACTGATGGTGCATATTTTTACATGCACAAGAAAGAAAATCGTATTTATTAAAGTTGTCTAAGATTTAGTATGCTACTAATGTAGCTAAGGCAAAAGAAGTGGTTTGTTTAGCCAAGAAGCTAGCTCATTGACAGTCTGTTTTTGCCTTTTGTTTGAAGATGTGGATTTTATTAAGCAGAAGGGTTGCTTCTTGAGAGGGGTCCTATGGGAGAGGGAATTAAAACCAGCTTGATCACATCTTGATATCTAGATGCTTAATGTTGCTTGTTTCACTTTCCTAATGTATGAAACGCCTGCTTCTGCAAAGTGCTCAATGTGCTCAACTCCAATTGGAGACAGTCAGTGGGCCTGTTGGGTGCTCAGAACATCTCATATGGGCCTCAACATCTTCCAGGATTGAGCCTTAAAGGTACTTTTTTCCTGACAATAAAATGTACTAGTGGAGCCACAGTAGCTGTCGCTCCATATATGTATGGAATTACTGAGACTGTAACTGGAATACTATGTCCAGTTCTAGTGTCCAGTCTTTAGGAAGGATGTTGATAAGTTGGAAAGGATTCAGAAAAGAGCTACAAAAATGATTCAACATCTGGAAAATCTGCCTTACATGTAGACAATAAAGCGACCACATGGATTTAGTTTATCCAAGAGAAGATTAAGACATGTGTTGGTCACAGTCTACAAGTACCTACATGGGGAGAAAAATTCTCACAGCAGAGAACTCAATACCCTGTATTAGCTATCATCATCAAGGACTAGATGGAATTCTTTGGAGCCCATTGGTGCTGCTCATTAATTAGCCAGAGGAATCACTTGTTGGACAGTTGTCCTATGCGGCCAGGGCGCTGCAACCCTTCCTTGGATCCAGGCTCCAAGGAAGGCCCTTGCGCTTCCTTGATGGAGAAAACATTTAGTGTCTATTCCAGGTCCGGGGCCACAGGCTGGGGACGGGTGACCCTTGGTATCCAGCCTGTACGTACGGTGCATCTGGTAGTTAGTCTGCTGCCTCCCACCCAGGTACAAGGCAATGCAGGAGCAGGCTCTGGCCTCCACCCCTTGAGCAGGGGTGAGGCAGGCAAGCAGTTTATTGCCTCACACCCAAGGCAGGGGTATGTCGTAAGGCAGTCTGAGGCATCCAACCCTCAAGCCGGGGTGAGGGGCAGAGGCCGTGTATTGCCTCTGACCCTGGAGTAAGGTGAGGCAGGCAAACAGTTTCTTGCCTCTAAACCTTAGGCAGGGCAAGGCAGTAAAGCAGGAGGTGGCCTCCAACCCTGGAGCAGGGGTTGAGGCGCGGAATCAGTTTACCATCTCCAGTGGGAGGGGGACGCAGGCCCGCCCATCTCCTCTGCATCCCAGACCAGGGCCCTAGCAGTGGCAAACCAGTGCCACTGAATCAGCAGAGCTCCAGCTGCAGCACGCTGTTGGGGTTTTCACTCGACTCGGCCGCTGTCTAGCTGGCCATCCCTGGGCCACTTCCTACCCCGGCTCCTGTGTACCTGAGTGTCCTCTGCTTCCTCGGGCTCACTGGGGTACTTGGCCCGCGGCAGCCTGCCAGTCCTTCCTCGTCGACCAGCAGCAAGTCTGGGAGTTCCTCCACAGAGGGCAGTTCCTCTAAGTCCTTGGTTTCCTGGGTTCCTCGGTGTCAGGCAACTCCTCCAGGTCTGCGCTGGTTTCGAGGGTTACCGCCCACCCTCAGGCATCAGGGGGCTTGGTCCAGCTGCTTGGACATGGCGGCCCACTCCAGTTGCCAGGGTCAGGTAGCTCGGTCCAGTCCCTTGGTCTTGGTAGCTTGGACCAATCACTTGGACTGGTGGCCCTCTCCAGTCCATGGGGCCTGACGATTCAGGCAGCTTTGGGGGCCCCCGCTCAAGGAGGCGGTTCCTCTCCGGAGCGGCTTGGTCGGGGTCTGGCCTCAGTTGCAGCTGGTGGGAAGGCATGTCTGTCTTCGGCAGCAGCCCTCTCCCTTCTGAGCTGCCGGGCCTACCTTTTATACTTCCTGTTCCTGTGGAAGCTCCACCTCTTTGTTGCCGGGCAGATTGGGCAGCTGGTTGCCCAATCTAGCCAGGGCACTGCGACCTTTCCTCAGGCCCAGGCTCTGAGGAAGGCCACTGCGCCTCCTGACACACTATTAAATTATACCAAACCTCTCTTGTCCCTGGGGGTTCTTCCATGCCAGCAGCTGATCAAAGGTTCAGAAATGGATCTGGGAATGGATACAAGACACTGCTTAAAATCACGACCCTTTTAATGTTTTAGTTGTCACTTTTTAGTGATTGTTGGTACCTTTTAACAGGTACCAACGATCACTTTGGAAAATCTTAGCCCATGTCTCTGCATAGCAGCACTATTACTAGGCTACAGCAATAATTCTATAAAACCTCACACCTTCACACGGCACATATTAAAGTGTGAATTGGTGTCACTGATTTACAAGCTCTAATCTAATTAGTTCTCAATTTTAATACATTCATCTTTGCCTGTCCCAATTCTGAACTCCTTTTACTTCCTCCTTTTGCTGCAGTTTAGCCCCATTGCCTGGTCTCTTGCTGTAGTTTGACATTATTCCTGATCTCTTCACCTCTCACTATAATTTAGTACCATTCCTGATCTCTCAGCATTTTGTGTCAGTTTAACAACACTCTTGATATTTTTACCTTTCTATAGGTTTTCAGCATTCTTGAGCTCCATGGTGCTCATAGTTTTCTGCCACTCCTTGTCAATTTATTCAATTTCTGATCTCTGTGTACTGGTTGCCAATTTCCTCCCACTCCCTGGTGTGAAATTGACAAGGAGCACAGGAAAAGTGACAGGGAGTGGTTGGAGACCATGCATGAATGGTATGAAATTGACAAGTGGCAGTGGAACAAGTGGCAGTGACCAGGTTTTAACCCTGAGATCTCATTTCACATTTAAAGTTCTATGAGACTGTGTTTGAATAAACAAGTATTTCAGTTTTCCTTTTTTGTGATGTATATTATGAAACTGTGAGTAGTGATTCCAGAGCAAAGGCTCCATTGAGCTTTGGACTAAAACACTGCAGTTCTACAATTTCATATAATTTAGTATTCAAATTTGGCACCATAACTGAGACAATAGAATTTTTTATATTATTTTTAACAAAATATCTGGTAGGTGTCTTCTGCAAAATTTTAAAATTTTCTTCTTGGAAATGTCCTGTTTCCTCAAATTTCCTTGGGTTTCTATAGTTAAAGAACCACAGTTCTCAAAAAACTGACATACAGACCTCCAGTTTTAGACCCCTCTTGAAATTTTAAGTCATGCCCATTAGTCAGAATAACCTGAGTTTCACCAAGATCAGCTGATGGAACTGTCCAGATTTCTAAGCTATTTCTCTCTTCTGATATTATCATCCTGACTAACCAACTCTGCTCAGGACAGAGACCCTGCCCATCCCCTCTGGGTGTGCATGTGTGAGAGAGAGAGCAGTTGCAGTCATTCCTCATCCTTCACCATTCACTGCCCAGTCTGCAAGCTGCAGAGGGAGGAGTAGAAGGAGAGGAGCTGTCCCTATTGCTCAACAGAGAGGAGTGAGTTTCAAATCATTGTAGATCTCCTGGATAAGCCAGCATGGTCTCTTGCCATACTTCCTATCTTTCCTATGCAGTGGGGTAGTTTGCTCTTGTGCCCTGTGCAGATAAAACTGCAGAAAGGTACAATACAAGCAACGTATAGTTAAAAATTTAAAAGCACAAGTTCACAAAATGCCCAGTTTCTAAAGTCTTACAGATAACAGATAGCTATGCTGTATCCTCTGTATACAGAAGAGATTAGGTTTTGGTGGTGCCTAGGGTGTTTCAGCCTGAATTACATTAGTATGGTGACAGATTTTAAACGAATGGCAGTGGGCTGGAAGTCGACTTACAAAATATACATAAATATTGTGAATATTAATTGCTATTTTCACGATGTATTGAACTTGTTTAACTGGGCAGTCCACACATATTTTCAACAGAGATCAATCCCTCTTGGAGCTCTGTGCATTCCCTGGTGCCAGAATGAGAACTATAACTTATACAAGAAGAAAGAAAAGGATAGAGAATATTTTAAGTGTTTTGTGTGGAAACTGTGTAACAGTCTTCATTCCACTCTTCCTCAGCATAATATCCTGTATAAATCATGTGAAAACAGACAGCTACCTTGTTTTGCTCACCTCAGTATCTTCTGCCCTGCCCAGCTATGAAATTTTGGTAAGTTATTTAACCTCTAGTGTTATTCTTTATCCTGTAAAAAATTAAGGAAACTGCAAATATACTTAACAGTGGAGTCTAGGAGCTAAACAGGATTATTTACCTTTATGAAGATACAAACATCATGGAAAAAAGCTACATGGAAGACCTAAACTATATTTACTGGGAAAAAAAATCAATGAATAGTAATTCATACATTACAAATGCCAGGATTACATTTATTTTAAAGAATGGCACAGAAACTATATTCTAGGGGCTTAATAAAAGTATTGACTGTGGCACAGTATGTAGGATCTATGCCTAAATGCTCATGTTATGCCTGGAGAAGCGGAAGTGCCGTATCCAGGAGTTACCTATGATGGACAATTGTGTGGGATTGCACCAATGAGATTGTATTATTGTGAACAGTTAAAGATTTTTTGAGAGGGAGATTCTACACCAATATTAACTTAATCAGGTTTGGGGTGATTCACCATAGTAGGTTTATTTTTACTTCTTGCATTAGCATGGCTATTTGTGCTATTTTATTCTTCAAGATTCTTGTGTATTGAATCCTTAAAGCCACAGGAAGATTTCTTCCAACATTTTGGTTTGGACAGTGAGAGGTACTGTATTTTTCTGACAGCAAACAGAAACCAGAGAGGGGAGCGAGGGAAATATATGAAGAAAAGTCAAATGGGCAATTTAAATTAACAAAATCTAGATGGCTCTACGAAGCTATACCATACTGAAGCTAAAATCTAAAGTCTCATTTTAAAAAAGAGCAGGGAAATCAGTGGGAGTCTTTCCATTGATTTCAGTGTGCTTTGGATCAGGATCTTATGCTATAAATTTTCTGGGACAAGAACTTCCCTCTTACTATGCATTTGTACAGCATCTAGCACAATAGGGACCTGATCTTTGTTGGAGTCATTAGGCAGTAATGAAATCCAGACAATAATCACCATGAGGTTTCATTGCCTGTCACCTGAGGCAAGCTGTGTATTTTGTATACATTGATCAGAAAAGTGCCATTTCAGAGAACAGCAAAATTCAAGCACTATTCAGAAAGGTTTATTCAGTGTCACATTCATTTCAGAGAAATCATGAGCTAAACACATTTCCCTTCTTCACACTAAACTCTGCCTTAGAGTACAGTCTCATTATATATTTATTAATTCTCCAGAGGATTTGAGGTCATTTTACTCTAAATATTTTTTAAAAAGATAAATTATACATCCGTTGAAAAATTTCAGCCCAAATTTTAAAACTCAGTAACTTTCTGTTACAGCAAGTAGCCAGGACTTGTAGCTTGATGGTAAATTAGACCTTCCTGAATTTCTTTTCTTATTCTTTGTAATAAGGTGATTGTTGGTTAACTGTTAGCACTCAAGTGGATGCAATAAGTGGCTCTTTAAGAACTATAATTTAGCATTAATTACCATCCACTTTAGATAAAGTTAACAGCCAATCTAGTTGTCTATTAAACAAATGAAAATGGAAATTAGAGTCTAATTGTCAGAGAAGGGGGCTGGAATTAATCTGGGAGAGGTAATTTTTGAAGTTTGATTTAAATCTAAATCAACATTTAGGCACTCAATAGTGCTAGGAAAATCTTGTTATCCTTTCAAGTACAGCAAAGTCAAATAGACCAAAGTTTTCCAGTCAAAAAGTTATAAGGAAATACCCACTGGCTTAGCTTAGAATAGCATTTTGGTATTAGTGGAATACTAATTAAGAAACCCAAAACAATTTTCTCCTCTATTTTAAGAGGAGGATTATGCATACTGAACACTAACATCAATGAATATCCAGATTGAAACAGAGTCAGGTTTCTGAAATCTGTAAATCACGCTAGAAATTCCCTCAATCACTTTAAATCTCTATCTGAATTTATCCCATGCTCCCCATGACACTTAGTTTTACTGGAAGGGAATTTCTGTTATGCCTTTACTTCACTGAGAGATTAATACATTTCCCCTATAATATCTTGCTTAATAAATCCCCAGTCCTGCATTCTGATCTACATCAGGTTCTTATGTGAGTCAGTGGGATTTCAGACTGGTGTGAATTGGTTAGTAGGACCAGGGCCCAGGTATAAAATTCACCTGAATACAGAAGGACCACACAAGCTCCATTTAAATTGTCAAAGCAGGATAACTTAAATTGGGTTGAAGTGATGGATACACCATTGTGTGGGCTATTTCTGCTGGGATGAATATCACAATAAATGAAATAAGACAAAGTGCATAGCAGCAACATCCAGGAGGTTCTTAAATTAGCTCATCAAACTATCTAGCTTTTTTTTATTGATGTTGCATTAAATGTATCATATTGTCTAGGAACACTGGACTTGACCCTGCTAGGTGCTGTTTTAAATGGAGCTGCTTGTGTGATTAAAGTTAAGCATGTGCTTAAGTATTTTGCTGGAACAGAGTCACATGGCGCAACATATTGAATCATCTAGTTCATTATGAATAACCCGAACCTTCATAGCTCAGTAGATACGGACAGTCTCATATTGCTGCACAGTTTGACATGAACAGCAACTTGGGTACCAGATTCTCTTCCAACAAGGTATTATTGCATGTAAGAATTTGAGGGGCTTTGGTAAAGTTGCCGTGGGGAAGCTTGCCCTGCCTACATAGCCAGCGCTTTGCTTCCCACAGCATCAAATCTATCCCCAGTGTCTGTACTGGATATTTAAAAATATATAATTACATGCTGAAGTAGCATTCTCTCTCCACCAATGCCACCACTTTGCACTTGTTTCAAACACTACATAAGCCGTCAAAATAAAAATAAAACCCACAGCACTCTATGGGAGGGCTATTGTCACTATGTACCAGGAACTGTGTTTGCTGAGTGGAATTGGAGCCTTTAGGCTCAGCCTGCTGGATGGTGAGGCAGCTCCTCTGCTGCCCCTTACGAGTAGCCTGAGGAGGAAACTCTGACAAACATAATTTCTTCCCACTGCTCCGGGGTGTAAAAGTATTTTGCTACAGCCTTTTTCAGGACACAGCACACTGCTCCTCACCTCCCACACTTCTTCCCATGCCCAGCCAGCTGTGTGTGCTAGGGTTGAAGTTATAGCTTTGGCCCAATCCTGGCCTGTCCTTCCAGCCATATGCTTGAAGGGGGACTATAGGCTCCTGTTCTCCCCCACTGAGCCAAGGACCGCAAACAGCAAACCACTAATGTAGCAGAGGGTTTACTCCCACTTACTCCCCCTTGTGACTGCATTAGAACCTGACCACGATGGACCCCATCATTAGCAACACGTGCATTTTAACCTTCACTTAAATACCTCAAGAGGAGGTATTTTCCTACATTCGTCTTTCAACCATTGATTTTTTTAAGTGACTATTTTACAACAACAATTGCTAAACTGTTCTGGATTAATGGAGGGGTAATTTTGCCTCCATGTCTGTGTGCCATCCCAAAAGCATCTGGACCTGGAGATTGAAAGGCCTCTGTACAGGGATAATAAGTGTCATCCTTGGCAAGAACACCCCCTTTAGGAGCTACAAGGGGAGCACAGGCATGCCCCAGCAAGCACTGTGGGGTTTGTCAGTCTAGTGGGGCCAGCGCTCAGCCCTCCAGCTGAGCCCTTCTGGGTGTTTCTTCCCCTACCAGGGTCCCAGGTGAAATAAACATAGCCCGCAGTCAGCAAATGAGGGTCAGTAAAAGAATAAAGGAAAAGAAAGAAAATCTATAGGCAGCTTCCATGAAGACATTGGCCTCTCTCACTTCAGGGGGGCTTGGCAGTATCATAGTCTGCCCCAGACTTTGCTGTTTCTCGTAGTACAGTCATAGAATCATAGAGGATTAGGGTTGGAAGGGATCTCAGGAGGTCATCTAGTCCAACCCCCTGCTCAAAGCAGGACCAACCCCAAATAAATCATCCCAACCCGGGCTTTGTCAAGCTAGGCCTTAAACACCTCTAAAGATGGAGATTCCACCAACTCCTAGGTAACCCATTTCAGTGCTTCACCACCCGCCTAGTGAATACGTTTTTTCTAATATCCAACCTAGATCTCCCCCCCTGCAACTTTAGACCATTGCTCCTTGTTCTGTCATCTGCCACCACTGAGAACAGCCTAGCTCCATCCTCCCTGGAACCCCCTTTCAGGTAGTTGAAAGCCGCTATCAAATCCTCCCCTCATTCTTCTCTTCTGCAAGGTAAGCAAGCCCAGTTTCCTCAGACTTTGCTCATAAGTCATGTGCTCCAGCCCCCGAATCATTTTCGTTGCCCTCCTCTGAGGTCTTTCCAATTTTGTCCACATCCTTTCTGTAGTGAGTATACAACTCTCAGTCTCTTTTGCCTTGTTATCCCAGGGGATCTTTGTCCTTCCTCTGCTAGGGCAGAAACCTGGCAGCCTATTCCCTTCCCAGGGTTGACACTTTCTGAATGGAGTTTCCGCCTTTTAACTCCCCCTTCATTCCTGGCATGTTTTCCAGGTGCTTTCCAGGTGTGGAGAGATGGGGTCACAACAAAAAAAAGGTTCTCCTTAACTCCTTCCATGCTGGTACAGCTTTTATATACCTCATCACAAACATAGCTGGGACCTGCTACCTGTTCTGTAATAGGCAGTACTTTCAGTAACACAATAGTAAGGTATAAATGACAAAAATCAGTAACTTATTTCTAGTATATTTGAGATTTTCTGTCACAGAGTACAGGCTTATTAGTGAATATTGCTAAGAGATATTTTGCTAAATATTTTTTTGCTAAATATTGTTAAAAGAATATTGCTGTTACACTAAGAATAAATGAAGGTATTTGCAATTCTGTCATTTGGGTATTTTTTAACAGCACCAGAGATATGTCCTGTGAATACTATGGCAATTAAGTGAATGCTTTTGATTAAATAAATGCTGGCAGCCTGATCTAATACCATTAACAACTTAGTGATAAGAAAGAAGCATTCTACCTAGCTAAAGTTTAGCAATGAATTTGGTTAATCAAGTATATATAACAATTTCTTTTTATTGTTTCTTAATTGAGGTGTTGTCTCTGATTACACCTTACAAAGGAAAATGTTCTCTGAATGGAACATTCGCTGTCATTGTTAGGGGACTTGGAGCTGTGATAAAGTTAAATCACATGTATAGGATATAAAAGATATGGAAATGAATCTGTGACAGTGGTTAACCTTCTGGCGCTGGCATTGCACAGATTCTGGCTTCAATTCCTGGTTCTGCCACAGACTCTCATGTGACTTTGGGCAAGTCATTCTAACTCTACCTCTTGGTTCCCCATGTGTTTAATGGGGAGAATATTTCCTTCTGCCTCACTCTGTCCATCTTGTCCACTGAGATGGTAAGTTCTTTGGGTCAGGGACTGTCTTTTGCTGGGTGTTTGTACATTGCCTGCTACAATGGAGCCCTGATCTCAGTTTGGATCTCTAGCCGCTACTGCAATATAATTAATGAGTCCTCTCAAAAAGTAGTGTTAAATTAATAGCTGCTGAAAATTATCAGTGTGCTCAGAGTCATAAAGCAATTATTGCATTTTGAGACTCCACTCTCCTCCCTCTCCCCCCAATAAAGAGAATTAATGAGGGAAGTTTTATAACTGGAACCAGCTATTGTTTTCTCTTGTCAATATTCTTAATTCTCCCAGTGAAACCTACATGAACAGAAAACAAAGGATCTGATTTGTTTTGTTTTTTTTGGGGGGGTTGTTTTTGTTTTTAAAAGTAAGCCTAATTTAAATGTATAATTACTACAATTGTATAATCAAATTGAACATTACTAACATTCCTCAAAGAGTGAGAGAAAAAGAAATTGACACATCAAGCTCAAAATTAACAGCCGGAATCAAATTTAGGGCCAGATGGACAGCAGGTATCATGCACAAGATGGACCCTTAATCATTATCACCTAGAAGAGAGTGGAGTACTTGACTGGCCGTCTGGGCAGTAGGCTCTGTACTTTGGTATCCTTCTACCATTTTTAGCTACCATAATGCTATGCACTTCAGAAATATAGGGAGATAAATGCACTTCTGGTCCTTGGAAAATACATGTGCAAATTTGGGCCCTGTTCCTGCAATTTACAATGTGAGGCTGTTTTCGTGTGACCGTACAGAGGCCTCACTGAACTCAGACCACACCTTTCAAGGGTTTAATAGAAGTTAGCCACCACATTGTGCTACTGCCAACTGCTGCAGAGTCATTGCTTATGCTCAGCCTGGTTGCATCCATTGACTGGCTCAGAGAAGGAAGCAGATGGTGTATATGCTGGCTCCAGGAGCTAGGTATGCTGTAGTTAGCTCTGCACAGCACTGTCCATCAACACCCCCAGGGCTGGTAACAGAAAGGTCAATGTTCCAGGCTGGTTAGGTCAGAATAACAAACAGTTCAACATCATTTGAGAAATGTACACTGTTGTAAAAAAAAAAAAAAAATCACTCAGCTGATTTTGGGAGGCCTGCTGCCCCTTTTCAGCTCTTCTTCCCCTCTGAAGTTGAAGCTATGAGCAGAAAAATTTAATTTTTGAACTAAACTACACTCATATATTTCTAGAGCATAAGTTGAAGTGCACTGAGGATGCTTTAGATATGCAAAGAGCCCCTTATGGCTGAGAAAAGCTCAGCTAGCGTCCACTGGCATAGCTACAGGGAGGGTCCCTTTTGGTTCACATGTTAAAGATGTAACCTATAGATCATGAGGGTTATGTATGAAACTGCACTGCCCAAATTCTGAGGCAATTCTAAACTATCCTAAATCTTGAGGGCATCTAGATTAATAGATTTTAAGACTAGGAGGGACCATCAGATCATCTAGTCTGGCCTCCTGTATTTCACAGGCTATTAATTTTCACCCAGTTACCCCTGTATTGACCCCAATAACTTGTTTGACTCTCATTTTTGTGGCTCTTTTCTGTACCATCTCCCATTTTTCAGCATCCTTTTAAAATGTAGACATCATGGATGCCGTATTTGGCTCATCAAGGCCATATACAGAGGCAAAAATCACCTCCTTTCTTCTACTCTACATCCCTGTTCATATAAGGATCGAATTAGCCTTTTTTGCCACAGCATCACATTGGGAGCTGTAGTGACTGACTTCCTTATCCACTATGACCCCTAAATTCTTTTCAGAGTCACTGCTTTCAGGATACTGCCTTCCCCCCATTCTGTAGGTATGATCTGCTTTCTTTGTTCCTAGATGTATGAGCTAAAATATTTGGCTGTATTAAAATATTTTTTGTTTGAATGAAAGCTTGCCTTGATCCAGATCACTCTGCATGACTGCCCTGTCCTCAGCATTATTTACCATATCCACACATTTTATCAGTGGTAATTTCATATATACTGTCAAATCATCGTTGAAAATGTTGAATACCATGAGGCCTAGCAGCAGAACCCCGACTAGAGACACCCATATTTGATCATGACTATTTTGAGATCTGCCAGCTAGCTCTTAATCCATTTAACATGTACTTTACTGATATTGTATAGTGCTAATTCTTTTAATGAGAATGACGTGTGGTACTAAGACCTTATGAAAGTCTATATGTACAGTATATCTACAAAATACTTTTGTCAGCCAAACTTGTAATAGCATCAAACCTGTTTTTCCATAAACAATGCTGACTGACATTAATCATATTCCGATCCTTTAATTCTTTATTAATTGAATCCAGTATCAGCTTTTCAGTGATTTTGCATGGGATGGGATTGATGTCAGGCTAACAGGCCTATAATTAATCGAGTCATCCCACTTCCCCTTTTTGAATGGTGGCACAAGATTAGCAGCCTTCCAGTAGTTTGTATTTTTCCTGGTGTTCCAAGATTTATTAAAAATTAATATAATTGGGACACAGATCTCCTTCAGGCAGCTCTTTAGGCACTCTTGGGTGCTAGTTATCCATATCTGCTGATTTAAAAAATGTTTATCACTAGAAGATTTTTTTTTAACATCCTCCTTGGTTACTAATAAACTGGAAAGTTGTTAATCCTCCTAATGCGATATGAATACATCATCCTGCTTCTTTCCAAATATCCAACAGACATTTACTGAACACTTCTATCTTTTCTGCATCATCAACAATTTTACCATGTTCACCTAGTAGATTGTTATGATTTCTTTTGTTTCTAATACACTTTCCTCCTCAGCTCTGCATAGCTTAGATTTTTCTTTCACATCCTTAGCTTCCCTCATGAATTTTCTGACTTATTCTGTCTGCTATCTACTTCTGTTTTTTCCATTTGCTTTATCTAAACCTATAGATATATTATTTCTAATTACCTTCAAATTAATCCTTTTGAAGCACATACATATATACATATTACATATATACATATTATACAATATATACATATTACTGGTTGTGACTGTCCTGTTTACACATATTGAATGTTATCAGGTCATGATCACTATTCCCTAAGGAAATGACCAACTTTCAGTCCAGTCTCCCTCCATCATAATGAAGTCCAAAATTGAGTTGCCTCACGTTGGGTGCAATACCTTTTTGTGTTAGAAAATCATTACCTAGAATTTTTAAATTGGTATAACCTACAACTTCTTTAGGCTGCTTCCTCTCCCTCCCAATGTATATGTTACAACAGACTGCTTTGACTCATTTCCGTTTGCCAATGTTTAAGCTTCTTCTGTTGTGCAAATTACATTAATGAATTTCCCATATACCACTCACTTACATATCATAAGTGGGTGTAAGTTGCTAGTGATGCATGGTGTCTGCTGGTGGCATTGCCCAGTGGTTAGGGAGTTAGTCCTCTGTTCACCCTGCCTCCAATATTTCTGCCAGGCCACAGTCACGCCCTGTGGCGGTCTGCCTTTTAGTGGGGATTGTCTTGACCCTCTGGTCTGGTCACCAATCATTCTTATCTTGCCCCAGGGTAATGGAGTCCCAAGGAAGATACGGGGGCCCCTGCCCTCACGATTGGGGTGGAACCATCAGTCAATTTATGGACCCATGTGGGTGTCAAATCCTAACTGCAGAGCACTAAAAATCTCCCCCCCCCCCCCCCCAAAAAAAGATATTTTTTACTAGTTTCTGTGTGATCCTTTAAGCTTGGTTATTGAGGGTATTCAGCATATCAGTTACACAGGTTTTTAAGTACTTTCTTTGTAGTTTCCCTTCAGTATTATCAGATTTTGAGGAGAGACATTTATAACCCATTACATACTGATATCCTTCACATCGTCTAAAGAAAGTCTCTCGCTCCGTTCTTTTTGCACACTAAGTTTCAATACATAATTTGCTTTTAAGGCTACATTATGAACTCTGGAAAATAGGTGGTTGTGTTTTAATGGAAAATGGCAGATCCTTCACTACAGCAGCGCTAGGCATGAGACTATAATATAGATTTAATATGGTACTATATTGCTACATGCAACATTCTATTATGAAAACTGCAATTACTTTCAACAGAACAACAACTGCAAACCCAAAATGCTGATATGACTTTTCTTCTTTTAGGAAAAAGCCTGAATCATCTTCCGCACATCACAAAATGGAAAGGAAGATATCTACTGATATAAATTTTCATCTGTGTTTTAAAATAATGTTCAGATTGTAACTAGTTGATCAATGTAAGTCACAGGGCCAGATACTCAACAGGTGTAAATCATTGTAGTGCCAATGGAGTCTTGCCAATTTACAACAGATGAAGATCCGGGTCATAATCCTATATATCTCAAGTATTAAATACCAGTGGGTAAGTGAATGAATGCTCTATTGTAATTTCTTTTAGCAGGTGTTGTGTGGTACTGAGTAGATTATTTCTTATGCTGGTCTGAGGTACTAAAAGGCATAAGAAATCCGAAAGCTTTCCAGCATAGGAAATGAAAACAGGGCTTTGAAAACATTCTTTGTTTACTGCATTTCCGATATATTTCCACTCCGTGTACGGACAAGGAAGGAAGAACAGCAGCAGTTTGGTCATGCACAGCCTTCCTCAAATCACTGCTGTGGGACTTTTGGTTATGTGAGCCTGTAAATTTACATCATGTAGGGGAGAAAAATAAAGCTTGTGTATGTTGATATAGTGCAATATGTAAGTCAATATGGTTTCAAATCTCTGACCTGTTAATTTATTTTGTTATGTAGTACATGAATATATACTATTTCATATGTTTGTGTATATTTTAATAATATTTATGTATGGTTCTGCGTATTGCAGTTGATATGATTTTGTTTTGAAAGTCATATATATAGGAGAAGAGTCATTCTATTTTATCATGAACATACATGAACTTTTAACATGTACTAACAAATCTCATTCATAACCTTTGCTTGTTACCTTTTAAAAGACCCATTTGTTGAGTTGACATCCAATTCAGTATACACATGCACTTAATAAAACTCATTCCTATTACTCTCAGGCATATACCCTCACTGCTCTTTAGGGGGGAGGGTTGATTGCCAGAAGACATGGCTTTCTTAAGGATGGATGCATACAATTTCTAGTCTACCATTTATTGTCACTCTGATGACCCTTCCAGTTACTTCAACTCTGATTTGGAGTATTTTTCTTTAAAGGACACATTCCCCTGCAAAAAATAGACCTGTTTATTCAAATTATTCTAGCACGCATAACCATTTCTCTTCACAACAACTCTTCAATGTGTATTGTTACACACTGTTTTGTTCACCAATGCTTTCATGAAAAATATATGGGCCAGATCCTCAGCTAATGTAAATTGACATAGCTCCATTGATTGAAATGGAGCTATGCCAATTTGTGTCAGCTGAGAATCTGTCCCATAGTATAGAACATTGTGATGGCCCTTACTCAGGGTTGGTTGGTAGGGGAGCACTGCCAAGTGGTTAGGGCTTAGTCTGGTGACATGTAGGGGGGTTGTTGGTAGGACAATCTGGGTCCTCCCACTCCACTGGGCTCTGACCTAGGGCCCTTTGGGCACTATCAGTGCTCTGACAGCCAAGGAGGCTTAAGGCAGCCTTCCCTGGGCCACTTCCTATCACCTCCCCACAATTGTCCCAAGGTTGGGTAAGGCAGTGTGAGGGCAACTGCCTCCTTATGGGCCAGCTCAGTCCAGGGCTTTCCGCTGCTTGAATAGTCCAAACAAAAATAAAGGGGATCAATCTACTCCAGAGTTCATAGGAGGCAGGCTGCTTCTGCAGCAGGTCCTCCCTTCCCTCAGGGAGAGGTCTTTGGATAGTTGTTTTGGGAGAGATTCTGCCTTCCCTAAGCTCATCTCCCTGGAATGGGTCTGCTCTCCTCCCTGGTCAGCCCTCAAATACTCCCTGGTCAGACCCCAATACTCAGTGTGTGGATTGTACACCCCATCACAAACATGAACAGAAAAAAGTAAAAATATAATGTACAGCCCTAGCTATCTAATCCATTTGATTTATCTTATGCCAGTGGAAACCATATAGGGAACCATGCCTGTATATCTGAGGCAGAGATGAATCTGAAATTGTAGAGGTTTATACAGTAATGAATGGTGCAGAGGTGGTAAACCACTTTGCTTATTTACTGTCTCAAAATACAAGAACAGGGGCCATCCAAATAAGTTAATTGACAACAAATTTAAAACGGATGAAAACAAATTTTTATATGATTCACGATTAACCTGCAGAACTCAAGTGAAGCATGTGAATATGTCTTTGCAGGATTGGCCCCTGGGTATCCGAATCCAGGCACTCAAGTTGCAAATCTTGTTTGCAGTGCATTAAAGTATCAAAGTATGATTTTGCATACCTAGTTGGTAACAGCTTAAAGGACATGATTCTCAAATGCTGAGCATGCACCCTCTGAAAACCAGGTCACTTCAAGCCATCTCAATTTAGACATGTCAAATCAGGCTATTAACTGTAATTTATGATTTTGCTATTGTTAGTGATGTTGCACAGAAGGGGCTCGGATACCGTGGTGATGGGCAGGAGTATAAAACTCTAAAATAGATCATTTGTCCTCATTAATCAGTCTCTCCTTTATGCTTATGTTTTTTTTTGGTGCTGTCCTATGTATCCCTGCTCTACACTGCAGAAGAATGCCACCTCACACACAAATCTGCCCCATTCCCAGTGCCTTCTTAATCCATTTGGAAAAGAATCATTGAACTTTTTCTGTCTTCTGGGATGCTCATCAGTCAGCGATTCCTTAATCTATTTTCCAGGCCATCAGTTCAATTTCTCTAAGTGCTTGAGTCCTTCATGATTTTACTTACAATTGTATCTGTTCACAGGGGGCAACATGAAGTGGTACTTTTTCAGGTCTTATGAATATCTAGTAATTTGAACATGTCTATCACAAACAGAAGGTGGATATTACAGTAGTCATTGAGATAGCAGCTATATGTTTTCTTTACAGTTTTCTAGAGTA
This sequence comes from Mesoclemmys tuberculata, assembly GCA_007922155.1. NCBI lineage: Eukaryota > Metazoa > Chordata > Testudines > Chelidae > Mesoclemmys > Mesoclemmys tuberculata. Next base: position 38,318,957 of record ML675649.1, on the reverse strand, counting down.
ATGCGTTCAGTACAGGAAAGATTGTGTAGCCTTAATATTCACAAATAATTGTACTGTAAATTCTCTTACAATCCTCCATTATTATGATTCTCTGTACACTTGCACATCACACTAAAATGATTATGTATCTAAATCAGTCCTGGTGGAAATAGATACAACTCCCATTGAAATCAATGCAAGTTGCACCCAGTTATGCCAGGCCTACATTCTCAATATGAACGTCCTACATCCTTATTTAATTTATAAGACCAATAAGAGGGCTAGGCATCAGCTCCTGCCAGGATAATATATTAATTTGTTCATTATGAACCTTCCTTTCATTAGTCTGTTCAGTTGGATCAGTAATGGTGTTTCTCAGGTCTTAGTCATCTCATGATTTGCGCCTACCCTCAAATTCAGACTTAGAAAATGATGTCATTGTGCTTCCTAGCTGCATCTTTTTACATTTTTTGTATCCTGACTTCTTGGTCAAGTTTGTTGAAATTGCTGGAATACACTAGAACTGGCATGAATAAAACAATCTAATGGGAAACAGGTATCAGCACTGGCTATTGGACAGATGCTGGAAAATGCCATTTCAGTAGCAATGTTTTTCTGACCTAGGAGAACACTAAAAGTCTGATCAAAGCCCTCTGAAGTCATTTGCAATCTTTCCATTGGTCTAAATTGGCTTTAGATCAGGCCCTAAATTTAGTTAAAAACATATATAGAGATAACCTTGGAGGGGATTAATCCATCAAGAAATGGTGTGCAAATGACATACAGGTCCATCATCATGGCATTTCATTTAAATACCCCAGCACAAAATGTGTTTGTCTAAAACATCTCTGGACTCCAGTCTCTGAAATATAAAAGTAAAGCAAAAGGAAATGGCTGTGGGTTTAACAAACAGAACTGCATATTGTCATCTCACATAGGTGACCATTGGTAAAAATATATATTGACCTTTCTTTAACCTTAACCTGAATAGACTAAGGGAATGGGGCCCTGAGACCTAAAGAAATTAGTCATAACAAAAACAGTACTTTTCACAGTGCTTCAGGGCAACTGGAATTAAAGCACTTCTATGACTGAACACACTGTAATGAAGAATGTTGACTGCAACACTGTAAAAAATCAAACTTACTTGTATACAAGCTATATCAGTAGGGAGACTGATTGTAGCACTTCAATGCAGCCTACAAATAATGACACAAGAGACTTTGGCTTACTATCATTAAGAACAAATTAAAGGAAACTGTGAATCCCAAAGCTCCAGTTGATAGAAATGTAAAGGGAAAATTAGCAATTTTGCAGTTAGTCAGTGGGTTGAATGGCTGCCATTGGCAAGGCTTATAAATAGATATTTTCAAAGAAAAGCACTGGTATATTTTATTACTTGAAAACACAATATGTTTCTCCTACTCTGGGTTTGTAAAGTACATAGATTTTTTTTTTTTGGTAGTGAGGAGAGCAATGCTCCTTAAAAATTTGTCAAAATATCAGATTCAGTCTGTCCATTTTTATTTGACTCCTCCAAATATCCGTTCCTCTTTAATTTAAAGACTCCTGTGTTTGTAGTGTTCCCACCTTTCCTGGTCTGGTTGTCGCATATAATTGTATTTATAAGGTGTGCGATTTTAACAACAAAACTACTTAAGTTCTATTCCTAAATAGTATGGGTCAGATCTGCAGCTGGTGTAAACCAGTGTCTCTATACTGATTTAAATGAAACCATACTGATTTACACCAGCCAGTGATCTCAATCCGTATGTTTTAAGAGCCAACATCCTGCACACCTTATTCAAGCAAAATATCCACTGATATTAACAAGTATTTTACCTGAACAAGGAGCAGAAGGTTAGGACATACATTTACATACACGAGTCAGAGTCATTAAAATTTCCCATGGCTCAGTAATGTTAACACCCATGCTACTTATACATAAGAAGGTATTTTCACACGAAGTTGTACCCAAGAGCTTGCAGAGGTAGATCATTTAGCACAGGGGTTCTCAAACTTTTTTTGCTGAGGCTCCATTTGAAAATATTTCAGGCTGTGACAACCCTCCCACAAAAGTGATGACCCCCTCCTCCATGCCATGCCTTCCTTACTGGCATGTACGGGGGGCTGATAGCTTGCGACTCCCCCATAATAACCTCGCAACCCTTAGGGGTCATGTCCCCAGTTTGAGAGCCCCTGATTTAGCATGTGTCCTATGTAATGCTTGTTCTCCATCCAAGGCTTTGGACACTAGCAGTAATCATCACTATGGGAGGAGAAAGAGATTGAAAGTGATTGTTAAAATAGAAGATTTCCAGATTAAAGGGGAATGTTAACCTGTCAGTAGACAGCTGTGCCAGGATCCGAATAACTCTTAAACACTTAGGGCAGGATTTTCAAAAGCACTCAGCATTGGCCTACCTCTGCTCATACTGAAGTCAATGGAAGTTTTACTATTGACTTTAGTAGGAGCAGGGTTAGGCCGATAATGAGTGACTTTGCATACATTCATAGAGATATAGATTCATAGAATCCATGATGAGAAGGAACCACTGTGATCATCTAGTCGGACTGCCTGTGTAACAGAGGGCATAGAATCTTCCCAAATTAATTCATAGAGCAGATCTTTTAGTAGAAACATCCATTTATTTAAAAATTATCAGTGATGGGGAATCCACCATGGCCCTTGGTAAGTTGTTCCGCTATAATACAATTGCTCATCCCCCCAAAGTAAATAAAAACCTATGGCCATCTTAACACAGCAAATAAAACACTTACAGTTTCAGACATCCCAGCTCTTCAAAAGCTTGGTCAAGAAAAGTGGGCACAAAAAGTATATTATACTATCTGGCACCTGGTGGCCTTGTGGAAGGCCAGACAGCCAACATGCTGGGAAGGGTTTATTACATTCCCCTTAACAAAATTCTACAGGTCCAGATTCTGATACCTTCATTCACTTTGAGTAGTGCCTTATTCCTAGACTAATTCTATTGATTGCAACGGGCTACTCCAGGAGTAAAGTACTACTGTAAAAAAAAAATCCAGCTTTAGGTGGGATTTGGTGTCTACCACAGATATTGAAAATGACTGAAATCAATGGGACTGCTCAAGAAGTAAGATATTAACCAATGAATGTAGCCTTTTGTTTGTACATGGATACATCCTCTGAGAAGTGATTGTCTTCAGGGCAGTAGGTATCTTGGAAAGAAAAGTAGAAAGGAGATGTATGGTCAAGGGAAAGGAAGAAAGGTAGAAAGTGAAGATAATTTAAACAGATGCAAAAGGGGGTGGGGTGAGGAGGAAGAAGCAGAAAAAGAGAAGTATGGTAAAGAAAGACATGGAGGAGTAGTAAAGGCTCAGAGTGGAAGAATGGTTGTGAAGCAGAAAGGAAAACAGAAGAGCTTCCGAAAGTAACCAAATTCTTTGATTTGCAAACAAATGTATTGCTTTAGAGAGACTGTCTAATCTTTTCGCCTTTTAGAAACTAACAGCCATCAGTCTTCAGTCTTAGGGCAGAACGCAAAAGCTTTAAAATATAAGCAATAAAAAAGTAACACACAGTAAAGAAAGGAATATTGTATTGTAAGTCTAAATACACTTTGGTAATGAAAATTATTACTGAAGCTACAGCCTATGACGAATCACAAAAAAGCAATATTACAAGAATGAAATCAAATGAGTGAATGTCATTGAAAACTCCCAGGAGCTGCTCTTCTGTGCTGAATGCAAGTGAGAAACCAAAAGCTGAGTCTCTCTTCTTTACAAACATTTTAACCAAAGAGTTCATTGATAGTCACTTCCTTAGGATAGATACCCCAATACTTTACTCTTGCAAATTTCTCTGAGAAATCTGTCTCATATCTAGGGCTTGTGGCAAAACCACAAGGTAGGCAATAAAGTCTTATGTGTGTAATACAAAATAAACTAGAATGGATTTTTAAAAAGAGAGTTGGTTAAGTGCTATTCTGATTACGCATCAAAGCAACATAGTGATAAACTCAGGTTATATTTCAATGGCTACTCATGCATGGGTGAAAATTAATACCTCTCTGGACACTTTCCAATGTAAGCCAATGTTAAGTGCTGAAAACAGCCTACAATGCAATCTGACCATACCAAGCCATTTGCAATGGTTGCAAGAAGGGCTGGCTACATAATCTTCACCAGAGTGTCCAAATCCATGTTTTGTTTTTTAAACCAATGCAAGGGCCTGTTCCAAATCTTTCCACTGACTCCAGCAGGCTTTGGATCAGTCTCACAATGGTGCTTTTATCTGCTAGCAAGCCATAGAGAGGTTTCAGGCCTCCCTCAGTCCAACTTATTACAGAACCTGCATTCAACACATAACAATGCAATTCACATTTCTTCTCTCCCCCTCCAGTGGAAATAACGCTTAATATTAGACACATTGATGGCTCACACAGCTATAGCAGTGATGCACACAATGAACTTCAATCTCCCAGGACACTCTGTAGCTGACTTGAAAGTTGCCATACTTCAACAAAAAAACTTCAAAAACAGACTTCAAAGAGAAACTGCAGAGCTAGAACTGATCTGCAAACTTGACACAATCAGACTGTGTCTGAATAGGGACTTGGAATGGTTATCTCATTACAAGAAGTAATTGTCATTGTTCACACATTCTCACCTTCTAATCAATAGCTGTGAATAGGCCTCCACTACTCTAACTATATGGACTTTGCTATTACCTACCCCCCTCATTGTTGTACCTTCCCCTTGACTGTATATATATACCACCTATCTGATTTCCATTTCCTGCATCTGATGAAATGGATTACAGCCCACGAAAGCTTATGCCTGCAAAAATTAAATTTGTTAGTCTTTAAAATGCTACAGGACTCTCGTTGTTTTTACAATGAACTGATTCATTCTTGGTGTAACTCCATGAAGTCGGTGGAGGATGAATATAGCCCGATACACAGTCCCTTGAGGCATAATGGGAAAAGTTTCATTTGCCTTAAAGGCGGAAACATCCCATCAGTGCTGAGTGATTTACAGACCTTGGAGCCTAAGGCCGATTGTCTGGCACTAGTGGAAATGAAAAATTCATCAGGAACCAAAGATTTTTGACTGTCCTAGAAAAACCAAATATTAACATGGTTTAATACAGTATGATTGGAAACCCTGAATGCAGTAAGACCTTCATATCATGCTAGTGTAGGGATTTCTTTTCATTATTCATGTAGGTAGTGAAATATCCTTCCCTTCCTCTTTTCAATCTTTTTTTCCAGGGCTGAACCAAAAAAGTACTTCTTCTGGTGTCTTTAATTGTCCTTTCAATCCATAGGCTCACTGGTATTCTCATTCTTTGCATACATCTTTCATTCAGCTGCTTGTAACCAATCCTACTTAAATGAACTCCAGAATCGTTTGGACTGTGTCCCAACTTCAACAGCAGTGACATAGGCAGCATCAGTGCAATGCTCTATACGGTGCTTTGACATCTAAAACAAATCTAATTCAGCAGAAGAGCTGAGATAGGAAATGGGGGCCTTCACCAAGAAAGCTGCTGGTGGCTTTTAGCGTTTTACAGCTCATGGAGCTGGTAATAGATGAACCTCGTACAATCAATATAGGTGAGACCAGAAAAGACAAGGGGTAAAAGATGAGCAATTCTGTCTTATTTATGCCAAGACCAGGATGTCACAGAGGAAAAGTCTGATGGTATACCTGAGAATAGTGTAAAATATGACATGGCTATAGGTGAATCATATTTCTTAATTACATGCCAATTAAAATCAATTAAGAAGCTATAGTTGTTCAGTGCTAATGATAGAAAGCCAGGTTATTGCTATCACATCAAATGCTGAATCACCATTTATTTCTTTTAACCGTAGTGAATTTAGGGTTAATAGAAGGGGCTGGAGTGATTGAAATCCTCTATCCACAGAACAGGTGACTCACAGCCAGAGGCTTCCCCATGCTTTCCCACGCTGCTCTTTGAATGTTGCCTCAATGTGCAACTTCAGCAGCCAGCTCTACAGAGTTGATCCATCTCCATGCCCCTTCACTCCCTGTGTTTTCTGCCAAGACTGGGAAAAGGGGTGCCAGTTAGTGCTGATGTCTTTAATTTTGTGGATATCTTTGATAACACAGGTGATCATTTGATTTCGTATCAATAGGTGGTGGAGGATGATACCAGGGAAAATGCATGCCAGAAACCTCAGTGTTTTTCCTCTCCCAATCCTCCTATATTGCAGGTCTTCCTGTAGAAGGTGGTGATCTGGGCTCAAGTCTTTGAAGCCCAGTGAGTTAAAGATAAGCATTCAGTATAGGATGTAAGGCAAAAAAAAAAATCACTTAAATTATCCTAGGAAAAAGCAAGCACGGCAAAGATGTGACTTGCAACTTCCCATGAAATACATGTGATAAGTCAATAAAAAAAAACCTGAAGTTGACATTGTTTGAACGTGATTAATTAAGCCCTTCTCTTTACCCTCTAACACATTTCTCCAAAACATGGCGAAGATAGACACACACTCCATCGCCACACTGTATTCATGTTTTCCCCATGCTGGTACATTTCTGTGTCCTCATTTGTCCCTTTCAAGAACATCTGTCACATCACACAGCACTACAGACCTGATTCAACAGCCAATTACAGTCAATAGTAATTCTTAGACTGATTTCAATGGAGCTGGATCAGACCCTTATTTTTTGCTGGGCACACTTAATAAATGGTCTCTTTTGTTTGTTCAAGTTGCCATCCATGTGTTGTTCACATGTTTTCAGGAAATGAAGTTTGAAAGGAATTAAGAGTCCCACAGAGCCAGTACACTTAGTAAAGAAGCAACTAATAGAGGACAGACCAAAGCGAAGGTATAAGCTGCTTAGTCTTATTCACCACTTAACTGACATGTCTTTAAAAGGCTAGATAGTGAAGTTAGTGCTAGTTTGAACAGTGGTGGCTGAAGTCTGATTTACTCGCAGTCACTGATGCTATCAGCTTTAATAATGTGATTTCCATATTTCACAAAGTCTTATTTTCCCTAAAGAGCAGTCTTTCTAAGACACACCTCTTTGCTCTATAAATTACCCCAAAAGCCAGAATGGAAGAAAACTGGTGTGTGGTGCTTAGTAATATAACACATCATGATTGAACCTGGAGTAGGAACAAGAACTAATGTTGCATTTGAAGTCAGGAACTTGCATTACATGTAGAACTTAATGGAGATCTGATCTGACTGCCTGTACACTACAGAGCATTGAGAGCATAGGAATTGCCAGACTGGATCAGACCCATAGTCCATCTAGTCCAATATCCTGCCCCGAACAGGGGCCTGCACCAGATGCTTCAGGAGACAATGCAAGAAACTGCACAGCAGACAGATGTGGGGTAATCTATGAGGCACTTATATGGCTCTTTACCATGAGATTTATTTCCCTTTCAAAATTTCTTACCATTAACTTTTATAACTCTGTATATTGTTAGTCATATAAAAGTCCAATCCTCCTTTGAATGTTGCTAAATTCTTGGCGTCAATGACACCCTTAAGTTTCCAATCCTGCAATGAGCTCTATGCACTATTGAGTTCAATGGAACTCCATATGATTGCTGGGGTTTGTCCGCATGGAACTTATTGTAGAACTGAGGACTTAGATACCTTGGTGATATGCCACCTTATAAAGACCTAGACACAGCAAGAGAAAGCAAGAGATGAGGCTAGCGATTACTAGACTAACAACCTGCAAAATTTCATTAAAATGCAACAATAAAACCCAGACGCCTAAAATTGTGCTGATATAATTTATTTAGGCAATTTTTTTTGCTCTCGTAATTTATGGAAAGACCTAGCCAGTCCAGTTCTTTTTGTTCTACATGTGTAAAACAAGCAAAATTAACATGCTTCTAGGCTCAGCTCATGCGCTCTTCTAAAGCCTGAGGCAAACCTTTCTGACTGAGGTAGACATAAGCCCTCTGAACAGAATTCATAATAAAAGATAACACTGCCAGACCCAATAACCAGGGCAGTACAAACTGTGCCATCATTAGTAAAATAACTTGAATTTTGGATTTTAATGTTAAAGCTTCCTGTCCCTCCTTAGGACAGAGACAGAGAAATAGTGGCTATAGCCAGTGCACTTCGAATAATTGCAGTTATTTAGGCCCCATAATTTACCTTCCTTTTATTGTACTTCAACCTCCTGCAGCTGAGATTATGCAAAAAGGTTCCACAATCATTTCCTTAGCACAGTTCATTCCTCATATTTCAAATTCTGGGGTATATCTTGCCAATGAAACCTAAGATCTGTCTGTCTGAGTTCCTATGTAGCCACTGTCAGAGAATCTGAACACCTCCTGGAGGATCTGAACATCTCAATGGAGTCTTACAATTTCTATTGTCTCCTCCTGAACCAGCTGAGATGAAAATGAGGATACTGGATCACTGGAGTGGTATGTCAGTTCCCTTAAATGGACTCTGAAAGCATCTGGCAGATAAAAAAGGGACAAACTCCATGAGCTTTTGCTAACAGGAAACTCACAGTTCAATTCCAATAATGACAACTTTGCATGTAAAGGTGCATAGTCGAGAAAGGAAAGAGGTAAAATAATTCGAAAATGGCTGCCCATGTGGGAAAAAGATAACTTTTTATGTGTTTGCAAGTATAATAATGGAATAACACTAAGATGACTATGAGTCACAGTAAATGTCCTGGAAACAGCTCTGTCTATGCCCTGACTATATGACCAACAGGGAAATTCTGAAGGAAGTTTCATTCTGTCAGATTCAGATGTACACGTTGTACTGTAAATAACACTGGACAACAAAAATTTTGCTTCCTGAATACTTTTGGATGTATCTTATGGATTTTGGCCTGCTGATTATGAAAATCACCATGAAATTTCCCTATCACGTACCGTTTTTTTGAAATTGCCTATATTTGTTATTTCAGTTAATAATTTAAGTCTATTAAAATGTTGCCCACAATTTAAGCTGAAAAGTTTTCTATCTTGTGTCCAAGCATGCCTGGGCATGCAGTGACACTGCACCTAGTGCAGGCCACACAACATGCAGTGGGAATGCTAAGGCTTAGGCAGGGCGGATGCTGGCAGGACAGGTTTTAGAAAGGCTATAAAAAGCATTTTGCACACATCGTTCTATGCATTGCGTTTATATCAGTTTGCATTCATGTTGATGTGCATGCTCTATGTGCATAGCATATTGTGTGTACTCACAATAATACAGCAATTGTATTTTCAGGAGGATTCGTGATAGCAAAACGTCTCGCCAATGTCGCAACAGCCGCAATAAGTTTGGTTACATTTGTGGCGAATATACGCTTAAACCTTAAAGATGGAGCATGACTGCACATATTAAGAAAGGGTATGAGCTCTACTTTGGCTGTAAAATTGGTGATCAGGACAAAGCCTGAGCTCCTCACATTTGTTGCACAACATGCGCTGTTGATCTTAGAGCTTGGCTCAGAGGTACTCGGAAGTCAATGCTGTTTGCTGTCCCAATGATATGGCGAGAGCAGAAGGATCATGTGACAGACTGTTACTTCTGTCTGACCAATGTGTCGGTGTCCTCTGCTAAAAACAAGAAATCCATTGAATACCCCAATCTTCCTTCAGCCATGAGACCTGTGCCGCATGACAACAGTCTTCCAGTACCACAGCCACCAGAGACATGGAGCCTAGAGGAGGTAGATGAAGATGCCATGATGCACGAGCCAAGAATGGAAAATGACACTGATCCAGATTTTGAACCATTTATGTCGAGTGAGCCTCATTTGATAACTCAGTCTGTGGAAAATGACCTGGTCAGAGACTTGGGTTTGTCAAAGGCAAAAGCAGAATGACTGGGTTCAAGACTGCAAGGATAGGGTCTGCTGTCACCAGGCACAAACATTTCTGTCTTTCGCAGCCACCAAGAAGATCTGACACAATTCTTTGGTCAGGTTGATAATCTGTGTTTCTGCACTGACATTGATGGGCTGTTCACTGCTTTGGGTTGCCAGCAAGACCTACAACAATGGCGTCTTTTTATTGATTCGTCAGTGTTAAGCCTGAAAGCTGTGTTGTTACACAACGGCAATGTCAACCCTTCAATACCAATCGGCTATGCAGTACACATGAAAGAAACCTACAGAAATATGGAAGTTTTGTTAAAACACTTACAGCACAGCAACTACAATTGGAACATCTGTGATGATCTGAAAGTAGTTGCGTTGCTACTAGGAATGCAGCTCGGATACACCAAGTACTGTTGTTTCATTTGTGAATGGGACAGCCGTGCTAAAGAGTCTCATTATATTAAAAAGGACTGGCCACTCCATAAGCAGTTGGTTCTAGGGCAGAAAAGTGTGGCACATAAACCACTTGTAGACCCGACAAAGATATTTTTGCCTCCTCTTCATGTAAAATTCGGACTGATGAAAAATTTTGTGAAAGCGATGAACAAGGAAGGTGAAGGATTTCGATTTTTGAGACAGATGTTTCCCAGAATAACTGATGCCAAGATTAAGGAAGGCATTTTTGTTGGTCCACAAATCAAACAGGTCATCAATAACATGCAGTTCAAAGAACTTCTAGTAGAGCCAGAGAAAATCGCATGGAAGGCATTCAAGGATGTTGTTGAAAATTTTCTTGGCAACTACAGAGCACCAAACTACTTGCAGATGGTTAACAACATGCTTCAAGCATACAAAACCATGAAGTGCAACATGTCAATAAAGATTCATTTTCTGCATTCACATTTAGACTTCTTCCCTGCAAATCTTGGTGCAGTCAGTGACGAGCACGGTGAAAGGTTTCACCAGGACATTGTGATCATGGAAAAACGGTATCAGGGCAACTGGAATCCATCAATGCTGGCCGATTATTGTTGGACACTGAGTAAAAACAAAAATCATCAACAAAACATTTTTAGCTCAGTTGAACTATTGCAAAGCATCAGCACTGTTATGCAATTAAATGCATTACATTAAAGAAAAGTCGATTTCTTGTTTCTCCAAATTCCTACGTGATAGAAGTAGTCTGAAATTATATTTGTGTTCAGCTTCAAGCAGTTTAGCATAATCAAAAAAAAATTTCTGAGGAAGCAACACTTTTGAAAAAATTTGTTGTCCAATATAATTTGTTACTTACCATTTAAAGGGAAATAATCAAATACATTTGGTGCAAAATTGCGATTGTGTTAAAAACATATTGTTACTTATCACTGTGCTCCAGATAACATAGTTATACTGCAGAAACAGGTGCAAATAAGCATTAGTCTGTAAAACAGTTTCACCATACACCAATAACAAGGATGATGGGAATTGGAACAGACGCAATGTGAATGGCAAAACTAAAAGGCTAGTTTTGAACTTCCACAGTGAAAACAAATGTGTTCCAAACATGTTCTGATATATCTCACCGGGGAGATAGCTGGTATAATCCAATACATCAGACGTCATAGATGAAAGGGCTTGATTCTGCCTAGCAAAGGTAAATAAATGTGAGGTAAAAGGAGAAGAGCAGGGTAATGATGGTCATGCGTTTACTGCCACCAAAGGGCAGACTAGATAATCACACAGGTTTCTTCCATCTCTAAGTTATTGTGATGGAAATGGATGATAGAGAAGCTTACCCCAATGCAGATAGTTACAAAGGAAACAACAGTCCCCTGCAACTCTTCTATACCATGAGAATGTGACTTCTGAAAGGAGTCTTGGGTCTCATTACAATACACTGGAAGGAAGTATATCTTGTTGACTTCAGGATGGGAGCCAATGGCTCATTATAGGTTTTGGGCATGTCAATCTGCCAAGACCATTTGTATCCACCAGCAAGTGGAATGACATTTCTAAAAATTTACCCAACCCTGGAAAAGAAAATGAATGAGAGAGAAAACATGTCCTTTTAAAGTGTTGGACCATAAGTTGCTCTACCTCGATGAAAGAGAACAATAAACACAGGGCAGAACATATCACTAGTGGAACACCACTGAAATCATTCACTGTGGAGGAATCTGGCCTAGAGACTAACTGCTAGATCTTGCATAGTGCAGAGATGAACTATTGTACATATAAGTGCAAGGTGTCTCCTGTCTCCATGTCTCCTAACACGTGTCTATTATCCACCTACATCTCTCCATTTCCTTGAGATTATAGGAGTGGGTGTGCAAGGAGTTTGAGACTGACTTCCACCCATTGAAAAGCAGCAAATCTATCCCCAGTTCACAGCCTTTGTGCACCACAAAAGGAACTGAAGCATCAAGACCATATTTCTTAGCCAGCCATAATTAACACACTGATAATATATTGATGTAGTAGCAGTTTAGAGACAATCATTACAGGCAATGGGTCTAACACTGCAGTCCTCACTCTGACAAGACTCTTACGGCCAGAGTAAGTATTGTAGACTCAGACCCATTATTATGAAATTTATATTTGTTAATCCAGCCTCCAGTGGCTAGGGTCATTACTCAAAGATTATGGGCAGTCTTTGCTGGGCCACTGTACAATTCAGATCTCTGTAGTCACGTTCACCACTGTAAATCACTAATTCCAAAAGACCCACTCATCTATTTTTTCTCTCTGTAAGGACAGCAATGTAGGAATTAGTTTTGTCTGAAATTTCTGGGAAAGTATTTTTGCTTCATGTTACACTACACAGCAAAACTAAAAGCATAATTAATTGATTATCTACTTAAGACTTTAAATATTCATATAAAACTCTAATTAGGTGGCTGGGAATAACAGAATTATGTAGTTCTTGGATTCTTTTTGTATCCATTTGTACATGATAAAGTGGTGAGCGACTGAAATGTAGAGAAAAACTGGATGTTACTAAGTGGTCTTAGTCGCGACAAGGCCCAAGAAAACAAAGTAAAAAAGAGGATACCCTGTTAAGGGTAGAAGCTAATCTTAAATATCATATCTTTATCCAAGTGAGTATTTGTGGAACATTTTTGAGGCTCTGTATTTGCCTAGATCTAAAAACAACTCAGGCCTATGTAAACTGATCACTGATTCTGGTATTGCAAACATTTGTGTGGTATTTGTTTTACATTTTGCCATATCATTCCAGAGAAGAACATCATGTTAGATATGATGCTGGCAGCCAACTAGTTATTTAGATGCAGATTGTTAAACTAGAGGGAAAATTGAAAATAAGTGTTAGTAACTGAAGAGTAAAGAATGTTTCCTGAATGTAGAGATCATTAGAGAAATGATCAGAAATCCAAGAAATGCAGAGTTAAGTGTAAACGTACCAGAAGCTCAAATATTTGAAAGTATGGAACAAGACAGGCAACAGGCCCTAAAAAACCTTAACTCTGGCCCTCTAGTGATGTAGTTAGTGTGGTTCAGGAGCTGGCAGTGACTATTTTCTATCTAATGAACGCCCAGATGGAACTTAAAACCGCCCTCCCCTAAAGGAGAGCTGCGGTTCTCCCTCAGGTCAATTCCTTACTTGGGCACAAGAGGGGTGCAAATTCACCTCCCTGCTCCAACAGAGGGATGACATCAAGCCCACTATATTCATTTCAGTGTACATAGCAAATGTAATTCTCCTGCTTATGGGCTGTGCTTCTGTGAGGGATGCAAAAGCAGAGCACTTTCAGGTACGCATGGTTTCCAACGAAAGATACAGGTTGCGATTTCCAAAACTGTCTAGGAGTTTAATCCACTGTATTAATGGTTCCAACCAGGGCAGGAAGCAGAAGTGCCAAAGTATGACACTTAGTGAAAAGCTGGTCTCAGGACATTGGCAGCCCAGTTGGAAGCAGAATATAAAAGTCTTCAAAGAAAAAATCCCAGTTTCAAGAGATCACCAGCCCAGTTTTGTGGACCCAAGAAGGTGGAATAGTAAGCAACTGAACTTTAGGTTCTTGTCCAAACTGAACTGAATTCTCCATTTGAGGTTCCCTTCCTTTCTCTCATTTTAGTACTTCTTGTTTCTAGTTTAAACTGAATAAAATACTTGTAAAGTGCTCTCTCTTCTTCCTCCAGTGAGCTGTTTCAGACATCTCTTATTTTGGCTCTCATCACCTCTCTGTTTAAAATTATTACTAGAAAATCTTTCCTATGTTGGTACTTAAAAGCTGCTCTGCTACTTCATACAGGTGGTCTTTATCCATACACTACATCAATTTTATCTTCTTGTCCATCTGTCCTTTCATTGTCTCCTGACAGTCTTTGTCCTTATGTAGTTGCTTTTTGCACCTCTTGTTAAATGGGAATCAATCTTCTCTCTCTGTTCTTCCTTGGAAGTTTTCGGCTATGAGCTTATTTGCCTCAGTTCTCTAACAGTTATGCAGTAACTGCACATAATAAGAATTATTGAGAAAGGTTTTCTTTGACAGTTCATAACAAAAAACCTCTGTTCTTTCCCATGTAGAATGAACTTGTTTATGGTTATGTTGCACTGTTAGTTACAGTAAAAATGAATATATGCAAATATGTCCGTTAATTTAATGCAGAGTTACATACCCAGTAATTAAGAACATATCTTAATTTCCTTCCCCATGGCTAGATTGTGGCTCTGATATGAAATAAGAACTGGATACAACAAACCTAATTGTTGCTTGAACACTGGAGCCTACTATCACTTGATATTTGCTAATATAACGAATGGTTAGAGTTTATCTTTCAGGCAGAATTATTGTTTATTTTCCTCCAATGTTACCTAACAGTAGTGAATTTAGCCTATTTGGAAATATAACAAAGGGAATATTTGAATTCCTATGCCCGTGATCTGAGCTGGTTAAAATATTTTGTTGGCGCAAAAGGCGGTCAGGGTATGAAAGGCAGAATTTTTCATTTCTTTTGAATAGTTTGGGTTTTTTAAAAGTTTTCAAGAAAAGCAAAGAAAAAAATAATTTCTAATCCCCCCCCCAGAAACAGTCCATTTTCTGACCATCTCAGCTCATGGTTCTTGTACAAAAGCACTGGGTATTCCCTCAGTCCTATTACTTTCATTTGTCTGGCTCCAACTGCTAAATCCTTTAGATTGAGGTCATTTTTATTGTATTGCCTCTCCAGTATGGACAGTATGAATGATTAATAGGGGATAGGGGTCTTCATGGCTTGACAGGTTTCCAGTCTGAGGGGCAGCATGAGTCAGCTGGGGTTATTTTGCATGACAGTGATGCAACCTCCATTTGCCCTCTCTGACAACCCTCCCGCAGGAAGAAGTGTCATTTTGCTGGCTGAAGGCATCTAGGGCTATCAGAGGAAAAAGCATATTGATTTCAATTAATTTAGATAAATATTCTTTTATCCTCTGCCTCCATTCAGAACAAAGCTGACACAAAAATGGAGTAGTTTAATCTAAATCTTGTTACTTAGGGCTTTATGATTAGGTTTAGATAAGCATGTGTGCGTATCCACATAAATATAAAATTTAAAGGCATATGGAGATTTTGATTCATTTTTTGTGCTCTCTGGCTCTTTAGTATTGGTTCGATTTAATTTTTGTTTGCATGTTAGAGGTTCCTAAAGTTTCTATATAGTTTTCAAATCTAAAGAAAAAACTATATATGCACACTATATATACATTTATACCTTAATTTCTTTTTTTTTCTTGTATCCTTACTTAATACCCTACCTATTCTACACAAGAAAACATCTGTACTATGTTCTAATTTCAATTTTACAATACAATACAATACATTTATTATAGGCACACACATTTACATATAGACATCTATATGATATCTGTGTGTGTGTATATATATAAAAAATATTTGTGTAGGTTTTAAATTAGAATGTAGACATTTACAAATATGTGTGTGAGAATAGACATTAAATTAGAATGCCCTATAGATGTTTATTTACTTGGTATCCTAATCTAATATTATACCAATATCCTAAAATGAAATGAAGGTATATAATAACATGTGCAGCATTTCTTGGTGGAGGGTTACAAGGTAGTTAAGCAGAGGATGTAGGCATCAGCAGACAGTATAAATCTATCAGCAAAGATTAGGTTTATAGATTTTATAGTAACAGTCTCCAGATGTTTGAGTGCTGCAGAGCTCCTGAAGGGGTCTGATTCAGACAGCAATTTTGTGACACAGGATCCTGAGACTGTGACTACAACCGCAGGGAACAAAGCTGAGTCATTAGTGATGATGACAAGGCTAAGTCTGAATCTGATTTCAATAAAGCACAAGGGAAGACACAGGATAGGGTTTACTATTGGGCTCTAACAAAATACCAACATTTGAACTGAATTCCCTTCTAATGGAAGACTTGGGCCTGTCCTGTGTTCGTACAGCACGTAGCAGGACAGGCTCTTGACCCATGACTAGGGCTTCTAGGTGCTACAGTAACATAAATAATAATTTTGATATGATTTCATCCTTGCTTGTGTGACTACTGATTACGTAAATCTTGCTTGGTGATCTAGACTAGCTTTTTTGACCACTTATCTATGATGTTTCACCAAGCCTGCAGATCTGGAAGGCAGTTACACAGGTAATAAGTTTCATATATCCTTAATTGTAGAGTTATTTTTATACACCACAGAGGCATGAAATAAACCCATGCAACAGCGGTTCTCAACCTGTGGGTCGGGACCCCAAAGTGGGTCGCGATCCCGCTTTAATGGGGTCACCAGGGCTGCCGTTAGACTTGCTGGGGCCGGGCGCTGAACCCAAAGCCTGAGCTCCACTGCTCTGAGCCCTGGGTGGCAGGTCTCAGGTCTCCCCCACCCCTGTCCAGGGCTGAAGCCCTCAGATTTCAGCTTTGGCCTCCCCCACCTGGGGTGGCGAGACTCTGGCTTCACCCCCATCCCCTTCCTGGGGGTCATGTAGTAATTTTTGTTGTCTGAAGGGGGTCGCTGTGCAATGAAGTTTGAGAACTGCTGCCATACAATGTTATACCAAATGCTCTAACGGAGTTCTTTCAAGTATACTGTAATATAGACTGCTTAATACAGTGGAAATGGGTCACAAGTGGACCTTCTTCCCTCCATCCCCTTCACAGTTGTTTCTTCCATGTCTAAATGGCAGTGAAATTATTACCATTCACTCTACTCCAGCTTAGTTGCCACTTATTCAGCATGTGGAAAATTGTTCCAGGAGGGGTTCTTTGGTTAGACCCTGTGCTTACTTTGACACGGCAGCATGTGCCACAGACATATACAAGGAAAAGGCTGCTCAGAAGAATCAGCTGGAAAAATGCAGAAGTCAGAGGAGACCAATGTTTTGCACGCAAGTGGAGCTGCAAGTAGCGAGGTCTGCCGTGCTGATGGGCAGATGACAAAGAGGTCAAACGTTCGGTTGCGACAAGCACTGAACAGTGCGGTAGCTAACGCAAGCCTGAACTGCTGAGGCTATCCCTTACTTCTTGTGACTTTTTCTGGAGCTGTTAGCCTCTAGCGTCTACCTTCTCCCCTGACAGGTTCCTGACATCCCATAATATGTCCCTTAATTCTGCTGCGAAGACACCTGAAAACATCTTTCATCCCCCTGCACCTAGTAGTCTCTTTTCATAAGTGTCTGAATCAGGGCCACCTCACCCTCTACCCCATGACAAACTCCAAATTCCTAGCCACTGGCACTCAGGCGTTGTTAACAAAGCTGAAGGCTCAGCTATTGTAACAGCCTCTCCCCTCAGGCTGATGGCTCTCTATTCATGTCTTCCACGCATTAGGGCCTCTCCTGTCGTGGGCACACAAAGCACACTGCACATCAAGAAGAGTGCCATTTACTAGCAGATTACCAGATCCCAATTGGACCCAGATAATACCAAGTTTTTGGCATCTGCCCTGGATCTCCCAGTGTGTCTTAGAAAGCTGGGACTTGGGGGGCGAGGGTGAGGGGTGGGAAAGTACTTTATCCACACCTCTTACCTCCAGCCAGTAGAGCCTGTCCCTGTGGCTACTGGAGCCTACAGCTCTTGGTGCTCCCCTGCTACGTTTATCACCCTCCCCTATCAATTTCACTGGAGAGAGAGGAAGAAGCTGCCATTCTTATCTGTCCCCTTTTTCAGCAGAAGCTGCTTCATCTCCCTTCAGGGAATTGGGAGAGAGGGGGAAGAATGGCAGGAGGGGTAGAGGGGCAGCTTAGGAGAAGAAGAGATGTCTTACAAAGATGTTGGATGAAGAAGATGCCCCTGAAGAAGCAGGAGTGGGGGGCAGTCAGTGAAGATGCGAAATCTTTATGAAGAGGCTGAATGCTGCATATTTAGCCTAAGGCTATCAATAGCCTTTTCTTAGAGCACACACAACCCTCTGGTGGGCCATAAACTCTGGCTTGTTTGGATTTCATTCTTGGGAATTTTTTCCATGTGTTGTCAACAGTGGGCTTGGAGTGGTCTTATTTTAGCCAGCCAGCTCACCCATCTTTTTTCTAAAACCAGAAAGGAGGCACTAACACTTTCTTCCCACCAACATTGTTCTCCATTGAGATCAAGAGACACAAAAGCAACCCTGAGTCTGTCATTGATTACAGTGAACACATAAACATGGAGTATGTGAGAAGGACAGCCCAGATGTGTGGAACCATGTGTTGTGACTAGAAAATTCACTGCAGATTATAAAAGCTAGGGGCTCATGTGGACAAGTTAACCAAGCAGAATGCTTTTGTTGTATACCAACAAACAGCTATTGGAAGGCTGTTATTTTTAGATTTCCAGATGTCTGTCAGTTTCAGCCTTTTTGTTTTACTCGCTGTTAATCTACCAGATGCTGAGATATTTGCCATGATTTGATGAGTGAAAGCACTTCCCCTGCAAGAAAAAACTGAAATACTTCCCTCCCGAGCAAGAATATGCTATTGAGAAAGTCATTCCCAGACATACAATTCCACAATCTCTTATTTGCTTCTTTCTTGCCCAGCTGAACCCAGGAGCCAGATCCTCAGCTGGTGTAAATGACATAACTCCACTGACTGATAGAGCTTCAGCAATTCGCACTAGCAGAGGACTAAATGGGTCTTTGGATGTTCAGGTCATGCTGTAAGGCCCTTCTGTTATCCTGCAGTCTTGGAGAAGGAGGGACAAGCTGGGAGGCGCGTGATTTTGAGGGGAGTGGGTCTTAAGAGTCTGGCTGAGTGTTGATGGTCTCAGTGAGTCCGTTGGTTATCGGAATGGAACAGATTCATATTTTATTTGTTTAAAAATACAAAAAGCTTTTATGAGATTAGGGCTTGTTTTATTGTGCCTACATTAGGAATACAGAAGATGCATTTTAAAAGTCTAAAATAGATTACTAGAGAGGAGACTGTCTAGCAAAATCACAGAAGGAATACCTTGCTGAAAACTAGCCAGAATTTTTTGAAATGTGTTTCTGAAATATTTTGACAAAACTGAAAAATGTTGGGTTTTTAAATACTTCCCCTTTTGTAGTGGCACAATGAAGAACGAAAAGAAAAGGGGGAAGGAGTACAAGTAGAGGAAAAGCTGAAACGGGAAAGATTTTTATATATTTTGTCAAAAAATGAGAAATGATCAAAAACGTTTCCATGAAGATTCTCCTGCGGGACGGGGGAAGAGGGCTTTGTACAAACAAGGTTCAAATGAAAAATTTGGACCAGAACTAATATTTAATATTACCGTAAATGTAGAATTCATGCTTATGTCTGGCAGCCAATGGTGTACACGCATGGGAGACATTGTTACATGTGCTTGAAATGGATATGGAACGTGGAAAGAGAACTGGGTCAGCAGCAATCATCTGGCCTGCGTGAATGCCCATAGCAAGGACATTTAGAAACGTCTGCTTGTAGTGGAAATATGTGATTGAACAGTACTCCTCAGTACTCCTTTACTTTTCATAACTCATTTGTGGCTATTGTAAGAAGGTTAAAAAGCAAATGCAGTGCTACAAATAAGTACTGAGTAGTTTACAATATGAACTATAATTACATGCAAGGTGCTTTCAGACACCAGGTAAACACACACAGAATGATCTTTGCACATGTGTGTGGACAGGGTGGTTTGATTTGGGCTACAGCTGCATAAGGAGAATGGTTTATAGAAGGTTCAGTTCTGCTTGCTGTCAGCAGGGTAAGATGCAAATTATGTTGGTTTTTTAACTTGCCAGGAGTGTCTAGTGCTCTGGATAGGTGCTCCTTCATTATTGCAGAAATCCACACAAATCTATAAAACATAAAGAGCACAAGCCCCCTCCTGATTGAAACCAGTGGCCTTCCATGAGAGCATTACTGGGCCTGTAAATCTGTGTAAGCTCGTTTGCAAATGTAAACCCCGACTGTAAAATTTGCTCTATGCAAGTAGATAAATGAACCCATGTGGAGCATCAGTCAAGTGATGTGTTTGCACTTAGTTCATGTTTTCAAAGTTATCTTCACAAACCTGATGGCTAGAGACTTAACTCAAGCTCAGATTCTTGAGAGCCTCAAAAATGAAGAACTGAGTCATCAACCTGGTGTAACTTGGGCCAACTTGAGCCCAGTGGCAGGTGCTGGTATGTGACCAAGGCAGTCACAGAATGGGATGATTCAGCAATGTCTTGTTGCCGTCACTCCCCCACTTGAGCAATTTTGGAGTCCCCAGCAGAAACTAAAAATTGCATGTGGCACAATTCTTACGGGAGGCAGTGGAGAGAAAAGCTCCTCTTATAGCAGATAAATCCCCTTGGAAAGCTGTGGCATCTCTGGTCCCAAGGATGCAATTTACACCTCCCTGCATCATGGGGGTGAATGTGGCCCCGTTTGTTAGCCTAAAGCTTTCAGTTTGTGTCTCTTTTAACTTAACTAAAAATTTAAATGAATGAAATGTAAACAAATATATAAGTACCACATGGAGATGAAGATATGACAAACGCAAAAACAGCAAATTCAGGGATCAAGTTCCCTCAGTGGTCTTAACCTTGCCCCTTGTGCACGTGACTTTTGCCCTTGTACAATTAATATTAACGAGAGGTCAGGGAACAGGAAGCAGATGGTAGAGGTATGGCTATTGTGGGGAAGCCAGAACTCTGATTATTCCAACTTTGGTGTAATGAAAGCATCAGTTTTAACCCTGCATTAACATGGTTTTGCATCTTATCTACTGTACCCTATATACAGTGTGTGTGTATATATATATTAGCTGTATAAAATTTAGAGGCTGCCTGGGCTCATGAACAATATAGGTATTTGGGAGTCAACGGCCTTAGATTCCTCTCCCACCATTGCCACTGACTCACTGTATCACACTGAGGCTGGGTCTACACTGACAATTGCCGTTGTCAGACCTATTGCTCTGGATTGACTGAGTGGTCTGTGTAGATGCGCTCAGTCGATCCAGGAAGCGACGCAGGAAAACCACCCCGGTAAGTGGCGTAGCGCTGCGTCAAAGGGAATGCTGTTCCCTTTGATGCAGCACAGTGTGGATGGTGCGTGGAGGAGACGCTGCAAAGTCGACGGGAGATAAGCAAGTGATTTACGTCACTTGCGTATCTCCCGTCGACTGCCGCCAAACCGCAAAGGTAAATGTAGACCGGGCCTGAGTAACTGGGCAGACAGGGTAGGATTTTAAACAACTCTTAAGTAGCCTCAGCTTCTAAATCTGAATTTCAAGTGATATAAGCACTTAAACTCTTAAATCTCATTGACACCAATGGGAATTAGGTGCCTAATCAGTTTAGGCACATTTGTAAATCCCTACTAGGTGCCTTAAACCTCTCTGCCTTAGTTTTCCCATCTGTAAAATAGGGATTATATTTCCCCAATTTTGGGACCTCCTGATGAAAGGCACAATGTAAACGCATGAAAAACAGTGCTATGATGGCAAAACAAATCAAACAAAACAAATCAATATTGCTGTGGTCACCTTGTAGTTTAACAGACATGGATGATGTGTTTTGAATAAGCTTTGAAACATAGGAAAGTAAGGGAAAATGTGGCTGATATTTTATTGTAATGAAACCCATGTGAAGTCATTTTTGAGACAAGAAAAGAGCTGTCCTCGTTCTACTGTTTTCTTTTCATATCTCCTTTGTGGTGTTGCCTAAATTGCAGAAGAGGCTCAGAAAGCAGGGATTTACAGTCAGAATGACTGAAGATAAGCTAAAGCCACCTCAGTGAGGGCTGAAGGACTTAGAAATGGGATTCAAGAAGAGTAAGTCAAGTCATATTTTGGACCATTAATATTTTTATTTAAAATAGATTTTTCCCCCCACTCATACACAGGCTAAAAGTGAGGGAGCTAGGAAAAAAACCCCAAACTACTTATTTAGATCACCATAGGCTCTTGAGTGTGGATTCTACCACTGATGAATTTTCTTTCATATATAAAGACTTGTGCTCCCTATGATTAAAGCCAGGCTGTTTCCCTTGAGAGAATTATTTACACCTATTTAAACCTTTCACTTATTCTTTCAGGTCATCACACAAGTGTAGTCTCCCAGATTAATCGAGTTTGCATGCAGCATAAAGAAAGTCTATAATGGTTGGCTGGGTGTCAGTCGTTCGTAGACAACCACCATGATGTGTAAGATTTGCAGTTAGGGACAGCACAGTTATTTCTAATTTTACAGTAGTGCATGGAAGACCAAACCAAGGACAGGACCCTCATTTTGCTTGGTAATGTGCATACACAGTAAGCAACTGTCCCTGCCATGAAGAGATTACATCATAGACAAAGCTGGCAGGGTAAGATACAACCTACAGACCAAACAGAAGATGGGGTAACCAAGATTAAAGATTAAAGAACTTGGTCAAGGTCACACAGGAAGCCTGTAGAAGAATAGGGAACTGAACCTGGCTCTCCCAAGTGCCAGTCTAATGTCTTGTCCACAGAAGACCATTCTTCCTCTGGAGAGTGTCCAACCAGCCTCAATCCAATCAGTGACTTAAAACTCACCATGTGGATAACAACATACCTCTTCTCCCCTTTTGATTACCTGCTGTTATCACTTTGGGTAGCAGTACATTACACTCATGGACTAACAGTATTTGCAGTGCAGAAAATTAACACTAAACCATGAAAGCATCCATCTACTTTCAGAGGAATATAATTGCTTGAGAAGCCATTCCTATGGTGCACATGTACTGAGCAATAACAGTCTCCTTTGGGTTTGAGTGTAAGAAAAGGAATTTTATGCAGTGGGTGGTGGTAGATGAAAATGGTAACCAAAAAACCCAAAGTGTTTAAAATACCCTGAATTTTCTTCTGGGTCTTTAAGCTGAGGCACTTCCTCCCTCTCCACTTCAGCCAGCTGCGAGCTGTGCTGTGCAGAAGTAACCTGATTTCCAGGCTGGAGATCTGGTTTCTGCAATTTTGAAAACTTGACAAAGGTGGGAATGTTTTTGTTTAAGAACTATGGTCATTTTCACTGGCTAGTTAAACACTCAGCTAGACAACTACTGCCCATTTCCATGGAAAGCTAAGTTGCCAACTTTAGAACGAAAGCCTAGAAAACAGAAAGTGAGTCAATAACCCTTCCTGTTTGCAATGCCAGATTAGCAAAAACATACCTCATTATAAAAGAATAACATTTGTTGCCACCTCATAGATTTTTATCCTGTGTTGTTTTTATAAACATTTGCCTTGCTGCAGGAAATTGTCCATTAAGAAGGAAAAGATATTAGGCTATATTTTCAAAAGCGACTCGTGATTTTGGGTGCTTCAATTTCTGAATGCCCACCACCAGAAACACCTTAAAGAGGGCTCGTTTTCAGAAGGTGTGTTCACTTCCTTTTTAGAAAATCAGGCCTCTTCAAAAGATCTGTGTGTGTGTGTGTGTGTGCGCGCACGCGCGTGCAAACAGATGATCCATGCCAATTTTGTTCTCTCCTGCCACTTCTTAAACCAAACATATGATAGGGGATAAAACCCCCTGAAAGTTAACTTTCTGACATTAGGAAACTACCCATGTGTAGAGGAAGGAGTTAGAGAAAGCAGTTATGTGTCAGCTTTCTCTAATCTGAGGCATTAGAGCCTATCTGAAGTGTATCCCCATTTATTGGGTCATGGTATAATGGTTTAAAGCGATTTAAGCTGATGACTTTTTTTTTAAGTTTGAATGTATTTGAAGTCTTCTTGTGGCCTGACTAGCACACATGCTAAGTCAACAGAGGGGAGGGAGGTTGGAGATAGATTAAATGTGTAGTGAGTGCACAAATCATGATCTATGTCTGCAGCATCAACTAAAGAGAAAAAGATGGTCTTGTGGTTAAAATACTATTGAGACTCAGGTGTTCTAAGCTAAATTTCTGGTTCTATCACAGACTTCTTGTGTGACCTTGTGGTAGGCCTGTAATCTCTGTGCTACATAATCCCTAGTTAACAGAAAGGGAACTAACACTGCCCCTTGTCTATGTAAATCATATGCTGCTTGGGTCAAGGACTGTCTTATCATGTGCTTTGTCCCACTGGGCCCTGCTGTAATACGGGTAATTGGTGCAGGTGCACTGGGATAGTTGCATGAATAAGTCAGGTGTGTGCACTTTCAAAAGGGTGGGCCTACGTGTCTTACTTGTACATTCAGAGCTACTTCTAAGTTCACCCTATTAGAGGAAGAGATTGATCACTGGGTAAGGGTCAGGGTCTCTGTGTGTTTTAATACGGTCCACTTTTGAGGAGATAATCATGAATATTTATTTTAAACGCTCTGCTGGTGATGTGCATTATACTGTAATTATCAAGTTTTCCTCTGCACCTGGGCTACGGAACCCCCTCTTGCTCCTCGCATGCTGACAATGGCTTGGGTGATGGCAAACAACAGCCCAAAGTAGAGATGCCCTATGTTAGCTAGCTATTAAACTGTTAGCCAGGTGGCAGTTTAATGAAGTCAGCTGAAAAAGCAGAGCAGGAAATGCAGTTCACCATCTGACCAGCGTGACGGTGAGGAAGCGTTTATTTTCTTAGCACACATTGGGACTCAGAGGAGTCCCCTATCTTTAGCCCCATTTTCATGCCTCCTCTCCAAAGGCTCCAAATCACTAGGATCTTCCCTTCAGCTAAGCAAGGCTGAAGACAGCTCCTTCCCGACCCTGTCAATGCTATTCCCTAGTCAGGCCAGAGGAGTTGTTACAGACCAATAGGAGATACTTCCATCATCAGCAAAGGTCAGAATTGGACCAGTAAGTATCAAAGACTGGATGCATCATAAAGACATGCCAGGACACCCATTATCCCAATCATTTGGTTAGCACCATCACTACCTTCTCCCTTGCGCAGACTGTGTTTTAGATCTGTGACAGATGTGATTTGCCGAACAAACCTGAAACATGGCTCAGATTCGTAGCCCTTCAGGGAATATGGAATGAATTTCAGGTAAGTTTGGGGTGAACCTGAGCCCAGACGAGGGACTCATGGGATTTGGATGCCTCGCAGTTTTGACTCAGCTTTGCTTTGACTTTATGGGTTCACTTGAATGCTGAAATCACAGCAAGATTTTGAGTGGTACAAACTAACCCCAAAGAGGAGGTTTGCAGGCAGGCTGAAACCTCCAGGTTTTGTGCAGCTCTGCTCCACTCCTTCCTTCTATTAGAGAAAATCACATCATTTGCCAAATTTTCAGGTTGCAAACTTTCTGTGGTCCATAGTGGAAAGTCAAGGTGTTCAAATGTCAAAGTGTTCAATGAAAAAACTCTTGCAGCTGGGCTTTTCTCAAACTGTATTTCTAATATGGCCCTGGGTTTATGAATGCAGTGCTAATAACTTCATAAAAAGCTCACTAACTTTTAATCCTAATTGTACACCTAATAATCCATTTTCAGAGTTTTTAATTAGTTTTGGATGTAACAATATTCAAGAAAAACCTTCAGAGAGCAAGAAAAAAAAACCCAAATTCTTCAAAATTACACTAGGTACTTTCCCACAAAAGTCTTCAAGATATTTTTTTTAAAGCCATATACCTAACAGTGCAGAGATGTGTCTGAAATAAAAGACAGCTCCAGAGCCTCTGAATTAGGATACTGTTTGGGATCCACATCCCAGTCTCAAAGATAGCGTTTATCTATATATAATGGGCTGAAAAGCTCTTCATCCAAACTCAACTAGATTTTTAGAGGTACAAAATCTAGATAAATTTTTGGAGCCCTTTCTCACTTTTCTGTTCTAGATGTACCTGTGGCCATGGTCATGTGATAGAAGTAAAGAATCCCAGAAAACCTGGGCAAAGTCTTGCCTCAACTAGGTTTTGTCTAATTGATTCATTTGTATTATGAAGCTGAATTATTGGTCATTTGGTAGGACGCCACCTTTCATTTCAGCTCTTGTCTTCCATTGCCCCACCATGCTCACATTGTGGCCCTCTCAGCGAGGAAGCCCTGCAGCTCCTCCTGTACTCTTGCCATTGCATCAACCTGCAAAGGACTCTGGGACTACAGAATCAGTCATTTTCCCCCACCCCCAACAATGAATAAAGAAAACTGTATTATTCCTAAACTTACTACGTCTGTCTCTGCTTCATTGTAGAACACCTGCCAACCTGCCCCATCCACCCTGACTTCCTGCTACAGATTTAAAGAAACAGTACACATCTTCACCCACATTTGCTTATATCAATTGATTTAGTAAATGGAATTAAGGTTTTTGGTTTTTTTTAAGGCATCAGGGGCAAATTTTGCTCTCCACTTAGCCAGTAAAACCTCCACTGTTTACAAGTAGTGCACTACAGTACAGCTACTTTTCTACTGGAAACAAAACCACACGCATACAATTGCACTCTATATACCCAGTCTCAACTGTTCAACTTTCCCTAGTGTTTAGAATGTCAATTTGTGACCTGAACTTTTCCTATAGTTATTAATTGTACTTTGTGGTTGAAGGGTGCTTGCGACTAGATTGGACGTTGTGGCAGAGGACAATCAATGTGAGCCAATCCTTGGGGATTCCTAATCCATAAATGTGATGCATCCTGTTACAAAGCAGATGTTTGACTCTGGTTTCACGTCAGAGTTACAGCATGAAGACGTCATTACAGAACCCATTCCATTGCACAGGACAGCATTTCTTGAGCAGTATTAGGAAAACAAATTTCTACCTGGCTGTAGATAATAGATTTCTTAATATTAAGCTCTCTCATAGATTTCAACCACAACTTCAGCCAGCACCAACCATCCATTAAACTCTCTCTGGAACACTGAACCCCATACAGGGTATCACCAAATAACTACAATCCATACTCAATGGGGACCCCATCCTAAAATAACTTTTCCTGAACCCCCTCTTCTGGCCTTTAAACAACCCCCCACCCCTCCCAACCTCTCCAAGCTCATCCAAAGCAAGCTCTCCACAGACCAGGACACCACCTCAAAGCAGCTTCAGAACCTGCCAGAACAACAGATGCAAACCCCACAGATATATCTCCACTGCTACGATGATCAACACTTCCCTTTCAATATCCATGGGTCCTACACATGCCTGTCACAACAAGTGGTGTACCTCACCCATTGCTCCAAATGCCCCAGTAACTACTAAATGGATGAGACCAGTCATTCACTGTGCTCTCAAATGAATTCACACAAGAAAATAATACAAGACAAAAACACCCTATCACCTGGGGGTGAACACTTTTCACAAAATGATCACTATGTCTGACCACTTAGTCCTCATCTTCAAAGGAACCTGCACGGCATGTTCAAAAAGATGAGCCTGAGAGCTTAAATTCATAACTCTGCTAGACACTAAAAATCATGGACCGAACAAAGACTGGATTTATGGCTTATTACAACAATCTGTAACCCACTAACCCCCTCTTTTTGTCCTATCACTGCAGAGGTGTTAATGGGCCATTCTATCTTGAAAGGTCCCGTAGAATGTGCACTAACTGTTTATGCTAAACAATATGTTACACTTTGCATTTAGCAGGGACACTTGGAACACCTTTCCCAGACCTGAAGAGCTCTGTGTGGCTTGAAAACTTCTCTGTCACCAAGAGAAATTGGTCCAGTAAAAGACATTACTTCATTTACCTTGTCTTTCTTACTGAAATCCAAGTAGTTTAGATCTACTTTGTCTCTAGAAAATTGAT
Source organism: Mesoclemmys tuberculata (assembly GCA_007922155.1). NCBI lineage: Eukaryota > Metazoa > Chordata > Testudines > Chelidae > Mesoclemmys > Mesoclemmys tuberculata. The sequence goes on along the minus strand of ML675649.1, from coordinate 38,291,089 downwards.
TATCTTCTCAAAGAAAGAGATCAGGCTTTAGCCTGATCTAACTTTTGTAAAACCTTCTTGTATTTTGTCATGTGATCTGTTTGACTGAACATTACTTGGTACTTTATTGCTCAGTTAATGTCTCATTAGTTGAGATTAATGTTTTCTGGTGTGTGTGTGGGATTTTCAGAAGCACATAATGGAATTAAACACCCTAAATCCCACTGAAAAACACTGGGAGTTAGGCGCCTATCTTCCTGGGGTGTTTTTGAAAATCCTAACCTTCATTAATTGTTTTGCCATTGTAGAAGTGTAACATTTTCAAAAGCACCGAAGAGGCTAAAGGGAATAAATCCTATTAATTTTCAGTGAGTACATAGGCATGTTTAAAAAATTTACTCAAGGAAAATAAGCAGAAGTTTAAGAACGTAGAGGCTGCTATACTGGATCAGACTATGGTCCATCTTTTGCCCAGTAGCCTGTCTCCACAAGAGCGCAAAAATCAAAGCTATGAAAGCTATGTGAAACTACTACTGTTTTTAATACTCAAAAACTAAACCTATCTTGGTTGAAGGCACAAGTAAGCTTACGGTTATCTGAACCTCATATCAAGGAATTTTATACAGATTAGGTACACCAGCTGAGCTGTGCCTCAATAACTTTCCTTTGCGTCTCAGAAAGTCCTATCATGAAATAAAGTGCAGATTTTCCAGCAAGCCAAAAACCAAAAAAATAGATAATAATGAATAATGTTATATATATATCTTTAGGTTGAGTATACCAGTAAAAAACCCAGGATCCTACTTTAGAGTCTGATTCTTCAAAGACTTATTCACATGAGTAACCCTTACACACCCAAGCATTGCGTGTTATAGCCGTTGGGTGAGCATGAAGGGTTGGAGGCTCTGGCACTTAGTGTTTCTTTTGGAACACCAGATGTGCAGGTTGAGCATTTGTTGTAGAAGTGGGCTCAAACGCTTTTGCTTCAGAGGATATTACTGACATGATGTTCAACCTCTTGTGGATGTCCATACAAGTGCAGCTCCTCCTCAGTGACAGATGACTGATTCCCAAAATGTATACCTAAGTGCTATTTATATAACAAGTTTTACAGCCATTTGTTCCCACATTATATATGGCAGACAAGGCCAAAAATAAGCGTTTTCCACTCCGCTGTATGGTTCAGCTATTCACTAATAGAATGGTGGCAAATCTGTCCTCCCTTAGGGTCACACACACAGGGTCCAGGCACAAAATGGCCTTCCACCTCTCCATAGTGAGCAGTGAAGCACAGGGGAGAAGAGTTTGCTGTGCACCCTCAATGGGTGGTAGGGGGGTGGTATTCCCTGCAAGTGCCTGGTTGCTCTGAGAAGCACAGTGTCCCCTAGCAATCGTAGGTGGGGGTCAAGAATTCCTGCAGAGCTGCAAGATTGGAGGCCCTGAATAAGGGCATCTATTGCCACAGTTTAGCCCTGAATTAGCTACTGTGTACATAAAGTTTAATTCTCCTCAGCTTTAGAGAACAGGATTTCATGACCCTTTTATGTTATTCTTTCAAACCTTCATCTCACACTAGGAATAGAAACTTGCCTGTGCCTATGTGTTACAACAGCAGATAAAGATGATTATTAAGTTAGTCAATTTGGAGCTCATAAGGCTCTCTTGAAAACTGCAGAGTAAACACTGTCTGAAAATCCATATCATGTCAACAGATACTCTATGGATCTTGGATGCTTTTAAAAGTCATTCTGGAGTCAGTCACATATGCTGACATGATACAGATTTTTGGCACTAATTGATGAGCTGTAAGTCATAAGGATAAAGCCACTATTTTGTTTTTGGTCTGAAATTGGCTACAGGTATCCTTCTCTCCCTCCCCTCAGCAGGATCCCATTTGCTTGTTCTTGGGAGCAGCTGTATTTTTATCATTGTAGCCAAATCTGAGAAAAGAACCCGAGGGTGCTCAAGGCACTCTGCAAACAGAGCTTGAAATCTAAACAGACAAAGGAGAAGAGGGGAAAGACACATACCAAAAGGGGAAGAAACTTGCTCTGGTTCTTACTATGTGTCAGTGGCCAAGCCAGGAATAGAATCCAGCTCTCAACTCCCAGCACAGTGCTTTATCAATAGCCTTGCTAGCTCTCATCTAATATGATTTTGGCCACTGCTGGATGTCATCTGGTAGTGATGGGGGAAGCTCCAGTCCTTGTGGTATTTGCAGCCCAGCCCCACTGGCAGGTTGGCTCTCTTCCTTTTCCACCACCTGGGGAAGAGCAGCAGCCAGGGCTGCCCAAGGAAACAGGCAGAGCTTGAAGGGTTTTTAGGTAGGAGCTGGGGAGAGGAAGCAGACAAAAACATTTTCATAGGACGAAAGTGCAGAAGAAAGGGAGCAGAAAATGTCCAGCAGCTCAAGGTGGCTGTACAGTCTCCTCTGGTGAAACAAGGGACAGTCTGCTCTTCCTCCCCCTCCTCTGTCCATCCTTGACACATGGAAGAAGAGGACCTCACTGCAGCTATTTTCCTGGGTCTGGGAGAAGGGGTGAAGAACTAGAGCTGCAGGAGGAGCAAAGGTGTGTGAAGGGCAATGGGGCAGATGTGGGGCTGAACGATAAGATGGGGCACACACAGAATGTACTAGAAGTTTGAGGAGAAGCTAGATGCTCCACACGAACAGGCAGCATTTCATACAAACCTGTGGACTTGAGCTCAGTTGGGTGGCCTAGGGAGAACACCTGCTGTATACGCTCTATATGATTTTGAGAGTTAGCACTACTAGTTGTCACACTCAGACACACAGACTAAGGGTGGGAGTAAAAAAAATAAAAATTGAAAGACACCAAAAAACACTAATCTTTTTTAAAAAGTCATGACTTTTGGGCCAATGTCATTGCCTAACATGTCCTTTGAATGTCTGGGGTTGTATCATGCAGCCTTTCTGAGCACCTAAATGTAATTCCAGTCTAAGAGAATGGATTTTCAGAGTGAGGGCACTGGAAAAGTAACCATGGACTTCTGGTCTTCCTCATACACCACTTCCTTTTTTTTTAAATAAAGAAACCCATCTTGGGAACTGGATGTGATCAGTGAAGGACTCTAAAAAGATTCACCTAGTTCTTTCCCCCCCATCACGACATAACCTGTGGAAAAATGGCCGGTCGCTTTTTGATGCACTTCACAGAGTAGTTCAGTGCATTCTTGCTACTCCTGGACAGGCTGCTGGGTCTGTGGGTTTTTGCCCAATTTCCTGTGCAGTATTATTGTATACACAAGGTATATGTCAGCAGTGACCCTTTGCTGTAAGCCGCAGATTAAGGAAGAGATATAAAAAAAAGATCAACAGTACACTGCTGTATTATTATTCAAGCCCAGTTGTTCAGCTAAGGATGTATTCAATTTAGCTGTTGGCTTGTGCCTGTCTTTGGGGATCAGAGGTTTTTTCCCTCCATTTCTCCTGGAGAATGGATAACTACCTTTGGGACTACTGAGAGTGCTGCCCCTACACCAGACTGGCTATTTGGTACTGTCTTTTCAGACTGTATAGGTTTTCTCTGCAGTGTCCACAACCTTCATCTGAATGATGGGTTCTGTTAGAGACTGGCCTTAGTGAATCATTTCCAAATTGCCTGCTCCTGCTTCCACTGAAGTCAATGGTAGATTTGCCTCTGACTTCAGTGGAGGCAGGATTGCCCCCCTCCCCCCCCCAGCTTCCTCAATCGCTTACAGAACGTTGAGCAATTAGTGACATTTACTAATTCTCTGTGTGGAGAAAACATTATGAAAAATGTAAAGCTTTAAAAGACCATGGTTAATCTTCTGCTTTTGTTACATTTGCCCATGGTTTATGGGCCTCTGAGGAGGATAAATGATCAGGGCATGTGCTCACATTGTTATTTGTCTGTGTAGAAATACACATGCTCAGCACTAAGCAAGAGTTATTTTTCATGGATAATGTAGCTTTAGGACTTTTCAAGGTCAGGAGAGAAAAGCTGCAAGTGACTGCCTCATTTGCTTCCAGCTCTCCCCTTTTGAGTAAAAACTCACACTAAAGCAGCCTGGGGAGGACTTAAGCACACACAGGCCCGGTCTACACTTACCCTTGCGATTTGGTGGCAGTCAACGGGAGATATGCACTTGCATATCTCCTGTTGACTTTGCAGCGTCTCCTCCACGTGCTGTCTACACAGCGCTACGCCACTTACCGGGGTGGTTTTCCTGTGTCGCTTCCTGGATCGACTGAGCGGGTCTACACAGACACTCAGTCAATCCAGAGTGGTCGATCTGACAGCGGCGAATTTGCCGCCGTCACTGTGGACCCAGCCTAAGAAGCATCAAGGAAGAGCTGCTACTGTGACAAGCGCTTTGTACTGTATATGGGGGAATGGAAAGTCTCTAGAAGTATGATGATAAAGTTCTTGACTGACATGAACTGACATAGCTCCTGTTTCAATGCACTACTTTATATCTGCAGAGAAATTGGCCCACCATGCATTTGGTGTATTGAAGTATCTCCCAAAAAGAAAAAGGAGCCCATAAAGAATGAGAACACTCTGGCCTGGATTCATTTGGATAACAGGAAGATATTTCTAGATTAGGGACCACCATATATTAGCACCTAATGCTTTACAGGCACTAGCATAATAATGCTGAATGATCTTGTAAATTACATTTGTGGTAGAGACCATCTGTTCATTATGCATATACAATGCCCTGCACATCAGGGCCCTGATCCCTGATGTGGTGCCTTTGTGTGCTAAAGTATCCAAATAATATCCAGTAGTAAGGATACTTTTAGTTATAGCTCCCATATTTCTCTCTATATCAAAAAACAAAAACAAAAAAACAAACAACCAAAACCAAACAAACCACCACATCAATTGATAATAGTGCAGTTCAGCATTTCTGAAACATTTCACACTAAATATAGAAATTCAGCAGCTATAGCTAGAATGATTATTTACAATTTGAAAGCAGATAAAGATTAGAAGCGCCATTACTTGTCTAACTTTGACAAGTAGTTAGCATTTGTCCCTTTCAGAAATACTGCCATCAATATTTGCTCTCTCTCCCTGAAATTGGTCTTATTTCAGTGAAACGGCCTGATCCAAAGCCCACTGAAATCAAGGTGAGTCTTTCCATTACCTCCTATGAGCCTTGGATCAGGTCCATATTCCTCAAAGAATCTTGATGAAATGTAAAACATGGATTCAGTGCCATGTAAAATGAAGAGGGAAGCGAAATATGTTGCCAAAATAGATATCAGGTAGTGCCAAACATCTGCTGTTTGAATCCTCAAAACAAAGATCCATTCCTTCAGAAGGTGGTATCAAATAACACACAGTAACAGATCAACTCATATGCACACCTCCCAATTATCTTTGTTCTGGTATATTGCCCCTTCTCTTTGTTTCCAGTCAACTAAAGATAGCAAGAAAAATGATGAGAGTTAGATGCTTCTCCCAAATCACTGTCTGGTTAAGTACATCCCTTAAAGTAGTTTTTGCTTTCAGAAAACTGTTAAAAATGTTTGAATTTGTGCACCTGAGATCTACTCATTTACCTCCACTAGTGGGTCTAGCAAACATTAAGCCAAAGCAGCCTTATTATAATAATTCTGACTTACCTCCCAGAGACATCAGGGCAAAACACATTTGAATCCAACCTTGGTTACCTAAATGTCATAGAGGGCACTGAATAACGTTTTCAACATTTCTAAAAGCATATTAATCTGTCTTGGTTAGCAGGTAGTTTGCGGTGGGATTACTGAGGTTATACCATGTATATTATACTGCTAAGGAGAAAGTAATATGTTAATACACAAAGTAATCAGATATGAATTTCTCGATTATCACCTATGGAGAGGTTGCCATAGAGGAAAAAAATGCATTGCAATGTTACTGTTGGTGGGATCTTATTTTATGTGACTGGACATTTTAATTGATGGAAGAGATGTCTAGAGCAGGTGCCTTGTATATTAAATTGAAGTAGTTTTATTAATATCCATTTGGGCAAATTTACTTCAGTGTGATTACATAGGTCTAAATAAGGGAAGAATTTTTTCTATACAATTCAGAGATGGTAGAGATCTACCTAGTTAAACTGTTCTGTACAGTATATTTTATAGCGTTTTCTCCAGCCTTGTGTTAGGTATCCCAAGTAATGGTCCTGCCACCATTTCTTCTGGGAGACTAAGATGTTCATAACTCATAACTTCAAAACTCACTGTTACGAAGCATTGTTAAGAAGAGAGAGTAAAATGAAAAGGAGTCCCATTTAATTGCAGTCACATAAAACCAGACAACTAAATATTTGTACACAAATATCAGAAGTCTATATACTAAGACTGGCAAACTTGAGTGCCTGGTATTAATGGAGGATACTGATATAATAAGGCATCGCAGAAACTTGGTGGCACGATAATTAATGGGACATGGTAATAACAGGGTATAAAACATATAGGCCTGACGGAGTCATGCTAGTGGAGGAGTGGTATCATGTGTGAAAGAAAGGATAGAGTCAAATATAGTAAAAACCTTAAATGAATCAAACTTTACTATAGAATCTCTATGGATAGAAATTCGATGCTTGAGGAGTAAGAGTATTACAGCAGGAACATACTGTTGACCACCTGACCAGGATGGTGATAGTTAAATGCTCCAGAAGATTAGAAAGCTATAAAAATAGAAAACTCAATAATAATGGAGGATATCAACTATCCCCATATTGGCTGAGTACATGTCACCTTAGAACGGAATGCAGAGATAAAGTTTCTATGCACCATTAATGACTGCTTCTTGAGCAGCTAGTCCTGGAAACTCCAAGGGGAGAGGCAATTCTTGATTAAATCCTAAGTGGAGCACAGGGTCTGGTCAAAGAGGTGGATATAGCTTTACTGCTCGGTAATAGCAACCATAATATAATTTAATTTAACATCCTTGGGGGATGGAATACCAAAGAAGACCACTACAGTAGCATTTAACTTCAAAAAGGGAAACTACACAAAAATTGAGGAAGCTAAATTAAAAGGAACAATCACAAGGCTGAAATGTCTGCAAGTTGCATGGAAACTAAAAAAATACCAGAGGCTCGATTTAAATATATAACCCCAAATTAAAAAAACATATTAAGAGGACAAAAAAAAATGTCATCATGGCTAATCAGAATAAAAGAGGCAGTTAGAGGTGTTATGTTAAATCCTTGGAAATTACTTGTATTCAGAGAGAAATCAGCACAGAACAGAGAGATGTAAACCCACAGAAAGTCTTTATTGAATTACAAGAAACCAGTCAGAACTGGCTGAGCTATCCCCTAATAGTCTAACTTTGTTGCTACAGCAACCTAGGCAATTAGGTAGGACACAAAATATACAACATATTCCTCACCCCTTAATGAAAAAGGCTCATTTAACAGAACAATCACTAAACTGGAGTATTATATAATCATAGAATATTACAGTTGGAAGGGACCTCAGGAGGTCATCTAGTCCAACCCCCTGCTCAAAGCAGGACTAATCTCAGCTAAATCATCCCAGCCAGGGCTTTGTCAAGCTGCAGTTTAAAAACCTCTAAAGATGGAGATTCCACCACCTCCCTAGGTAACCCATTCCAGTGCTTCACCACACTCCTAGTGAAAAACTTTTTCCTAATATCCAACCTAGACCTCCCCCACTGCAACTTGAGACCATTGCTCCTTGTTCTGTCATCTGCTACCATTGAGAACAGGCTAGCTGCATCTTCCCTGGAGCCCCCTTTGAGGTAGTTAAAGGCTGCTATCAAATCTCCCCTCATTCTTCTCTTCTGCAGACTAAACAAGCCTAGTTCCCTCAGCCTCTCCTCAGAAGTCTTGTGCTCCAGCCCCCTAATCATTTTTGTTGCCCTTTGCTGGACTCTCTCCAATTTGTCCACATCCTTTTTGTAGCGGGGGCCCCAAAACTGGACACAATACTCCAAATGCGGCCTCACCAATGCCAAATAGAGGGGAATAATCACTTCCCTAGATCTGCTGGCAATGTTCCCACTAATGCAGCCCAATATGCTATTAGCCTTCTTGGCAATCAGGGCAAACTGCTGACTCATATCCAGCTTCTTATCCACTGTAACCCCCAGGTCCTTTTCTGCAGAACTGCTGCCTAGCCCGTCGGTCCCCAGTCTGTAGCTGTGCATGGGAGTCTTCCATCCTAAGTGCAGGACTCTGCGCTTGTCTTTGTTGAACCTCATCAGACTTCTTTTGGCCCAATCCTCCAATTTGTCTAGGTCACTCTGCATCCTATCCCTACCTTCCAGGGTATCTACCACTCCCCCTAGCTTAGTGTCATCAGTAAATTTGTTGAGGGTGCAATCTACCCCATCCTCCAGATCATTAATGATGATGTTGAACAAAACTGGCCCCAGCACTGACCCCTGGGGCACTTCGCTTGTGACCAGCTAGACATCAAGCCATTGATCACTACCCGTTGAGCCCAATGATCTAGCCAGCTCTCTATCCATTTTATAGTCCATTCATCCAACCCATACTTCTTTAAATTGCTGATAAGACTACTGTGGGAGACTGTATCAAAAGCTTTCTTAAAGTCAAGGTATATCACGTCCACTGCTTTTCCCATATCCACTGAGCCAGTCACCTCTTCATAGAAGGCAATCAGGTTGGTCAGGCATGACTTGTCCTTGGTGAATCCATGTTGACTGTTCCTGATCACTTTCCTCTCTTCCAAGTGCCTTAAAATGGAATGAGGATAGACTGTCTCATTTTCCAGCTAAACCCTGGGGATTATTTTCCCTGTAAACGTGGGTTTGCCCTAGCTAAAGATCCAGCCATTGAGGAGGCCTTCTCTCTCTAGGTGGATTGTGGCTGACTTCTGGTGTTCTTGCACCAGAAGATATTATTGGTGCATGTCTAACAATGGGCTCGGGACTCGTAGCTCAAACTGGTAGGATGTTGTATCTGCTCGAACAGGTGAGGGGGCTGTACCTGCTGCAGAGGTGAGTCAGGACTTGATATCTCACCTGCAATGGTGAGGTGAGGCAGTTCGACTGGAGATGTGGTCTTGGAACTTTTATGACCTTGGCAACAACTGATCGACATGCCGCCACCAGGTGAGATCATCTGCAGTCTGGACAGTGTAGGCTATAGGTCCTGTCTGGGCGATGACTGTAGCAAGGACCTATTTAGCTCTAGAAGCACAGTTTTGAGCTAAGACAGGCCATCCAGGACTAAAGGTTGTGTCTTTCTCTGTGTGCAAGTCTGATGACTTGGTTTTGCTGTTGTCATGCTTTGGAGGGTTTCAGCAGATCAAAGCAAGTGTGCAGCTGTCGTCCCATCATTAGAAAGGCCAGGGACTCTTTGGTTGTAGCATAAGGTGTGTTTCTGTAGAATAGTAAGAAAATGTCCAGATGCCTTTGAATGGACGAATGTCCCTGTGCAGATTTTAAAGCTTGTTTCATTGTTTGCAAAAAACTTTCTGCTAATCCACTGGTGGATGGATGATAGTGAAGCTGAAGTGATGTGATGTATCCCATTTGCTTTCATAACATTTTCAAACTCCTGAGAGACAAAATGTTGTCCATTGTCGCTCACAAGAGTTGTTCTGACAGACCAAAATGACTAAAGATTTCACGCAGTCTCTGGATAGTGCATTCAGCAGTGTTGGACAGCATTACAGAGACTTCTGGCCATTTGGAGTGGGCAACAACAACAACAACAACAACAACTAGGAACATGCTTTCTTCAAATGGGCTGGCAAAATCAACATGAATATGCTGCCACGGGTTTTCAGGCCAGTCCCATGGATGTACGAGTGCCAACTGAGGGTGTGTTTCTCACATGCTGACATGAAGTACAAGCTCTTGCCTTGTCTTCAATGGCACTGTCCAGGCCAGCCCACCAAAAGTAGCTTTGTATAATTTCTTTCATTCACAGTATTCCACAGTGGCCTGAATGTAGCTATTCCAACATCTGCAATCTCAGTAGTTCTGGAATAATGACACGCATTCCCCAAACAAGCAACCAGAATGGATTGATAACTCCATTCTCCTAGACATGTAGGGACGAAGATCAGGTGAGACCTGAGAGTCATGTAGAGACATTCCATGCATCATTAGGTCCATAACTTGAAAGTTATAGTTAAATAGCCCTAAAAAAGAGTGAAGTTGGCATACATTTTGAGGAGGTGGAGCTTCCACAATAGCCTTGACTTTTGAAGGAGCCTTACAAAGGCCAGAAGTATCTATGGTATGTCCCAAATATTGAACAGAGGGCTGGAAGAATTCACATTTGTCTCTGTGAACTCATAGACCGTACTCTTCCAGTCTTTGTAGGGCAGCTTCCAAATTCTTACGGTGATCCTCCTCATTCTTGCCAGTGACCAGGATGTCGTCAAGATAGCAGTCAATATCTGGTCCATAGCCCTCTGGAACACAGCTGGGGCAGACGTTATTCCAAAAGGCAAGCGACAGTATCGATACGGCCCTTTATGCATCACGACAGTCAACAGCTCTTGGGACTTCTCATTGAAGTGCATCTATAAATACGCCTGAGAGCAATCTTGCTGAACTTTTGACCACCAGCCAAGCAAGTGAAGAGGTCATTGATGCAGGGAAGAGGGTATTGCTCTGCATACAACACCGGGGTAACAGTGACCTTAAAATCCCCACAAATCCAAATGGAGCCATCTTTCTTCAATACTGGAACGATTGGGGTTGTCCATTGGCTTGGGTAACTGGTACTAGGACTCCATTTTTGACCAAGTGCTCCAGGTTCACTTTAACTTTTGGCCTGATGGCATACGGCACTCTTCTGGCTTTCAGATATTTTGGTTGACTGTCAGTCTTAATGTTCAATTTCACAATGATTCCCTTCATACTTCCCAGATCCTCTCCAAAACCAGCAGCATGTTTCTTTAATACAGCTGTCAGACCTGTTTCTCCTTTAGCCATCCGGTGTACTTCTTCTTCTGACCAGGTGTCCCTGAGTCTGCTCTATCACATGTAGATTTTCCTTTTTGGTCTGCCAGACGGCAGGCTTCTTTTTCTCCTGTTTGCCTGTTCTGTTTGACTCTTCTTTCTTTTGTTTGCAGGCATGCTCCATGTGTCCCTTTTTGCTACAGTGTCAATACACTAGGTCTTTACACCAGCATTCTGATGCATGGTGAACAGGCTTTCCACAGTGGTGACACTCACAGCTCCCCACTGTCTTGTGAATGGGTTCATGACACCTTATGCACCGTGGTTGATGCACTGAGCTGTTGTGCTTCTTTTGCTGCCAGCTCCACAGAGACTGCAATTTCAATGGCCTTCTTCAAGGTGAGCTGGGCCTCTGTCAATAGGCGCTTCTGTACTGCTTCATTGTGCAGACCACACACTAACCTATCACACAGGGTGTCATTTAACACATCATTAAATTCACAGTGCTCTGTAAGCTTCTTCAGAGCTGCTACATATTGCACAATTGTTTCACCTGCTTCTTTATTCCTTTTGTGAAACCTAAATCTTTCTGCAATTACCAGTGGTTTTGGGGAAAAATACACTTCCAGGATTTTCACATCACTGTAAGATTTTTGTCTCTGGCTTATCAGGGTGCACTAAGCTGCACAATAAACTATAGGTTTTAGCTCCCACAACACTTAAGAAAATTGGCACCTTACTTTGCATCTGTAATTTTATTTGCAATAACAAAAAAGCTGAAAACACTCAGTATATGAATTCCATTGCTCCAGAGTCTTATCAAAAGATCCCACGGGCCCTGCCTGTAAGTGTAGCCATCGCTGCCCCCTGCCCCCCTTTTTCGGTCTTTTATTCATGTGTGTTGGGGTCATTCACACACAATTGCTGGTGATTTCCATTCAGTATCACTGATTGTTTCTTCTTGCTTCCCAGTCTGTCTGCTTGACTTTCATTCAGCACAAAGCACAGCCTACTTTACTTTCAGCTTCCCAGTCTCAGTGCAAACAGCCCTTCCCCCAGAATAGCAAAAGGTTCTTCTTATATTTGCTTTTGCTTCTTGTGGATGGAGCCAGGTACACCCCCCTCCCCGTCACCACTTTTTTATGTTAAATCCTTGGAAATTACTTGTATACAGCACAGAACACAAGAGATTTAAACCCAGGGAAAATCTTTATTGACCTACAAGAAACCAGCCAGAACTGGCTGAGCTATCCCCTAATATTCTAACTCTTTTCCTATGGCAACCTAGGCAACTAGGCAGGACACAAAATACATAACAAGAGGCAAAAAGGCATAGTTTAAAAATTGGAAGTAAAATCCTACTGAGTAAAATAGAAAGGAGCATAAACTCTGGCAACTCAAGTAGAATTAGATACATCAAAAAAGAATTTGAAGAGCAACTAGCCAAAGACTCAAACTGAACAGCAAAACATTTTTTAAGTACATCAAAAGCAGGAAGCCTGCCAAACAATCAGTGGAGCCACTGGACAATTGAGATGCTAAAGGAGCACTCAGAGAGGACAAGGCCATTGCAGAGAAGTTAAATGAATTCTTTGAATTGATCTTCACTGCAGAGGATGTGAGGGAAATTCTCATACCTGAGGCATTTTTTAGGTGACAAATATGAGGAACTGTCCCAGACTGAGGTGTCAGCAGAGGTGGTTTTGGAAGAAATTGATAAACTAAACAGTAATAAATCACCAGGACCAGGAACTCAAATATGAAATTGCAGAACTACTAACTGGTATGTAACCTATCACTTAAAGCAGCTTCTGTACCAGATGACTGGAGGATAGCTAATGTGACAGCAATTTTTAAAAAAAGGTTTCAGAGGTGATCCTGGCAATTACAGACTGGTAAGCTTAACTAGTACCAGGCAATTTGTTTGAAAATGATAAAGAACATCTGAATTATCAGACACACAGATGAATATGATTTGTTGGGGAAGAGTCAACACAGCCTGTGTAAAGGAAAATCATGCCTTTATTGCATCCCTTTACACCAGGGGTCTCAAACTCAATTGCTATGGCGGGCCACATTTCCCTTAAGTTGAGTTCAGGGGGGCCACGCGTAACACACACTGCTCTGCTCATACTTTCGTGCTCTACTCTCCGCCGAAAAATCTCCCCGCAGGGTAAAATTCGGCGGCACAATAGGAGAGAGAGAGAGACTTGCAGACTCCACTCTCCGCCGTTAAATCTGCCTGTGGGGCCACATTCGGCGGACATTTCCCTTTTAACTCTGACGTTGCCTTTTTAACAGCTCAGGCAAGATGTCCCACAACTTGCCTGAGCTCCATTCAGAAAACGCTCACAGAACAAGCCTGCGGCCGGATTCGGACTGCGGGCCACATGACACAAGCCCGCGGGCCGCAGTTGGCCCGCGGGCCGCGAGTTTGAGACCCCTGCTTTACACCATGGTATACCTCTCTTGCACCAACCTACTAAATTAATTCCTCTCCCTCCTTGAAGGTTGAAGTCCTCATATTTTTGGAGAAGATAGCAGCATTGCTTAGCCACACTACATTTTAATTTCCCTCCACCCCCATCATACAGAAATCTTTCCAGCCTCATAATTGTTGTTTCTGGTCCCTGCCATTAGTCCAATTTGCCTGAATCTTTCTCATATTAATACACTTAGAGCAATTATTCTCACTTCTGGAAAGGGACTATCACCTCCTTGCTCTGATATGATGCCTCTGCTTATATAGAGAATTATCTTGACCTTTTTACCTGCCTCATTGCAGTGGAAGCTCGTATAGAATTTGCTGCCTACTCATCTTCAGGTTTCTCAGCATTACTACTATCTGGTTCTCTCTATTCCACTGAATATCTATGTTTGGAATTGTCTTTTTCCCAGGTGCATTTATTTGTTTTTATCCAAGCGAATCCTCTTTCAGTAACATTTAGCTCTCATTTAGAATATCTTTAGATGCCTTTGTATTATTTCTGTCCTTATTAGTGTTCACATACCTTCCAGTTTGGCATCATGTTCACATTAATGCTTCACTAACCCTCTTTCTCAAATCATTAATGAATGTTAAACCAGGGTGGAAGTAGTACAAATCCTGTGGTATCGCCAGTAGACACTCCCAGCTGCCATCTAGCATTATCCTCGGTTTCCCTTCCTCCTGCCAATTTGCAGTCCACAAGACACTGCTCAGATCCAAGACAACTTTTAAATTAATTTTGTGGGGAAGCTTTCATGAGAAACTAGATCAAGACACATTACATCTAATATATTTCCTTCATCCATACATGCTGGTCAAAGCAGCAACTGAGTTTGCAGGGCAGGGCTTGTTCTTCCTAAGCAAATCTAAGGCATGGGTTTATGACTTATTGTAGTCAGTCCTTGTGGTATCTTTCATGTTATTTGGCTTCCCCTGGGCCTAAACCTCTATGTTATTTGGGAAGGGGGTGGATCACAAGCCCCTTTGCCAATAACTAGGTGCCTAAGCCACCACTCCACTCCTGATTCAGGTTTCCTTGAGGTCAGGTCCCTTCTCTCAGTGGCACCTACTAGTGAGTGATTCTCTGTAGCCTCTCTTTCAAGATACACACCACCTCCTGATGGAGTTTCTCTCTCTCAAAGCCTGTGTGGCTTTTCTATTGGGGGGGGGCGGGGCAGAGGCCTTGCTCACTCCCTCAGGTGTTGTCTTCGTTGTCTGTGTCATTGTACCATTCTGAAGGATCATCCCCTTCTTTCTGCTTAATTCCTCAAAGCCTGCCAGGTCCAAACCTTGGGCCAATACCCCTGCATGCTTCGTTGCCATGCCAATGCAGGTAGCCCTCTTTTCAGGCTAATTGCTGAACAGCCACCTAGAGAACAATGAAATAGACAGCTGCGACATGTGGGTGTACACATGACAGGCAGCGAGGCTTGGTAGGAATGGGGTAATTTGGCAGAGAGTGATGCCTGGACAGCCACTGTCCTCCCTTTTGCTCAACTGTGCAGATTGTACAAGCTTCCCTATCTGACATCCCCTCAAGGCAGACCTTTGATTTTCTGCCAGGAGGGATTGCCTCACCATCCTTTCCCTAAACTCACTTAGCAGAGCAGCTATTTGTCCCCACTCTTGCAGGAGACAGGGTGGGGCACTTGGTGGTAGCAGGAGAGAAGAGGAGACCATTGGGTCAGATGCTATAATCTCTGCTGGAGGAGTGGGAGGGAGTTTGGAAGGGGCCTTCACTCTGCTAACAAACCAGTTTCTCCTTGTTTTCATGACCTCCCCCCACCGCAACTTCCTCCTTCCCTAAGCATAGCAGTTCTTATCTCAACCTGCCTAAACCAGCCAGTTCCTTCAGCTTTCCATTTCTTGTGGGAGGAGTGCCGCTCCCCAACCTGCTTA
The DNA here is from genome assembly GCA_007922155.1 of Mesoclemmys tuberculata. Lineage (NCBI taxonomy): Eukaryota > Metazoa > Chordata > Testudines > Chelidae > Mesoclemmys > Mesoclemmys tuberculata. The sequence goes on along the minus strand of ML675649.1, from coordinate 38,275,828 downwards.
CTTGGAGTGATGGTGTAGTTTAAAGTAGCAACAGCCTGCTGCTTGTTCTGCCCCATAGGCTGACATACCAAACTCTCAATCATCTTACTAGGGCTTGAAATTATATTCACCAGATGAGAATTGCCAGGTTTTTTGAATTCCACTCTTCTGAAACATGCACAAAGTGATAGACAACCCTCCCACCTGCCTTAAATGTGTTATGGGTCAGAAATGAACCTTGGAAAATCAAGGCAATTCAGAATCCCGACACACTATTCATAAAGGCTTCTGGACTGCAATATTTTGTGATAGAGTAATGAAAGTCATTTGACAGGAATAAATGAATCCTTTAGCAGTATAGACACATTCAAGACAGAACCAGTTCAGAGAACAGGAGGGCTACAGAAAGCTACTTTAATACTCTAGTTGTATCTTAGTTTTTATGCATAGAAAAGTAGTGTTAAAAAGCGAGACACTTGGTAGCAAAAGCCAGCCTACTGGAGGAGAGGCTCTTTCCTCTTTTCTACGTTGCTGTTATGTACCCAGTTTACACGAGAACACCCAGCCAGTCTGGTGATTTTGGGGGGTCAAAAACGATACTTTTTAAATTCTGTGCAGGTGTTTAAGTAACGGTGGTTGTTTTTTTTTTAAATAGGACACCCCTTGGGATAATGAGATGCAAGTGTTGCTGGAATCCGAGACACAGAAAAGGCAATTTGTTTCAAGCCCTGTCCTAAGGTTTTTTCCCTTTACATCCAAACTAACATTCTCCTATAGTCTCCAAGACCAACTTAATAGTCCTGTCACTGGCCGTTTCAAGCTCTCCCTTTCTTACTGGACTTACCAAAGCCTCAACAGAGGTTTCAGCATGTTGCATCTTCCAGCCAGATCTCATTTCTCATACACCACCACCCAGCACACACAGACTCTAGACACAGCTTTCCTTTATGTGGTAACCAGTTGAAATCATTGGCACCTTCTCCCATCGTACTTTGAGACTGGGAGCAGCCCTCCAGTCTCTTTTGCCCTGTCATGATTTGCATCTTTATTGCTCCTTGCATGGCAGATATTGGCACTCATGTCATATACAGAATTTATTGCTAGGTTACAATATGTCATATGGACTCTAATTTCTGCACTTCTCACTGAATTTTGTTGCCAGAATTAAGTGACACAGCTGCTATTTTGGTTGCCCTTCCCTGGAACCACCTGCATGTGATGTGACAAACAAAGGACTTGTGGATGTGGCACAGTATTGGTAATCAAATTCTTTCTACTACTAGTTCATAGCCATTGTCATGTCTCTTTAGTTCCTTTCATCTACTCATTCTGCATACGGAATTCAATGTGCGTTGTATCTCATAGCAAAGAAGAGATTCCCTCTCTTATCCCATATTTAAATAGATAAGTGCCTGGATCCCACACAGACTGCATGACACAAGTTTGTATTCCTTTCATTGATCTAGCTTCCCCATTCCACTCACACAATGGGTGGGCACAAGGCATGGAAACTAAAAGTTGACGTACATTATTTTTTTATGAACCAACCCTGTAGGTCTCTATGTGCGCTTAAATATCTAATTTAGTTTGCTTCTAGCTTTTCATCATTACATGTAATACAGCAATTAATTCCTTCCTAATTCCTCACTACACCAATGTCTGTGCTTGTACAGTGCTAATAACTCACCAGGAATCTGTTTCTGCATGTACAACATGCTCGCTTTGCTATAATGGCCTTTTTTTTCTTAATAACAATTGACATGCTGATGTTGTTAAGGTTAATGATCCACTGATAAATATCAGAAAACACTTTTACAATCAAAGAATCTCAAGCCATAGCTGCCATAAAGCACGATAAGGATGTTTTGTGCCTGAATTTGCAGGCTCTCGGAACAGTACTTCCCAAATATCCCAAGCCATCTTTCTACTAGCAATATGGTTTCCCTGACACTGGTTTTTGTGTGTGTCAGATTGTCTTGATGCAGTGTATTGGGTTTGCATTTGAGATGACTGGCTTTTCTTTTACAATTTTTAGTGGTTTACATGCGTGTTCTATGTGGTGCTTAGATGCCTTCAGTGTGCACCTTACAACTGATTCAATCAATACAATTAGTAAGCAAGCTAATGGAAAGAATATAGGATCTGTGAGAGTTTTAGTGGGTACGAGAGCCTCGAAGGACTGGTGTCTCTGTGATCAAATGTATTCTGATGTGGTGACACAGGTTTGCAAAAGGGGAGGTTACTACAAACTGACTGATTTTCATCACAGTGGCTTGGAGACTCTGACACTATGATTGATTTTTTGCATTGTATTGGTAAAGAGCAATACCAAGGAGTTCATTGAATCATCATCATTTAAATCAACATAGGCCTCATACAGATGGCTAGAGGAGCATGAACGATCTTTAATTTGAGGTCATTTGCAAAAGGATGCATCTGAATTTTCTCCAAGCACCTAGCAGCTAATTACAGATGGAGAGTAAACATCAGACACTTGACTCATTGCGTTATTGGGGATACTGGACCAGATCCTTAGCTAAAGCACATCAGTGCACTGATGTCAGTCAAACAAGGGAGCTGAGGATCTGGCCGAGTTTGCTTTATTGGGACTGACAGACACAAATATCACAAATTTTAAATTCCAAACAGAATGAAGGTGAGTCAAGAAAAATATTCCAAGTCTATTCAAATACCTAGCAATATTGGATGGATTTGGATATGGAAGTCAAAATCAAAACATGCAACCCAAGCAGTAATGTCAACAACATATGCTTCACCTACAAAAATAAAGGAAACAGCCAGTTCTGCTTTAGTGTTTGCTGTCCTTCACACTGTTCCTTTAATTCGAGAAAAAAATAGCCACTGCAGAAATAGCCCCTGATTTACAAATGCTTTTTGCTATGCATCAGACATGTCAGAACATACAGGTCGATTCTATACTCAGTTGCTTGAGGGCACACCTGGAACTGAAGCCTAAGTGGACTGAGAGCTTTGATAAGATGTGGGGCGGGCAGACTTGTGAAAGCCTACCAGATCAGTTGAAGTGGTAGGGGGTATATTAGTTGTGTTGGATAGAAACAAGCAAAATGCTTCCAGAGACTCTTGGGATAGCACCCTGAGGAATGGCTCTCACTGCCCTTTGTTGGAGGTACAACATGGGTTCTCTTAAAAGGGCTGAACTCTGACTACCACCTGGTGAATTGACACAGGAGTAACAGACTCACGCCATACGCTTTCTGTACAGAGTCTGTAGGTAGACTGCTCATTTTTCTCCCTTACCATGAGCCCTTTGGCATGTGTAGCACCACTAGGGAGGCTAGGCATCCCAGCACATCTTTCAGCCAAGGAACACAAGCACTGGAATTCTGACAGCCTTCACTGCAGGCACACAAGTGGGGAAATATCCTCATCCCCTTATCATATAAACATAATCCAGTGCTGTGTTTGAAGGAAGGGAAGAAAGAACTATTGCTTCCTGTTTTACCCTCTTTTCTCTCTCTTTCCCTCATTCTACTCTGTTCAATCTCATGGGAGCGGTCACTTTACAGATCTTCACTACAGCTGAAAGGCCCCACTGAGTAGTTCTGTAGTGAAGGGTTCAGACAAATCGGACAACAGAGCTGCATTCGTGCAACTGAGGACAGAACACAGCCTGCAAAGCTGTGGTAATGCTATTTCAATTTAAAAGTGTAAAGGATTTAGGGCTCATGAAGGGTGGTGGGTTGATAGCACTGCAGACTAAAAGTATTAGCCACAGAATACACACAGTGTGAGCAAGGGCACTCCCAGCATCTCTACATCAGCTGATGTCCCTTAACTCTCTTCTGGAATGTGCTATATTAGAAATGTTAGTACAAAAGCTTTAGCAGACTCATTAATGCCTAATGCTCTTCCCACTCAGCAGTGTCATATTTATCCTGCACTGCTAAACTGCTCAGCATATTAAGAGCACCTCTGACCTGGTGACAGCTAGGGAAAGGGGAAAAATCATTGTGGGGGAGGCAGAGAAGAGAAAGGTGAAGCAACAGCTTCATCTCTTCTTCCAAACTCAGTCTCTGCTTCTGCTTTTGGGGATTGAAAAAAGGTAGAAGCCATAGTGCCAAAGATGTGTTGAGCTGAGTAGTCTGCATTGCTGTAGTTATGCTAGCACCTACAAGTGCTGAGAAGTTCAGACAGTTCAAACACAGAAACTGCAAGCTCATCTCATGAAGAGAGTCAAAATGCATCCGAGGACTCTATTCCTGTCTTAAGAATTCCAACACTAGTTCCATGGTATGGATTGTGAGAAGAGTCCAATACAAAACCAACCAGAAGACACAATAATGAAGCAATTTTCCATTTGCTTTGTTTTCCTGTAAAGCACACTGTTGAAATTATATTGATTTTACCCATACAGCAGTACCCGTGTAAATAAGACACATAATATAAGTACTTGTTATACACATTGTATATTCTATATCTATATCTTATGTGTGTGTATGCAGAAATATGCAAAAGCAGATCTGGGGAGGAGGGACCTATTTATTGTGCAGTTCTGCTTAAGTCTGTACCAATCTAGGAGAAGTAAGGCCTAAGAGCCTGACTACTAACAAGCTAAACACCTTGCAGGATCAGGCTGTTAGTTGGTCTAGAGCAGGGCTGGGGAATAATTTTTGCAGAAGGGCCACCCCACGAATTCCGGTAAGTCATTGCGGGCCTGGGCCACTTCTGGGTTCCAGTCAGGTGACCGGAAGCAGGAAGTTCAGGAAGCGACTGGCCCAAGAAACTAAGTTACCTTGGCAACTGGAGCATCAGGCAGCTTAGTGATTCTTGGCTGGTCACTTCCCGAACTTCCTGCTTCCCGTCATGTGACTGAAAGCCAGAAGTTCGGGTGCATGACCGGCTGAAAGCTGCCTGATACTCCAGAGTAGTGCTCCTGCATTGCAGGCTGGCGGACCAGACAGAAACGGGCCGTATTTTGCCCATCACTGTCTAGAGTTATTTCAAATTATATTCCTCTTCTCTAACTGCTAGTTAAACTTCTTGTCAGCAATATTCTTTTTCAGAAGTTTTGAACAGTTTGCCCAGTCCTTGACGTGAGTCAGTAAATCTCAGAGCAGAGGCACAGAATATCATCTTTCATGCGGGAAAACAGTAGCCCTTAATTAGAGCCTTACCACAGACATTGCTGAAAGAGATGATCCCCAGGTATCAAAGATGTCTCAAAATGCAGATGAATCTGGTGGTAAGCGATCAGTTCAGATACACAATGGCTGATGGATCCCTGCAGGCAAAAAAAGAAGGGGGAGGAGGAGAGAGAGAGAGAGAGAATTGAGGCTATAGCTTAGAGACACAGATGCATAAACTTGGCATTTGCTCTATGGAATTCTTGGATACACTTGAAAGGTTCTTCTCAGGAATAAATACAATTTCTATTTCTTTTGCACCATGAATAATCTGACATCACTTCACATTTCAGACTTGCTGCATAGTTTCTTCTAAGGGGCTGCCATTGCAATTAACAGATCAAAGCATACAGCACGATAATTTCTGAAGACTAACATTTGTGACTGATAATTTAAATTAAATTAGAGTTATCATTGTCAGATAGATACTTCACTGCGTGCCAGTTGTCAAGAATTTAAGAGCTAAATCTATGAGGCTCCCTACATCATTCAGATATTAGGAGAACTAGATGTAAAGCATCATTCTAAAACTGGAGAAATACTAGCTTGCTTTACTGTTCCTTCCACACAAGGATTCTGTCTCCCTCCATTGACTCCAGCAAAGGAGACGCTCATTTATCCTAGGCAGTGACTAATGCATAGATTTAGCCTAGTGAATGCACTGGAAGTCATTGATTAGCCTCAGAATAGCCTCTCTCTATACAGCTACTAGAGATACTACTTTTGTGCCTGGTTCCGTTTGGAATACATTCAAGCACTTTTTGCCCAGTTTTGTTCTAACAGACATCATACTGTAGTCGGAGGAGGAATCAGCAACCAAGTGGGCACACTCTAAAAGGATACCAAACACTCATCGAGTTGTTTGCGAAATTATTAACTCTAGAGGGTGTCACATTTCAGGTGTTGCATGGGAAACATGGGCTATGACCAGAACGAGTGAAAAGATGAACAGAAGAAGACTACATTTTAAATAACAAATTAAAGGAATTTTAATCTAATGTCCCATAAAAACACATTAGTTTGATTTACAGTATTCCAGTAACAACACTCTTGCAAAATAAACACCCCTTTAGAAAATCCATCTTTAAGGACAAGAAGGCTTCTAGCTGAAATCTAAGCAGCTTTGGGATAGGCTCCTAATACTGGAGCAAGCTGCTCTACTAGGTGAACGCCAAAGCAAAAATGAACTCCTACTCTTGAAGACTAGCTTTATCGTCCTTCAGCTCTGCCCCCTTACCAGTTTTAACCAATCAGCCACTTCCACACCTCCCTACAGTTTAAATGCTGCTGTGCTGCCTCCCTTGCAATGCTGCATTCCTAACACCAGAGTAAACAATATCACTTAAACGTGCTCTCCCATGACCCAAGTTGGAGTCTAACAGTCAGCAGCAAACACTGCTTCTGCAGCAAATGCCAGCAGTGCAAATTGTGCGGTATTTTTTGTTTGTTTTTGTAATAAAGTTCAGAGCAATTACTGGGAGCCAGCTCTTTAAATTAAGTCTTCATTTTTATTTTTCCATTGTCATTTTATATACAGCTTAATAAGGAGTTTCAATACACACAACTCTTAATGAATTCTTTCCATATTCTTTCTTGCTGTATCACAAGTTTCAAGCTGCACAAGTCTCAAACCAAAAATAAACATCTACAGAAAGAATAAACAAGGTCTCAGAAATTATTTCTCTTAAATGGTTACCCAACTCTAAACTCTATTTTCTCATTGTCATTTTTTTCCTCTGCTTCACCCCCCCCCTTATGCTTTCTCTCAAGCAGAACGTGAAGAGCTTAACTTTTCCTCCCATGCTATTTGAGTGGATTTGAAATTGGTGAAAACAAGTTCCCCATATTTACTTTAAACATACAAGCTGATCACGGATGCTTTTCTAACACACACGTTATAGTGAAAAGTATCCTGCATTCCCTGGGCGTATTTTTGTAAACATTCAATAAACTAGGTTTCAAAAACAAACAAACAAACAAACAGGACAGTCATTTAGCGGTTCAACACAATGGTTCTCTACATAAAAAAGTTATATGATGGGAAAGTTTCATGGACTAGACCAAGATGTTTGCTTAATGCACAATAAGGGTCTTAGTTTTATTGTCAATGTTACTACTTACAGCACAAGTATTCCCCAGTGCAATGAAGTTATGCCGTATCAGTGAACTACTGCTTGGTTATTGCTTTTTGTCCATCTATTTTTGTGTGTTTGTCTTATCTATATAGATTGCAGGATGCGCAGGGAAGGTCTTTGACTCTCTATGTATAATGCTTTGATCCCTGATCTGATCTGTAGGCACGACTACAGAATTCATTATTATTAATTATTTGTACTACCATAGTGCCTAGGAGTCCCAGTCATGGACAAGGGCTGTACAAACAGAATAAAAAGATGATTCGTGCTGCACAGAGATTACAGTGCAGCCAGTAATAGCAGCAACAACTATAAAACATAAAAGGGCACCATTATGGACCAGAGATTGTGACAAGAAATTAAAATGCAAGTTCTTTGGGGCAGGGACTATTTCTTTGTCCTGCTGTTGTGTACTTCCTAGTGCAGTAGAACCGTGACATGTAGGCATTGCCATAAAGCAAATAATAAGTGTGAGAATTCATGTTGTGTTTACAGTGTTGTTTCTACACCTCACTGTTCTGATCCGGAATGGCAATTCCTGAACTGGTGCTACTTCCATTTATTTGTAGTCTGATATTTATGATTTTGGCCCCTGTAACCAATTAAACAAGTCACTGTTATAGAATTCTATCACTTTTTCTAAGAGAGTTGGTCACAAAGTGGGGGAAATTACTCCGGGGGTAAATTAGCTGGCACTGACACATACTTATGGCTTGGTATTCTATTCTCTCTCTTAAGAATAATCCTGATGTTGGACGGAGTTTTCTAAAGTCAAGAAACTGCTAGAAGCATGATGCTACTATTCTAACCCTTTCACTGTACATAACAATGGAGAGGCTGGAAGAGAAGAGGCAATGGGATAAAGGAGTCAGGAATCTTAGGTGGGGGAATTGGTAAGTCCCTTTCTCCTATAGTAATAAGTACACATGGCCATATACCCCTCCTAGCTGCCAAGTGCTTTCCCCCCTAGGACAGGTGACCCCAAGCCCTGCTACATTTCCAAGACAAGACATTGGTTTCCAAAGCTCTCTCACCCCTTCAGGAATAAAATCTCTTATTAATCTTTCCACATTCTCATCTTGACTCCCACCAAGCTGCCAAAGCCCCACAACATCGGAAGTCCCGCACTGCAACTTAGCTGCCAGAATTCTTCTTTCAGCCCCAGAAAAAGCCATATGCAAACCTATTCTCTAGATATTACTTAGCTCTGGAGGCCCAGATTGGATTCTTTTTGGGACACACTGCCTTGCTTCTTGTTTGATTGTCAAGGTTGATTCAGAATAACATGATGTGCTCCCTCCTTTGAGATGGCACATCTGCAATGCATGCACTTCCAGATAGCTGGTTGAGTGAAAGACTGGATCAGGAAGTAGTACCTGGCAATGAATTGCATTGCCCACAAAGCAAAAGAGGGCACTTAGTCTTTAGAGATACTATTTGCTGCTGTTAAAAATAAATGAGCATTTAAAATTATTAGGGTTAACTCTTAGAATCCTAAGTAGTATACTTTCTCTTATTTTTGGGGTTCAAATATGCAGAAAAGGAGCTGAAGAAGCTCTGTGCCCCTTCTCTCTCCTCTCTGCCTATTTGAAACAAACTCACCCCCTCCACTCATCTTCCTTACACTCCATCTCAGCTCCTTAGTGAACCTCCACCTGTACAGACCTTCCCTGATTCCTTCAGCAGAACTGGAAAGGGCCAACCAGCCATGCAGAAAGCTTCTGTCTCCCCACCTCTGGGCTGTCCTTCTGGCTGGTGTGAAGATAAATGTGCTCCGTCTATGGTTGTAAGCCACATGCATCTATCTGCTTCCCAGAGTGGGGCAGGTGAGACCATCAGAAGGAAATTCAGGAGAAGAGAGGGGTAATTCCTGGATGGGAAGAGGCAGGATCAACTCCTCAGGACAGGATTAGCCAGTGTCTTATTTTTTGTAAAACTTCTCTTTGAAAAGAAAGGAAGGAAATTCTATGGCAGGAGAGAAGCCTCTGAGCATACATGCTTAATCATGATATCTGATCACCCATAGCCTTGCTACTTTCCCAAGCATTCTCTTGACTGGTCCCTGTCAAAGGCTGGTGAAATGAAGCCAAAACCTTCAGTCACAAGAAAGACTGAGAGAAGGCAGGTAGTGGAGGGACAGGAAGCTGTGGTAAATGGCAAGTACTAACAGGAAATCCAAAGATGGTGAAGGGATAGGGTCAGATGGAGGAATTCAGTGGCTCATTATAACTCCAGGCACAGGCAGATTGGATACCCTGTTACTAAATCATTGTGTGTTTTGGATCAGTCATATCACTCTTTCAACTTATCTTTCTATCACTGATAGTACTTGTACTACGGTGTTAGTTCACATCACATTAAAGTATATCACATTACATTGTTCAGCAGTAAAATGATATGCCATGACATAAATTATATGAATAATATCTGTGGCATGTCAAAATCCAAAGTTACGATATTTAGTATATTTTATATAAATATACATGGGCCTGACCATCCCATCAGTCTCTCTTACACCTCTCTCTGGCTGAAGTTGATGGGAGTTGCATGTGTCAGGAAATCAAGACCCAGAAGTAGAAAGAAAGAATGAATGACAGTCTATCTGCAGTGGTTTATTTAGTACCAACATTTATTTCAGTTAACTTAGCATCTCTTTAGTTCTCATAGGAGTCTATAGAGCATTCCCTGACGTCATAATGTCAGCTAATGCCATTAACCTTGGCTAGTCACTTGCAAAGTCTTGAATAAGCCCAAGGAATAATAATGAATTGCTTTAAAGCTATTCACCTTCTTCATTCTCTCTCTTACTCCATCAGCTTTCTGAAAGGTATCCAGAGCAATCTGATTACATTTCCTCCTGTTAATATATCTGTCCCTAGGTCTGCCTGATAGTGCAAGACCTGGTTTAAAGAAGACAGAAATTCATCAGATACGGGCCTTTTTCTGACATAAGTATTACCATAATTATAGCCTTACTGTGCCTACTGCAGTGAAGGCTTTTTTACAATGCCAGGATTAGAAGCACCAGAAAATCTGCCTGGGGTCCAACCTGCACAATGTTAATATCAGCAGCTGTTCATTTTCTCTGTCCTGAGCACTATTTTTAATACATGACATCTTGAGCTGGTGACAGGGTAAAATTAAGACAGATACATAGATCTGGTATCCATACATAATAACTAGCATGTATGCAGTTCCTTCTATTTTGAAGGACTTTTTAAAAAAACAAACTGTATTGCACTGCTTTGTCTATCGCTGAAGCACAGTCAGCTAAACACTGAAGCACAGTGGGTATTTAACAACATACAGCAACGCTGCATGACAATTTATGGCAGGATTTATAGAACACCACATCGAAATAAAACTTCAGGAATTTAGGTGAGAACAGTGTGAGTTGGAATACGGCCAGTGTACTAGAGTTTACAAACCTGCCTTTGCACAAAGTGCATTGGAATTCGTAGTTATCACAAGCGATCAGAATTTCAAATTTTCATGTCAGCTGAAAGACTGTTCTGTAGACATGCCTCAGCAGTTACTCAAATAACCTTCCTACCACCTTTCACCCATTTTGGACAATTTAAGATTTCAAGATTCAGAAGAAGTCAGTCAGTCATTAACAACACTGAGGAGATTTTCATGTTAATAACTTTGTAAGTAGAATGAGCATTTGTGTCAAAAAGAATTTCTGATTCATCCAGCATATTTCCTATGTCTATTTCAAAGACTGTCTCAGCAAACTTTTAACTGAACTATGCAAAGGAAACACAGGACATAGCAGGAGATTCAACAACAGACATTAATGGGTCCTATTGCAGCAAGATCTCAGGAACACTTGCGAGACGGACACCGAAATGAGGAAACAGCAGTTTATTGATTGGCGCCAACCGGCTCAGCGGAATCACTTCCAAAGGCTGAGCCCCGATTATGCTGGGGCGTAGCCTTATATATCTTTTAAGATTACATGAATATTCATACATAACATCACTATGTTTCCAAAGATACATGTGTAGGCACCCTGTACTTTAGGGGCCTACCTACTTAATTGTCGCGGGGAAGAGCCTGGGGACTACAACTCCCATAATGCCTTGGGGAAAAGGGAGAGACTCTTCCCCTGGCAGGAGTGAGAGAAGGCATGTGGCAGACTCCATTTTGGTGCTGGGGAGGAGGGAGCCCAGGCTGGAAGCTGCTGGCTGGGTCTCGACGCTGCTGCTGCTGTGGCTGCTGGTGAACAAGATCCCAAGCTTGCTATTGCCTCTGACTGCTGCCGGGAGCCTGCTGACATGAGGATTTAGCACAGAGCTGCATTGGACTTGTGAGGTAGGCGTAGCAGAGAGATTGACAGACGGAGAAGAGGCCAAGACACAGTCCCTTCAAGCAGGGCCAGGACTGCCAGTCTCCAGCCTGATGCTTTGGCTGAGCTGGTGCAGTGAACCCACAAAGCAATCTCCATCCACAGATCTTCAAGCGCGCCCACGCAAGAAAGGGGTCAGGGCCTGAACTCTGGGGGAGTGCACACTCAAGAGGGGGGGTAAATAATGGCACTGTGAATGCCTGGTAGGCAAGCTCAATAGTGAATCAGTTTTATTACTTGGTTTGTTCAACTGTCTCTGTGGTTTATGTTTAATTTCAGTCTGTTATGGCATGTTTCTTTATTTTGCTAAGTAAAGGTTGTTAACTCTGATTTAAGGATATTGAATGTTTAGTTGTATAACTGCAATTGTTAAAGTAGACTAATGTCTTGGATTATTATAATTTTAGACCAGGTCTAGTCCTGGCAGCTCCCAAAGCCAATATCGAGCGTGTGCAGGGGCTAGCCAGGTGGAGGCACCGCCAATTCTAATTCGTTTGAGAGATAAAGGGATTGCAGCAGAGGGGTGGACAGAGGATTCCCAACTACCCCACACCAACACTGGGATACTCAGGATCTCCTCTGTTGTTAAAAACCTTAGGCGCCCTTGCACACCGGTGAGTGTTGCCTGCTCCAAAGTAACCCAGTGAAGAAAGGGGGTTACACATGCATTAGCGATTCATTGATTGGCTTGTTAGCATTACTTAACAATATTCACACCCCTTTTCAGAGGTGGGCCTTACCCTTGTTGTTCATTAGTCTATTGGTTAGCAATTACAGACCGGAGAATAGAAGGAAGCTGCACTTTGCCAATGTCTGCTCAACATCCTGTGGTTAGATGCTTTGCCGTCCTGTGGAGGGTAGCAAGCGCTGCAAGCGGCAACCACAGGATGCTACTGCTTATCTCACAAAATCTCTTTACAGCTAACATACTTTATACTGAAATAGCAGATGAAGATTAACTTAACTATTAAACTGCAGAGGGCTATCCAAGCAAGCACAGGCCTAGTCTTGCTCACGGCCTAAGCTGGAGTTTTAGGGTCTAGCCAGTGATGATATCCCAAATTTCCAATAACCAGTTCTATAAAGGCAGGTGATATTTAAGAACCTATTCTGAATAGGTTCTTAAACATCATGCACGCAACACCCGACACTCTGCACCCCAACAACCCAGCACCCAGAACTTCAGGGCACCCTCCGCCGTGAAATTGACCCTCCCTGGTCAATTTCGGCGGCAGGGAGAATAGCAGGAGAGACTCCCCGCAGTGAAATTGACCCTCCCTGGTCAATTTCGGTGGCGGAGCTGAGGCATACTCTCCGCCGTGAAATTGACAAGGCAAAGTCAATTTCGGCAGCGGAGAGGGAGACTTGGCATCGCAGACGAGAATCTCCACTGTGAAACTCGCTCTGCGCTGCCAAATTCGAAACCCCTGCAGCGCCCCGCAGAGCGCAACGGGAGGACGCTAACAACCGGTTCGCTGCCTTTTTTTTTTTTTTAAGAACCGGTTCGCGCGAACCGGTGCGAACCGGTTGGATATCATCACTGGGTCTAGCCTGCCAACTACACTGATTTCGCGTGACAAATTCTTCCGAACCCTACATTCCACCCCTTGGCAAGGTGTGGCCCAAAACTTCTTACATACGGATATCATATTGGTAATTTATAAAGTTGCTGAATTGTTGTTACTGGGAGGAAGTCTAGGGTAAAGGGACTTTTTACAGAGTTGCTTAAGAAATTACTGAATTAAGGGAAATCAGCCACCTTGTAGTTACGATATTAGATCAGGGTCAAAAGGACAGAAACAGAGCCGGGTGGTTTTAACCACAAAGCCAGACTGGCCGTTTATTTAACCATTTATAAGGCACAGAGATAACTTTGAATAATGGGGGTAGGTTGAGATTTACCTGGGCTATCCCACTATCCCACTTGTCCAGCATCCCAAAGATCCTAGATGGTACTAGGAAACAAAAAGTGTCGTTCTGCTGAGTTCTGTCTTGTGACCTGCAGTGAATTCCACAATGTATTTGGTCAGCCAAATGTACTTTGTTACAATAAAAAATGTGTCAGATTAATAATGAACTCCTTGAACTATGAATCCAGAAACTCTCTTCGTTTTAGAATTAAATGTGAAAATGGAGCAGGAATTATCAACAAGAACTTTGAAAAATTCCCCCCCCAATTGCTCAGCAAACCTGATAAATGGCTCCTTATTTGCCACTGAAAACAGCGTTTGAAACCCTGACTATCACTGGGAAAACCTGATAGATGACAGCTCTTTCAATAGAATTTGAAAGCCAAGGGCCTAAGCACAAAACATTACTGTCTGAATAAAATAGTTACAGTTTAAGCCCATAGATACATTTATTTATTCAGTTATAGTGCATCGTAATGCGCTGGTAACTGGCATTTAACTTCTGGAATAAAAGCTTAAGTCCAGCCATAAAATTCCATTTAATTAAATGTTTGCAAGTGATTTTCAATGTTATATATTGCTCAGTGAGCCACTGAAAATGATTGATTGTATCTAGCCACTGCATAGCTGTAATTCATATAATAAAACCCCCAATGCTTTGCCTATTTTTGGGGGGTGGGGTGGGAAAGGGGGTGGAAGATGGCATCAAACACGTCAGCTCGTATACAGAAGTCTGAAGGTTGTACTGCCTTAGAAAGTCTCTTTCATTCATTACAATGTCACCATTCTTCATCATCTTTCACTGTGAAGATCAGTTGCCCTTACTGCAGTGAGGTAATATTTACAATCACACCAGCTTTTCTTCACTCACTCTACGTGGGTTTCAAAGAGTTATTACCATTCTCTTGCCTGTTCTCCCTTTGATCTCTACCCTGAAGACAATACCTGTCTTCTTAGAGGCCCCGATCCAGCAAAGCATTTAAGCATGTGCATAACTTTAAAGACTCTCATTGACTTCAGTGAGCTTTGGATCCAGCCCATTGATTTCAACTGGGCTGCACATGCTTACATGCTGTGCTAATGAGAAGATACCCTGACCTAGCAATGGGAGGCTTTTCCCAAAGCAAACAATTTTAAGGAACTATCTAAACAGAAAAGCATGTGGGTACTTTGCCACCTAACTAGTTCAGTAGCTTGTGTGACTGTACTTGTGTAGAGCAGGTCAAAGAGATTCCATTTGTAACTCTGTGACTTTGTTTTACACAAACCACTGATCATTTTAACAGAAGCATACAGATAATATTTCTACCTACTAATTTGGCTGAAAGTTAGAGATGGAAAAATATTTAGGTCTGCAGTGTATAAGGTGTGCCTAGGCTTGAATAGATCTGTGGAAGAGTAGAGCACCAGTAGTGGGAAGGGAGGAGAGAGCAGAGCAGAGGGGTCCCTCTGTGTATGTGGTAGGATGAGCAGATCCAGGAATTTCAACAGAGCTGGTTAGAGAAGCTTATGGAAGGAGGCTAACACTGCATGTAACACTACAAAGCTCCATTACTTTCTGTAAGTCTGAAGTCTCCTAACTTCTCTGCAGAAAAGCTGAAAAATATTGTTTTCAGATGCTTAAAATATGAAACTCCTGGGGGGGAGCAACTATGGATAGAGTCAGGGAGGAATAGTCACTTGTTTGCAGCTGCCAGGAAAGTGAAGTAGAAGATGAAAGACGTGTCCTTTTCTTCCTGCTATTAAGTGGATGAGTCGGTACCTAAAATATGGGCATAGACATCTCTGTTTAGCCTCCCAGTTTTGAAAATTATGACCCATTTTGTCTCATGCAAACCCATTTTGAGCAGAATCCAGAGAAGCTAAGAGTCACTACATGACTCCTACAATGTTCTATTTTGCACTAATGGAGTTTAATCAAGAAAATATCTTGAAGTGCTATAAATGCTGCTTAGTTAGATATCCAGAATTAATAAGATGGTTGCTATTTGTGCAAACCTTTTTGGAAGCACTTACGTTTCTAAACAAGCCATGTCTTTGCATGGTCTTGTAAAAGCAATGTATACCTGCAGAAATTGTGACAACATCTGAGTTTATATCTGGTTAAAATCTGATGAAAAATTATAAGCACATTGGGTGCAAATCTTGGCCTCCTTTGAAATTGCCGATACAGCCATTGGTGCTACAAAAGCTGGGTTTCACTGGCCTGAATAATAATTCTTAGAGCTCAGATTGAAACTGCATGGATGAAAAGCACTAAGTCCCTTACAAAAAGTGATTACATATTAATGACTCCTATTTTTTACATGGAAATACTGAGGTATCGAGAGGTTAACTGACTTGTCCAAAGTTGCACAACAAGACAGTGGCATAGCTGTCTGACAAAACAGAACTTCCATACATAGTATGAATAGCCACCATCGAATGCATGTGCTACATAATTTACATTCAAAGATTTAAGGGAAAGAGAGACTGGCTTGTGTATGGCACTCTCAAGCACAGACTATAGGACTGACAAAACAACATATATTTTTTTGTATTTTAAATAATTTAACCAATAGTGTTGAATAATAAATGATTTTAAACATTTCATAAAATGTAGCCATTAAACATTAATTTTTAAAAACTTTCCATACCTTTTATCTTTTAAATATTTATATTCATTGGCTTGCTCTAAAAACATGGTCTTAATTACCTCCTGACTGAACGTTTGTAATGAAAATTGTAAAAGCAAAATCCCTCTAGTTATCTTACCTAAGGTGTTTAATGCATTTCAAAGCAAATTGTATTTTTGTTTGTGATTTTAGATTGTGCATCCTTTTTCTTTAATTTTGGAAATAGTATGATCCTTGGAGGGGATGGGGGGATGGAAAATTATTCCTACCCCCACAGGAATCTGCTGCACTTCAAAGGAATTTCTTTTACTTAAAAAAAAAAAAGTCCCTCATGCACAGTGATAAGCAGCTACAATTTCCAGTTATAAGAATTATCTGACATAATTATAATGTTTGGTCATGGATGATTCAAATGTTTGTGAAATATACAGGATCTAAGCAAATGAGATATTAGTGCAACTGTTTCCTTTGTTTTAATAAAATGTATAATGTAAAGATTGATTTGGGGAAGGTTTATGCAGATGGACAAGGTAACGTTCAGATTTTTTAAATTTTGCTACAGAAGTTCTTCATTAAAAATTCACAGCAAGACATAGCTGAATAATTCACATTGCATTAACTCATTGGGCAGCAAAGTTGAGAGAAAAGACTACGGTCATTCAAGCAGCACAAGGAATACATCCTAAGAAAAGTATATTAAAGGCATGTACTTGTAATGGTAGGCTAGATGGTTTTCATGTTTAGCAAATAATTTTATGTTTTAAATAACAGGTTTCCAGTTTTGACTGTACTTCAGTAGTGGATTTGGGTCCCAGCTTAGCTGCTCACACTGAAGTCATGAGAGAAGGATCTTTGGCATTTCAGATCTTTGCCTAGTGTTGGCTTGAAGTATCACAGAGGGTGTACTGTTCAATTCACATAGCTACACTGAGCACACCCAGACAATTTACTGTTGTCAGGCACATACACAATGCAGCTTGACGTATAGAACTCATTATCTTCAGTTCTATAAACACAAACCTCTCACTGGCAGGCAGCCCCCTGATTTAAACCTGTGAACATATTGATAAATACTTCAGGAAGTCTGATGTAGTCCACTGAATGACATTAGGATTACAGAGAAATTTTCAAAATCTAACTGATTAGATGCCCCATTAACAACAAAAGGAATGTGAACTGGGCATCCAGATCCCAAAGCTATGTGCTTGGTCTCAAATCAATGTAAGCATGGAGGTCTGCATGTATGAGTATAGATTCTGAGGCATGGCATTCCATGTAAGTCTGCTAGTGAAAAACTCCTTGGGTTATGCAGAAAAACAATATTAAGCTTTTCTTATAGAAACTTGAAATTGGGGCCTCGCAATTATATACTACGAAGCTTTTTGTTGTTGTTGTTGAATCCACAGAGCAGAGATGTGAAAAACTGGAATCTTGACTTTCAAACATTCTACTGAGTTTTAAAAGACAACTGGCATCTTTAGCTCATGACATGACAGTTAAACTTCAGGGGAAGCCCCACAAAATACACACACTCTTACCACATTAAGGCTGGACCATACCTTGTCAAGTGCCATCACTTCTACAGAGAAGATGTAATTGAGTAAAGTATCTTAATCGGCCTTAAGCTGTTGGACAGGCAATATCTGAAAGCAGTAAATTGGGCAATTTACAGGAGAGTAGGGATATGTTTCTAGCTCTCATTGAAATACGTGGGAATCAGTGAATTTGTGGATAGATTAAGTGAAAATGTTACTACTTTAGCTAAAACTATGGCTGTCCTTTCTTAATGAAAATTCTGTAGCAGACATGTATGTTGTAAATATTATACTATTCACACTGTGTTATGATATGTGCCAAAGACATGTAAATTATCCAGATTCAAACCTGCTATAGTAACAGGTTATTTCTGACACAAAATGCTAATCATATTCTATATATTTCTCCAGTAATTATTTTGGCAGTGGCTCGTATAAAAAAGAAGCGAGGATCCAATTCAGCTCTATTTACAATGCTGTAAATTTGGAGAGACTCCACTGAAGTTAATGGAGTTACACTAGTGTAACTGAGAGCACAATATGGCTCTGAAGAATCACTTTAGGAAGCTTGTAATACTCTAGCTGGGTTATCTGCAAACAGAGTGGCAATATAGAGTACACATTATAGCTTTATTCATTGAGGATCTTAATTTAATTATCATCTCTCAGATAAGCAAAGCCTAACAAAGATATCTTTTACTAAAGCCATCATATTAATTTATAAAGAAAAGAGTAACAGTTACTTTTTACTGAGAAATCACAGTGTAATAGTCCAGAATTGTGTCTGACATCTTAAATTAGATTAATACAAGACATTGCACATGAATTAAAATCAGCCTTCTGGGGGTTCTTTTTCCTGAAAAGGTTACAAGAAGTTGTGCATCTCTCTAAAAAAAGTGTCAAGCACATTCTGAGCCGAAAAGATCTTCTGTCCAGCTTCCACAAGCCAGAGGACCATTTAAATCTCCAGAAGATAATTTCCCCAGGGTTAACATGGCCTGGAATATTGGACATGAGGCAGATTTAGCTACGTTTTTTATTGCTATTTTTCACTCAGTTCCTAGCAAGTAAAAAATGTTCAAAAAATGTCATGTGCTAACATGTTTTGGCAAGAAATAATATATAGACATCAGTGGCAGCATTGCCCCTATTAGCCTGAAAATGCTGTTAAGTAGCTGACTTAGCATCCAAAAATTCCTGTTTAGGGTAGGTTTTGTAGCTAAAAGACTAAAGCCAACATTTTCAAAACTGGGTGCCTTAAGATAGATGCCTAAATGCCAGAGCCTAATTAAGGGAGCCAGTTTTGGATGGTGTTTTGCACCTACTAGCATCTACCTAGGATGTCATCATTCCATTTTCTACATACTTCATCCTTTAAACGTAGAAGTCTCCCTGCCTGCTAAGAGGCAGCTGCCACTCTGCATTTCAGTTCAGATGCAGTAGGTTATACAGTGACAGAGTCTGTGTGTGCTCACTTTCTTTCATCTGTAATCTTTTATCTGCTATTTTCCTTAGTCTGGAATAAATTCCACTTGGACTGAAAAATATATGCCTCCTCATTTGTCTAGGGCACATTTTCAGTTCCTGTCACTTCACTATAAATTGAACTTGCACTTCTAAACCTAGGTAAACTCTGATTCACCCTCCTTGCTCCCTGAGGAGGAGCATAAAGAGCTGAAACCTTTAGCCAATCAGAGTTTAGGGTAAATGAGTTTGCTTCCCCATATTAATTTTGGACACTGGGGAGAGAAAATAAATTTGAATACCCAAACCTGGGAATCCTGGACATCCCATCATCTCAGGTATTGGTACTCTCATGGCAGGACTCTCTGGCTATGTGGACTCTCTCCTCAGGCCCTATGCCACCAGCACTCCCAGTTATCTTTGTGATACCACTGACTTCCTGAGAAAACTACAATCCATCGATGATCTCTCAGAAAACACCATCCTAGCCACTATGGATGTAGAAATTCTCTACACTACCATTCCACACAAAGATGGCCTACAAACCATCAGGAACATTTTCCCTGAGAATGATATGGCATACCTGGTAGCTGGACTTTGTCCTGACCCACAACTACTTCAGATTTGGAGCCAATCTATACCTTCATGTCAGTGGCACAGCTTTGGGCACCTGGATGGCCCCACAGTATGCCAACATTTTTGTCTGACCTAGAACACCACTTCCTCAAAACTCATCCCCAAGCACCTCTCCTTTACCTAGACTACACTGATGACATTTTCATCATCTGGACCCATGGGAAAGAGTCCCTCAAAGAATTCCACTGGGATTTCAATAAGGTCCACCCCACCATCAACCTCAGCCTGGACCAGTCCACACAAGAAATCCACTTCCTGGACACTATAATACAAATAAAAGATGGTCAAATTAATACCACCCTATACCGAAAACTGACCACAATACATATCTTCATGCCTCCAGCTTCCACCCTGGACACACTACACGATCCATTGTCCATAGCCAAGCCTTAAGATATAACCGGATTTGCTCCAGTCCCTCAGACAGAGACAAACACCTACAGGATCTCCATAAAATATTCTTAAAACTATAATACCCACCTGGAGAGGTGAAGAAACAAATTGACAGAGCCAGATGGGTACCCAGAAGTCACCTACTACAGGACAGACCCAACAAAGAAAACAACAGAACACCACTGGCCATCACCTACAGCCCCCAGCTAAAATCTCTCCAACACATCATTAAGGATCTACAACCTATCCTAGCAAATGATCCCTCACTTGCACAAGCTGTGGGAGGCAGACCTATCCTTGCTTACAGACAGCCCCTCAACCTGAAGCAAATACTCACCAGCAACCGTATATCATACAACAAGAACACTAACCCAGGAACCTATCCCTGCAACAAACCTCGTTGCCAGGTCTGCCCGCACATCGACTCTAGTGACACCATCACAGGTCCTAACCACATCAGCCACACCATAAGGAGCTCATTCACCTGCACATCTACTAATGTAATATATGCCATCATGTGCCAGCAATGCCCCTCTGCCATGTACATTGGCCAAACTGGACTGTCACTATGCAAAAGAGTAAATGGACAAATATCAGACATAAAAACCGGTAACATCCATGAACCAGTTGGAGAGCACTTCAATCTTCCAGGACACTCTGTAGCTGACTTGAAAGTTGCCATACTTCTACCAAAAAAAAAAAAAAACAACAAAAAACTTAAAAAACTAACTTCAAAGAGAAACTGCAGAGCTGGAACTCATATGCAAATTTTGAGTTCAAACTGGGTCTGAATAAGGACTTGGAATGGTAATCTCATTACAAGAAGTCACTGTTCACACATTCTCACCTTGTAATCAATGGTTGTGAATAGGCCTCAGCTACTCTAACTGAATGGACTTTGCTATTACCTACCCTGTAGGCTGTATATATACACCCTCTATCTGATTTCCATTCCCTGCATCTGATGAAGTGGGTTACAGCCCACGAAAGCTTATGCCTGCAGAAATTAAATTTGTTAGTCTTTAAAGTGCTACAGGACTCTTGGTTTTTTTTTGCTGTGTACAGACTAACACGGCTACCCCCTTGTAAATTTGGATAGTTGGGATTTACTGGTATTTACATGAAGGGCCCAATTTTGAGAATGACCACCCCACGTGAGACCACTAAACCCAGGTCCAAATGCCCCTTAACTTTTTGGTATTAAAATCTAGTGCTAGATCTAAAGCTAAATTTTGGTGATTGAGCCCATATTCATTCGTCACCAAAATTAAGAATTCAACTTCCGCAAGTTGAAATAGAAAGGAGGGCCCACCAGTATGGGTAACTGAGAGTCTAATATCCTGCACTTACATGTGAAAATGTGATTTGTTTGTACAATGGAGGCAGCTGGGTTTGAAAACTGAGTCCACACAGTCTTTTTCTTTCCTATTTCCAGCCAACAAATGCGCTATTTTAAGTGTCCTATCTGGAATGGTGTAGTGAGAGCTGGTGTTTTTAACAGGGATACACTGTTGCGGGACCAGACACACAACTGTCATTAAAAATGTTTGTTGCCAACTCTCATGATTTTATCATGAGTCACAGCAGTTGGTTTTTTTTGTTTTTGTTTTTTTAAAGCTCCTGCTCTCACATTGTAGGAATCTCAGCTTTCAATTAAACATACCTAAGTCCTAGGTCTAGGAATAATTTTAAAAAGCTGAGAAATGTGACCCCTTTGCAGCCTGGTGGCTCAGAAATGGGAAGACAAATAAAAAGAATTCAACATTCATTGTTTATATATCATGTTTTTTTGGATCTGACTCATCATATTTGCATGATTAGTGTTGGATCTATTGTATAGTAGGAAGGGCAAAAATATAGCTTAACTGCTCATCACCAGCTCTCTTCATCTTAGTTTTTCCTAGATCAGGTTTTAGTCTTTCCATCAGAGAACGTATATATCTTGTTTGCATTTAATAAGATTTTTTTTCTTATTTTCCCCAGTTAAATTAGGCTAAATAAACCCCAACAAACGAGGCAGAGAGAGCAGGTACGGTAGAGAGGGATGATTTTAGGCATCTGAATGTGCTGAAGGATAAGCCACCAATCACACTAATCATTCCTCTTCTCAACACAATTATCATGAAGGCTTTATATGATCTGTGTGCTGCTGACCAGCAATGCATACAAATGGACTAAAATGTACATAGGATAATGCTGCAAACCAGGACCTGTTCACTGTTTTAAACCATCCCATATACTTTGGCCTTACACATTGATGGAACTTGTTAATTCTGACAAAGGATGAATTTGAAATACCTACAAAAAATAGGTTAGCCCTAAATTAGTTTTATGCAATACCTCAGTAAGGGCACCAGTTGCATGTGTCATTCCTGAATATATTTTCAGTGCATTTGTTATGATGCAGAAAGTTAGACTAATGTGTGAATACATTCTGCCTGCTAAAATCCTCATATTTTAACTGGATAAGGTATGCCACCTTGCTTCCTGCCCCAGGCCTCAGGGCTTAGAATAGTAGACTGCAGATTGTTCTTCACATTCTTCATTGTAAGGTGTTGCACATTTTTCAGTACTCAGTATTAGGGGTGTAGTAGATCTAACTGCATGATGTTCCATTGATCTTGGCATTCTCCCCAGAGTTTTTGCTATTATTCTACACATCAGTAGTGAATAATCTGATCACTTTCTGATCTTTCTTGATGATGACTCCTAAGTATCTTTTATAAAAATTATAGAATGAAATTTGAATGAATTTTGCAGCAGCAATTATACAGCATGTTGTCCTATCCTCCCAATCCCAACTATCAGACATACAGTACAGAACATAAACTGTTTGGTAAAGTATGAGTGGCCATGTGAAAACACTGCTGTTACACTAATGAGATGGATTTTGAAATTGCTCATATTGCAGCTCTATAGGCTGAAGCAATAGATATAGCAACTTCTATCATCTTGCTTGTCTTCTCCTGTTTTGGGCATTTCTTGGGCCTATTCATATTCATGGACCTATTTGAACAGTTTATTGCCTTAACTGCTGTCTTTCTGGTTTTATTCTATGTATTGCTAGTATCTATCAGGTTCTTCTGAATTTAATGGCTTTGATCTCTATCTTTACTTTCTAGCCATGTTCCCCGTTATTAAGATCTTTAAGTACATCTTTGCCTTCTCTTTCTCCCATGTTCTCTGGTATTTCATAATTTCTCTATTAAGATGATAAACATTTTGGGATGTATTGTAACTCATATGGGTATGAGGCTAGAATTTTCTGTATTCTCTTCTGGGTCAGTTAAGATGATACTCAGTGCATCACGGAAAGGAAAAAAATATTTTTCCTGTGTGAAGAATAGAGAAAATACTAGTTGAGGACATTAGCACCTATAGCATCTTTTGAAAACATTTTTTGTTAGTGTTTTCAATATTCTTAGTTTAGCTGGTGATAAAAACACTACTTTTCTGTGTCTATATATATATGGAAATTCTTGTTATTGAACTGAGACATAAAAAAGTAGGTGAGGTCAGAATTTTTCTTTACTGTAAAATTTAGAACACTATTTACTAATCTACAAAATATAAAGACGATGCTAATGACATTGTTGGAAACTGGAGCAACCCAGACAATCTAGATCTTCAAATTCAAAAGGTGTCAAGTATTTTCTGTGACATTAATCAGTCTAGTTCTGCTCACAGTTTGAGTCTGATCCCGCAGCTCCCAGTGAAGTCAACATAAAACCCCTCCCACTCAAATTTCAAATTTAGTCTTCAATATTTTGAAGACACCTCTGGACAAATCCTAAGAAATACAGAACTGCATTATAGTCAAAGGACCCTGTTTGGCATTTCTAAACTGTTTCCAGTGGCTGTGTGTCCAAAGGTTACATAAAAGCCAGACAAAGATTTATATAGGCTTCCCAGTAATTAGAAAGTTTATAGCATTTTGACATAATAGTTTTGTAAAGGATTGAAACATTAGAAAGAATTTTTATGTGCCTTGTTAACGTTTCATTTCTTTAAAAAAAATTTTAACCGCAATAAAATACTTGAATATACAATGGTTTGTTGGATGCGTGGCCTGGTTTTACCTTTGTGTTGACAGAAAACAGTACAAATGCAATGAAATACTGGAGTCAAGAGCAGAGCAGCTGAACTAAGATTCTGATCAGCTTCTGAATCCCTAGCACACTGGACTTGCCAATACCTTCCTCCCCCTTTTTTCCTTCCCCCTCCCTAGCCACTCGTCCCTCTCCAATGCTCCCATCTGTCTTTTTTCCCCCTTAAGGTTGATCCTTGGAAATTCTGACTGGTGCAAGGAAGCTGTGCTGGAGGACAGTCCATTAGCTTTTCATTTGTACAAGCAACTTCAGCCATTACTTTCTGAATTTCTGTGAGCATGGGATGAGGTTTGTGAATGCTTCAAACATTGCACTGAAGGCTGAGTTTGAGTGGATTTGTGGAGTAGTATTTTGCACAGCTTTAGTAAACACACAGGGAACTTATAGCAGCGCTAGCAAAACGTCACTGATAATAATTTTATAATCAGGTACAAGATATCTAAATGCTTGATACATTTAAAAAAAGATTTGATTGCAATGAGTGAATGGGGTTCTGAGAGACTAAAATGAAATAAATATTATATGCTAATATAAGATAATTTATCTAGGATAATTTAATCAGCTAATGTAATCACTAAATCACTTAACATTTTCATTATCATCATGTTCTTGAGGACTGCAGGTTGGAGGACATTAGTTGGAAATGTTACAATAATAACAATAATAGTTATTTATGTATGCTAAAGTAAAGCAGTATTAAAACTCAGGAGATGTTTTTGCCAGTAATATTAGAAAATAGTCAAGATTCCATTGTCTGAGGACAGAACACTCAGATTGTGGACAGGTAAATGCAGGTTAGTAATATTTACCACTTAGCCCTCTACAAATATTAATGAAATATTGCACTACTCATAAGCATTTTACAGATGGGGAAACCGAGGCACCAAGACCTACATTTTTCAGATGTGACTAGTGATTTTGAGTGCCTCAATTTTTCTTGTGCTCAGCTTGACACCTTGAAGGGGTCTGAGATTCAGACCTCTTTAAGGTGTTTCAAGTTGGGTGCCCAAAAACAGAGGCACCCTATGAACAACGTGGAAGGAATTTGGTTAGGAGAAGATGAGCTAAATGAGAAGGTAAAAGAAGGGAGAGGATAATGAAGGGAGGGAGGTGAGAGGGACGGGAGGAGAGAATTGAGTGGGAAGGAAAGAGAGGAGCTTGAAAGACAGGTGGAGTGAGATGGACATAAAGAATCTCTGAGGCAGTAGATGGGGAAGAAGAGGCTGGCACAGGGGAGAGAGACTGTCCAAAGGAAGTTCTCTGAGAAGACAGGCGGATGACATAATCAGAGACCAATCAGAGATCTGCTGGCTCAGAGCTTTGGTTCTGCTCTGGAATTTCTTTTGCTCCTGAACCCATTAACAGGTATTGTAGGGTGTGTGTGTTGGGGGGAGAGGGGAAGGGATCATCCCATCTCATCTTCACATCCTTCGATGTGTCTATATCTGCTGCAACTTCATGAACTCTGAAATCCTGGCCTCACTGTGGTCAATGGCATTAAAAAAACGAAACACCACACACAGCTGACTTTAATGGAGCCAGGATTTCACTGTCATTAGTGACTACTAAAAATTCAGGCTGGAAGTCAGTCTTGAACTTTCCAAGACTGCACAGCTAGAAGTAGCAAACCTGACATTGGGACTCAAGACTTCCTTTCTCTCAGTTGCTTGTTTAGACCACCAGACAAAACTGCCTTCTATTTAATCTTACATATGGGAAGAGGGTGAACTTTTGCCCTTGTACCATTCCTTTCAAGATGTAACATCTGATTGAGTTTTTCTTCAACAAAAGACAGTCCTTGGTATTACTGCAGTTCTTTTTTAGCAACAGCATGTTTAGCAACTGATTTCAACAAAAGATCTTTATCTTCCATTAACAGATATGATATTACAAACTCCATTCTCTTAAAATCTCATTACTCCTAGTTGGAAAGAGATCTAATTTGTATAGCTAACCACAATAACACCCCCTCAAAACATTAAAATTAAGTTTTAAATTTTTTTTATAGTTACTCAAACATTTAATTGAATTTTATTTTTTTCTTTGAATATTATTTATACCCATTATTTTCCCCACTTGTAGTATCAGCTGTACCTTCCTTAGTAACATTTACCATAGATATCCAATAAGTAACTCCTAGGTTCATAGGCTTGTGAGACAGGAAGAAAGGTAGTGCTATCAACTGTAATGGAAAACTGAGAAGGCTTGGGAGGAAAAAAAATTGAGTTCAGTTTTCTAGGCTATGTTAAACTTGTGTAACCCACTGGTTAGTGTGTGTTGTATCCCCCTCTCTTCCTGAACCACGGCTCTAGGTCAAACTGTAAGGACACATGCTTTTAGCTCTGGATGGCCCCTGTTGAATCTGTGGGGTTCGCCAAGATGGCAGCTGCCACATCTACTGAGTGTGAGCCACCCACGATGAGAAAGGAGATGCCAGATTGAATTTCAAGAGATGGGTCATGAATGGAAAAACATCTCTGAATCATCAGCACAGAGGTGGTGGTTGAACCCGTGTGAACTGATGAGGTGACATAACGCGGGGTGTAGAAGGGAGGTGGAAGGCAAGACCTGGGAGACTCAAACAGAGGGGGGAGTTTAAAGTATGAAGAGCTCCAAGAAAGAAAGCAAAAGCGCAATCTGTCACTCACGCCAGTACCCTCCAGAAACGCAAACACTTCTTATCATGATCCTGGGTCTCCTTGAACCCAGTCTCAGATCTCTGCTGCCACCACCAACCTTCTCACTTGGGACTTTTAACTCTGGGCGCTCCTCCCTCTGCGCCTTTGTTATAAGGACTCTGTTGTAGGAGTGGGGGGGTCCCCTGATAAATAATGGAGGGTGTTCACAGGAGACACCACCATTAACCACAGCTCCACACCAGACTGAATTAACGAACCTGTAATTTATTTACAATTAAAACCTATGAGTGAAATCCAGTACTGGTCATCTGGAAGTTTCCTCTGTCCTTTTCAAGCCCGAGAGTCTTATTATACCCCACTTCAGGCTCCCTATTCATAAGCCATGAAGTTCAATATTCTACCAATCTGGTTTCACCACCACATGCTCTATAGCTCGGACCTCTATCATCCTTGATGGGCCAGTCTCTGGAGTCTGGAGAGACCGGTTGTGGCAACTTCAGCCAAACTGGACAAAACCACTTACAGCAGTCCAATTGCCATGTGCTTTCCACTGGTCCTTCTCCCATTTCTGACTTGTGAACAAACACTCTGGATTCCTAGCACCCCCATGGGTCCTCACAGAATCCTTAGGTTTCAAACTCCCTATCACTCTTCAACCCATATATTTTCTTACATACCTCATACCTAAAATATAAACACAACACATATCCTAACATTTTCCATGTGCTTCAGGGAACATGTTTTTTCTCTCAGTGGTTGCTTACCTTTGGCCACTGCAAGACGTTTCAGACTAGCCTGTACCGAAAATAGGTATGTTGCCTGGTAAACTTAGCTGAGTGAATAGTTAGGTCTCAAAATTTTCTCAACACTTGCAAGTTACACTGGACTCTTGTGTCCTATCTTCTTTGTTTTAGGCTCTCCTGGCTAATTGCTTACCACAGCTTTCCCTTTACACTTTATCCACCAAATTCCACGGTGATGAGCACATTATAAAAGGTTTACCTTATAGGTAGATACCTTTATCTTTTATGTATAATTCTCTAATGTACTTCTTGCTTTTCATTTCTCCACTTTGCCTAATTTCTCATATCCTTTCTTCATATAGTTTTCAGTCTCTTTCTTTCCAACATGATTAGCACTGCAATATTATTCATTGCTGTATGTTTAATTATACTTATAGGCAGTGTATACAGTGTGTGCAAATAAATGGAAACTTGAAATTCTGGCTGTGTTTACCTAAAGCTCAAAAGAGAAAATGCAACAGGTTAAACTCTAATTTTCATTTACTTGTTTATTTTTTGAAATATATTTATTTCAATGTCTCTAAAGTCTTGTGTTTTGCATACAATATATTATAATAGCTGAAAATTTTACAGAAATGCTGAATATGTTTTTCAAATCATACTGTTTTGACTAAGAAAAAATGTGGATAATATTAAACTAATTGTTGATGTTGCCTGGGCTTCTGTTCTGTTGCTCAAGGGAGTTTTCATAACTAAACCATATAACCTAAATGATCCTGATCAAACTGTCATGTTCTGCCCTGGGAAATATTTCTTTCTGTTTGGCATTTGGTTCTATAAACTTCATAAAAGCCTAAACCTACTCATCTGATGTTTTATTGTTCTAACCGATTCTTTTTTACTCCCATTTCCTTTCAGCTCTGTGGCTGTGCTGCCACTTTGATAAGTAGATTAAAATAATGTGTGATCCTGCTCTGTTTTCAGGTCAGTGACAAAACTCTTATTGATTTCAGAGGGACCAGGTTAGAAACAATGAAGGCCCCATTCATGCAAATACTTATGCATCTGTTTAACTTTGGGCACTCTGGGTAATCCCACTGAAGTCAAGCATCAAGTTCAGAACATACAGCTTTGCAGGATCAGGGTTTATCATGTTTATTATATTTTTATATCCAGAGATTCAGTTCATGGGTCTCTTGGAGAATACACTGCTGCACTATGTTATTGCTTTGTCAGATGTACTTTTTAAAGATCATTCCATATAATTGTAGTCTTGCTTCAAAAATATCTGTTTAATAAATATGGAAGGCTGGAATAACTATGGTATATGACACACTAACCAATGACATTCTGATTTGATCATTTCATGGGCGCTCTCTCAATTGGCAATATTTAAATTTACTGAACTATTTTAGGGAGGCTGATTTGACGTGGGCACTTTGTGCTTCATGAACAGTATGGGCTGTTATTTAGAAACTGTATCGTGATCCACTACCAGCAGTGAAAGGGTTTAACAGACTTTGAGAAGAGAGATCAGAAACAGAAGAGACCAAAAAGAGTTAGACTCAAAGAAAACAAAAGCTGAAAAAGGAGAAAAATGTAAATTTCCTTTCTCTAAATTGCTCCCAACTACCCCCTAGAGTCTGAGATGAGGTGAGTGTGTTAATAAAGACAGTTTGCAGCTCTTGAGTATACATCTTGGGAAAACCCACCAAGTAGGACTCGGCCAAAGTGATCACTTTGGTTATTAAAGCAATGTTTGATACACAAAGTGAAGAAGGGTGGGTTAGGTAATTCAAATTATTTTAATTTATTCACATTAGATAAAAACTGTGGTATTATTCTGGCAGGGCCCAACCCTATTCCCATTAAAGTCAAGGCTGTAATTGGGTGGGCGGGACGGGGTGGGTGGGGGTATGGGTTTGGGAACATAGGATAATGCCTGGCGGCTGCTTGATTTCTTCAAAGATCATGTCAGCATGAAAAGGAAAAATCCACATATGGCAGCCCTGCCACAAGAGCCAGTTTTCACCATGCTGCCAAGGCTGCAGCTGCTGTTGGCTTGCCCAGAAGCCCCACTGCGCTTGGGACAGACTGAAACACTAGTGTGATGTTTATTGCTGATGCTGCAAAGTCTCATGGTGAGGACTGTGAGCTGTTTTGTGTCAGAGATTTAAGTTATCACCACAGCAGCTAGGGAAATCAGAATCTCTCCACACAGGCTGGTCTGGGTCACAGGGCAGATTCCTCCCACCTCCTGATCATCAGGAAGCCACCAACCCCTGTTCCCGTTGGCCCTCTGCACAAAACATACACACAACACAGGGCAGGAGAGAGGACCTATTCACCCCTTAGGATAGAAAACCAACTCCCCCCCGCCGCAGTCTGCATGGTGTTTGCGGGAGGTGAGGGGAAGAAGACCCCTCACTGAATATGTAAACCGCATGGGTAGAGCCCTGAATCAAAAGGCTTAGCAGCACTTGCTGTAGAAAAATCCATGTGCTACTGCAAGTTCATGAAGATCACATCCTCATCTTTTGTTTGTACTCAGTGAATACTAATGGCGACCAAGCTATCTGGTAATGGATCAAAATACCAAAAACAAAAAACCAAAAAGTCAAATCGTGACTCTGTGCAGCCATAGATGCTCTCGATTTTACTCCCAGCTACAAACATAGGCAAGCGCAGGAAAGACTTACAGCTGTGGACAAAGTGTGGGATTCCCAAAAGTTCCCAGCATTGGCCTAACTCTGCCCTTGAAGCTGATGGGAGTTTTTACGGCTGAGTTGGGGCAAATGTTAAGTGTTTCTGAAACTCTCACCCTAAAGGCCCAAGTTTGGCCCCTCCAGTGTTGATGTGCTACATAGTTAGAGGATGATCATAATCAGACTGCAGGGAGGAAAAACCATCAGGACAAGCAAGTTCATGCTGCTGCTCTCAGCAAGCGCTGGTGCACTACATTCCAGTACAGGATGCATGCTCGTTGCTTCCACCATGCTAGCAGAGACAGACCTGGAAAAGCTCTGCTCTAGCCTGTTACAACAGTGCGCTCTACCTGGTGCCCAGGAGGCATTATTCTTTGGATGGCTATAATGCCTTCAGGCCCCCTTGCATGAGCTGTATTGTCACTGCTCACTCTGTCTTGTAAGAGGCATAATTGAGGCCAAAGCTGCTGTCTTAATCATTCATCTTTTCCTAAGACATTACCAGTCACCCACTGTATTACATCATAAAGGAAGCAAAGTATTGTACATCAGTCTCTCTGAGCAGCTACAGTTGGGTTTTATTAAGAGGTACATTACAGTTTCATAAATCCTTAATGAAATGGCAGCCTATAACAGAAATAGTCACTTCAAAGTTGAGCCCTACTGTCATCAAACCACCAAGCTGTTTCATGTTAACTACTTCCATCTTCACAGCCCTACGCTGACAGTTGACAAACTGGTTAGTAAACAATTGGAAACAGCTCTTCCAAAGTAATGACTGCTTCATTTGTAAATGATATTCCATAGATAATGCATTGGTTAAGATTCTATTAAATTGTTCCATAATGAAATAAGCAGTGTAATGAGCCCATTCTATATGGTAAAGCTTTAGTTGGATAGGCTCTGGTGTGAAGAGTTGGTAGTGTTTCTGTTTAATCTCATGATAGCAACAGAAATATACAAATCATCTTAACCATTCATACTGTTTGTGAGTTCAATGGTTGTGGGTTCTTGTTGGGCTAGGTTCTGGACATACAGTAAGTGGCAACTCTTCAAAGAGCTTACCTTCTAAATAGACAAATTTATACAGTGTGTTTCCGGCCAAAGGACCAAGCAGTGGCCACACCTCAGTTTATACTCAGTTGTTACTCAGGTAACCTCCATTAAGAAGTCCTACATTTTGAGAGACACTTCTTTCAGCATTGGAGCATAGCCCTGTATTTAGCAGTACACAGAAATACCTCACAGCAGTTTAGGATGGAAAGTGAAGAGTAAATATGAGCTGTGCTCTTTTTGGTGGCTTTGTAAGTTCAAGCCCAAACTACTTCTGTTGCTATTTAAGTCATTAGGAGTTTTGTCATTAGTTTCAGGGGCAGCAGGATCAATTTATTTGTCAGAAACTTTTTTTTCCTTTTTTTTTTTTAAAGTAAGAAACGTGTAACCAGTCCTAGTGCACAAAATGAAAAATTACCTCAACTTCAGTTATGCAAACATTAGAGTCTAATGGGAAGTGATCTTGCTTGGATCTACTAAAGATCAGCTAGTCTTCTACAAGCCTTTCTGAATGCGGGACAGAATCAGAAAGCAAGCATTGCAATATTTTGCAAATATCCACATCCCATGTAATTCCAAAAATGCAGCTGCTGGAGGAACATTGCTACTTGTAATTCAGGAGGCTAAAACCATCTCTCTGAGGAAACAGATTAAGAGGATCTAATAAAATTCCATGTTCTTAGATTCTGGGTTCTATATTGGACTGGGAACTCCAAGTTACATGTATTCACCATGTGAACGTGGGTGCTTACTTAGCTCATTGAGATGAGACTGGAGACCGGTTGAGTTAAACATTCGTTATTTCAGAAAGGTCCTTTGGGTTTGAATGTGCTGGTTTATGGCTAGTCACTGCTTCCTATACGGCCTCCAAGCAAAGTTGGGGAGAAAGCCATCAAATATAAGCATAAATAGAGCCTTCTATACCCTGGATTTGGTGAAACCACATCCTACAGAGCAGGATATACTGATTTGGTAAAGAGCAAATAAGACAGAATGAGTTAGAATTGGAAGAAGGGAAACAGATGAAAGGTTCCTATTCATAGAAAAAAATACCAAGCTCAAAGCTGTGTGGGCAAGTAAATTAATATATTAAAGAATGGAATGAAATGATGTAGTCAGGGTCTGGTTCCCAGAGTCACTGAGCAGCCACAACTCCAGTCTAAGTTAGTGGGAGCTGCATCTGCTTAGTTTGACAGGATGTGCGCCCTAAATGGTAGCTAAGGAGTTTGCCTGATATTAAAGGTAGAGAGTGTAGTTTATATTTCACAACTTAAACAGCTGGGAAGGGAAAACTATAAAAAAGCATCCAGCTACACTGAAGGGATTTAAAAACATGAACTGCAAGCCAGACCCTTGACTCCACTCTATGGTTTTTGTGCCACTTAAACAGTCAACAGGGGATCCCCCCCTTTTGTAGGATAAATGGAAGGTGGCACAAAATTGATGGAATCACTCTACACCACCTACTCCTAGCCTTCCTGAGGTAGGTGGTCTAATCAGAGGCAGGAAAGGTGTGCCTTGTGCTATCGTGATCCTGGCTGGGGCAACAGCCCTAAGAAGCGCTTAGTTGGTGGAAAGTGTGTTGGGATCAGTTCCAGATTTACCTCCAGGATAGAGGTGGCATAAAGGTGACTTAACCATCCTCAGATCCTAGAATTGAGCACAGCCTGGCCATAACCCAACCCTGTCTGGAGGAGTCTAGCAAGAAATGAACAGTAGACTCCAGCCTGTCTGGAGTGCAAGGTCTGAGCAATATAAACTATTAGCATTTGTTTAATTTCCTCTTTTTAATTCTCATGTATCTGGTGGTTTCATGGTAGAGGGGATGAAATCCAGATGCTGTGAATCATTTTGAGAATGTTGCTGTAGGTGCTACTGCTGCTGGATTTCTTGCTACTTCAATAGTTTCTTTTCCATGCTACACTGCACAGTTCATAAGGATGCATGGGTAAAACAAGTGGACAGTCACATTGCAAAGTCACTCCTAAAAACCCATAAGAGTTCATTTTTCCTTTCAGATGTTTTGCTGATCATCCAGAGCTGCCAAAAATGTACAATACCAAGTAAATCAGCAATTGGACAGGGTTGCTTTAAACACTGATCCAAAACAGGAAAATATGCTGAGTTAGGCAAGGGGGGAAAAAAGCAGACACCTGTACTCTGGAGTGTTGAAATGCTATTTAGAAAAAAACAAATGCCATATAAAGCAAAAGCTAAGGGCTGGACAGCAAGAAGGCTATGGCTAAGAAAAAGTAAAATTGCAGCATAGGAATCTCCTGCTGTGAAATGTATGTGGCTAGTTCAAGGAAAAGCATGCTTCATTAAATGCTAGCATGCACCAGATCACCCAGGGATAAGAACACAGAAGAGATGATAGCTTGTCTGATGTTCCTTTTAATATAGTTTTATCAATTTATTCACCACATTTATGCATTCTGTTAGTGTGTTCCTTCTTAACTCCTCAGTAAAGATAATTATGGAATATGTGAAATCAAGTCTAAAAAACAAGCAGTGTTAAATACATGAACTTAAACACAGTAGAGAGAGTCATTTTACTACAGTTTTGTTAAATCTTCATGTAATCCCAGCTCTGCCTTTCCCGGTCTAGTTCTGTATGCTAAGAAACATGTAGGACTGTGTCAAAACTGTGGGAAAAGACTACAGTATAGTCAACTCTTTGCTTGGATTACAGCTCCTTATTTCTGCTTTCTAAAGTTTTTTCTTAAATGCTTTTTTGTTAATCTTTGTAAGGTCAAATCTACACTAGATTTCTTGGTTTTGCTGGAAGACTTTCTGGATGTTTTGGAGGATCTGAATTGATGTGCTCACCTTAAATTTTCACCAAATTCTATATTTAACATAGATGATGTCCAGTCTCCAAAATGTTAATCTGCATTGATGTAAAGTAGCCATAAAAAAGCCCATAAAAAGTTTGAT
The DNA here is from genome assembly GCA_007922155.1 of Mesoclemmys tuberculata. Classification (NCBI taxonomy): domain Eukaryota; kingdom Metazoa; phylum Chordata; order Testudines; family Chelidae; genus Mesoclemmys; species Mesoclemmys tuberculata. Next base: position 38,241,459 of record ML675649.1, on the reverse strand, counting down.
ATCATCTGTATTAAAATCCCTTCCATATTACTTCACTCTCATCCTGTTGTCATTCACTAGTTTCCAGGCATCAGTCTTCTAGAGTAAGAGGATTGAATTTTCTGTGTATAAACTCAAAAGCTTTTTTGGTTTTTTTTTTTTAAGAAAAGCTTTTCAGGTGGTCTTATAGCAAAGATGCAAAATATTACAAGCTCAAATTTTCCCAATTGAAGATCACCTTGAATTCTGTACTCCAAGAGATATTTGATTCTTTCAGAGAGCACACAGACAGAACCTTAACTGCACTCTTCTACAAAGATTATAATACAATGCATGGACTGAAACCCCCCACATTGCTTTGAGATTATTGGGTTGGTCTAAATAGCTCCGCTGAAGTCAGTGGAATGTCATCTGTTTACACCAGCTAGTGATTTGGTCCCAGTTCCAAGAACCTCGAAGTTCTATCTGTGCTGCAGCCCAAAATGGTCTGATTAAAAGCCACACAATCAAGCTCCAAAGTGTACAACTTGACTCCAGTGGGACTACTCATGTGCTTCCCTGGTTTGGCTGTGTTCTCATAGTTGTTGCAGTAGAGGTGGGCCTGGGTTACAGACTTATTGAGGCACAAAACACATTTGTGAAACCTAGGAAAGAAAGATCAATACTGGAAAAATGCTGGAAAAAAATCAACAGCTTCACTTCAATACTTTACTGCCTGTTACTAAGCAATATTATCACTGATCTGCGCGTTTCAAAGGACTGAATATCTGAGGATACAGATAATTGACTTTTAATTCTTGGAAATGCAGAGTAAAGGGAAGTTTGCGTGTAAGCCACAGGCTATTTCGTTATAGTAATCCATGTAAGAAGAGGCACACGTAAGATGAACTGCCCCTTGCTTTAAAGTCTTAAAGAGACAAACACAGAACTCAAGAATCACAGAGCATTAGACTGGGACTTAGAAGCCTGGGTCAAGTCCCATCTCTGCCAGGGGATTACTGAGCGACTTTGGGCAGAGGACTTGGGGCTAGAGAGGTGCACCTAAGAAGGAAGTGTACCTGCTGCCACATCTGCTTGGGTTGATTGTGAAGGAAAATTTGGTGACTTTTTGGGTAAAGGCCACTTTATTTTCTTTACCCTGCCCATATTTTTCCCCAATGAACAGGGAGCAGAGTATTGTGTCAGTATTAATAGCCAGCCACAAAGCAGCAAGGTTATTACAGGTGACCCAACACGGTAATGGACCCATGTCAAAGCTAAATAGGTTCCCTCATACAGTTCATGAGAAACACCACACTAAAAAGAACTCTGACAAACAGAACAAGCAGCATGCTTTTTAAAGATGGGGTCACATGCTGGCTAGCCCTTTAAAGGGAGTCGGGCTCAGCTTTGCTTGGGACACTGCCATTATCCCCCAGTGATCCTGGTTGGGTGGCTTAATTGCCATTATTGGACAGAGCTGGGAAAAGGTCCAGGAGAAGGACCCAGCAGGGAGATTATTCAAGTTCTCTCACCTCTAGGAAAAGAACCATGGGAAGCTCTAGGAGAGAAAGTGCCCAGAGGTAGGTCCTGGGAAAGGGGTAAGGCTTCAGGGAAGTAGCCCTGGGCTGAGGGTTCAGTGGTTCAGGAACAGGGAGCTGGGGAGAACCCAAAGGGACTAGAAGCTCATGCTCAGCCAGGCACAGGTTGCTTTAGTTGGATTTGTTTTGTCTGGGGGTTTTCTGAGCTCTGTGGGAGGAGTCTGAAAACCTGCTTCCAACAGAAGAGTGGGAACATTGCAGAAGAGCCCAGATGGGGCAGAGGATGCAATGCTAATCATTAGAGTTGTGTGGGACAGTGCATGTATGGTACAGTGATACCCTGGCTGGGGTGACACTTTAAAGCGAGCTGGCTGTAAGGCTAAGTCACGAGAAGAAGCCAAGTACTGTATGGCCAGGGGTGTCCGGTGAAGAGGCTGCTGGGGCATGCCCTGCCACCAGGGGGCAAGTTGCTTATCTACAGCTAGAAGGGTAATAATCTACAAAGACCTCTTAATTTTTCTGTAACTAGTTCATGCTCCTGGAAACCTGTCCATGGGATAGTTGTTAATATGGCTTCTGCATGCAGTGTTTTTATTTCATGTTTCACAATAAGTATCACTTCAGCTTTTTAAAAGTGCTATAATTAACTTTTTCTGCCTCACCTTAAAGATTGTTCTCCTCAGAGACATGCGGTTATTAGTTCATTATAGATGGTTTTTCTGATCTCATGAGTTGGGTGGACAAGGGAATGTATTTAGGGGTATGTCTACACAGCAACCACCAAAAAAGCCACACCCTCCTCCACAGCAGCAAGTCTCAGAGTCCAGGTCAATTGACTGGCTTGTGAGGCACCTGCTGAAGGGCTAAAAATAGCAATCTAGCCATTTGGGCTTAGCGTGGAGTCCAGTCTACGAAACACAGGAGGGAGGATCTTGGCACCTGAGCTCCATCCCTCGCTTTGACACTGCAATCTTTAGCCCCATAGCATCAGTCCAAGCTCTGAGACCTGTTACTGGGGTTTTTTGTTTTTTAGCTATATAGATGTGTTGAAACAGACACACAGAATAGAATAATCCCCAGTACCAACGGGTGTACTTTTGTGCAGCTGCTTGTCTGTTAGAGCTTCAGGACTGTGTCACGTGGGTGGCTGCTGAATGGATATTGTTTCAAGGTCTCTACACAGTGTCTGGAAGTGAGCCTCCTGGTCCTGGTCCAAAGACTTGTCTTAGGGGGGCTCATGCACATGCTCTAAGAGTAGCTGTGTAGATGTTGCAGCTCAGGCTGAAGCTTAGGCCCTGATTCCTTGGGGGGATGGTGGGTGGCCTTGAGTGCTGACCTACATGGCAATTTTTAGAGGGCTAGTGCACGCCCTGCTATACACAGGTCTGTGGAGCTGAACTGGGAGGCTCACTCCTGGATGCAGTTTAGACTGGGGCATTGTTTGTTGCATTACTACTAAATTCAATAACAAGGCCCCTAGTGGGCCAACTTGCATATAGAAAATATTAAATGTTTGTTTGTGCTTAAAGATTTAGTGTGACAATAGATATGAGCTCAGGAAACACACTTATTCAAACAAACTCAAACACACCCACCCACATTATACACTACAAAGAGTCTTTTGTCAAGCCCGACTCACCCCCCTTTGTATTAAGGCAAAACACCCACCCATGGATTGTAAAATGGAAAACATAAAATGTACTGTATATGAAGAGCTTTTGATCAAGAAATAATGCACCTGCTGTAGTTAAACAATCTGCACCTGGAAAAGTTTCATTGTTGTTATGCCCAATTCTTCAGAGGGTGCTCAGGCTACAGAAAAATTTCAAAGCTAATGTTTCATTTCATTTCCCTCTGGTGTGAATGACTTAAGTCAAACACACCCCCTCTGGGTTTAAAAAAAGTGATAAATTATAATAAGCCTTTTACTGGTGGGCAGAATGGTTCGAAACTGTACACAAGCATCTGGTGCTTTGAGCGCAGCATATAATTGTGAACAACTAGAATGCGGCAGGAAATCGGTGGACACAATGCTATGTAGAAAAATGTGCCGTGATTGATAGTCTCACTATGAAGAAAAAGAAAAGAGCCACATGCCACCCACAGAGAAATTTTTGTGGTTTTAATGACTTAAATGACAGCAATACATGTGTCCCTTCATAACTGGCATCTTTAGTGAGGAAAGCCATTTTCTTATCTGCAGGCTAGTTAATTACAATTGAAGACAGGTGTTGCACTCTTTAACAATGACATTATTTTCCATTGCTTTCACTTTCCCTGTCCCTGACACTTGCATGTAGATTTTCTGTCTAGTGCCAGACTGCACTCCAACCATATATACTCCATATCATTGTAAGAATGATCTAGTCACAGCAACTAGAACTTGAATCTATGGGCTTAGGCCAAAGGGTCCCACACTACACCTTTGTTCCCCTACGTGCAACCTTCACAATGTTCTTTATCAAAAGAGCCACCCTGTCATTAATGGGGATCATGGAGATATCAGGTCACCAGTATTCTTAACCAGTTCCTGATCTAGCACCCAGATCCTCAGCTGCTCTAACTTGCTTCTTGGTTTCGTAAAACCACCAGAGCTGCTGGAATATTCAGCATGGCTCTAGAGAGGGCCAGGGGTCCAGATATCAGCTGTTTCCTCTCTAATCTTCAGAGTTGCTAGAGCTGGGCCAGAGAAGGCAGGGCTAGTCTCATAAGTGCTCCAGGCATGTCTTCTGCCAGTTGCAGCATGAGGAAGGTACAGATTGGGCCTAGGATAGGAGGAACCCACAGTACCTTATCCCCAGGTGCTTGTTAAGAGAAATCCAGCTTAGATAGCAACTACAACTATTCCTCTACCCACCCTGCTGCTGAATGGAGGCACAGAAAGAGCAGCATTGCTTGCACACTCGTGGCCAAGGTTGCTGCTTGGAAGATTCTCTTTGCAATGCTGGGGGCTAGAAACTTAATTCTTCTTTTTAGATAAAAGCTTAGACTCTAGAGAAGTTGATGGTAGTAGTACCCCTCATGCAGGGAATTATTGTGAGGGCCGTGGAACTAGTCATCCTAGGAAGGGGAATTTTACAGGCCTGTCATAAATCTACTAGACTTTCTATCTAGCTTCAGTGGAATGGTTGTGTATGCTTGGTATTACTGTAGCACCTGGGAACCAGACTCAGGGAGTGGGACAGCATTGCACTGGGCTCTGTCCAAACACAGAACAAAGAGATGGTCCCTGCTTGAGAGCACTTATGACCCAAGTAGAATTTCAAGAGACAGCAGAGGGATACAGACAGATGGGGTAAGTACAAGGAAATAATGGGATACTACTGGTCAGCATGACAGACAGTGGGACTCCGAACACTCATAGCCTAAATGTTATCAAGTTGTTTGTAGGCATTGTGGCAAAGGAGAGTTGTAAGGAGTAAAATGAGTTTTGCAGAGGCTTATGGGGAACTGGGTAAGGGGCAACTGGGAGAAAGCAGAAAGGCACGTTCCCAAAAAATTAAACAAGTGGGCAATGGAGGCTGGCATCATGGACCATTTGGAGGCAATAATCAAAGTTTAAATAATGAATGAGAGTTGATAAGTAGGGATAGGCCATGAAGGGCCTTGAAAATTAAGACAAGTGGCTTAAGTTTGATTTGATAGAGAAGGGAGCCAATGAAAGAATTAAAAAAGGAGAGATGTTCTTGAAACAGGCTAGAGGAACTGCTGCAGCATTCTGAATGGACATAAACAAGGCTGGGGAAAAGGATGTTCCAATGATAGATACGTGAAAGGAGAAGAGCCTGGTCAAGAATGTTAGCTGTGTGTATGGCTAGAAAAGGCCAGATCTTAGAGAGGTGATGCACAAACAGGCAAGTTTTATACACAGGCTAGATATGAGGACCTAGACAGACATCCTCATCAAAAAGGACACCCAGGTTCAGTGTCTAGGTGACAGACAAGATGGTGCTCTCATCCATAGTGATCAAGAAAAGAGGTGGGGAAGAGGTTTAGATTAAGAGCTGTTTTAGCTATGTTGCAGGGCCCTTAAATGACTCAGGAGCCCAATCCTGGAACCAGAGATCCACCCACAATAGGTCAACTGCGGGCTGGAGAGAGAGTTTTCTTTTTCCTTCCTTCTCTCTCTTTCCAGCTTGGAGGGCAAGATGCTTCTCAAAGCGGAGACTGGACACCAGATGGGCTCACTGTAGCAAGTGTGGTGTTTAGAAAGGAGAAGATGGGAAACTTCTAGGTTTGACTGTGAAGGAAGGAGTTGTAAGACAATGAAGGGAAGAAATCTTGGAAGAAATCAGTGAGATCTTGTGAAGATAACTAGAACCAGGAGGGTTTGAGGAATGGGTCACAGATGGCTGGAATTGGGGACACAAATTGGAGAAGTAGAATTGTTTACCTAGAAAAATGGCAGAACTGAATGAGGAAAGAACATTTGTAGTGGAAGAAGTCAGCCTGGTCATGGGATTTGCACCAGAGATGCTCTGTACCCTGAGAATATGAGCACAGGAAGTGGACATTGAGGGTGAGCCAGGGCAGACCTTGCAATGGGAGAGAAGGGTGGGGGAGGAAAGAGGTCAAGAGTGGAGAAGAGTGAAGCATGGAGTGTGTCAACAATGGAAGAAAGGAAAGAGGGCTGAGAGCAGATGAGACATCATCAACAGTGATGGCCTAGAATTTGCAGATTGTGATGAGTGGCTGACGGGTGGTGCCAAAAGAAGCCAGGTGATTGTCACAAAGACAGAACATGGCCGCAGAGGGATAAGATTGGCAGAGATTCTTATTTTGGAACAAGTTATAATCACTTAAGATATGATGAGTGTTTTATTTTGATGTTTAAAGCTAGTTATTAGAAGTCCTGGTTTTCTGTTCCATAATGCTTTTTGAGATGGATACTATACAGTCCTCTCCTGCATCAAGAATGTGCTTTATTTTTCAGAGACTCTCTTAAGGGAATGTGTGGCATAAAGGAGGACTGAATTCAATATCAATAATGCAGCTGAAATGCATGGTGTCCAACAATCCAGGCAAAACTGAAATCAAAGATTGTCCAGGGACATAGGAGACCAGTTGTTCAGTTATAGAAGAGGCATGACATTGCACAATGTCCTATACATAACAACCTTAGCTATAGGTATCACTGCCAGATCAGCCTATAGCTACTGGAAGCCACAGGAAGATGGGCTAGACTGCATGTAATGTGAAGAAGGCATTTAGACCATGTCACAATTTTGTCTATGTGAATTCTACACCTGCTGAAGAAGATTTAAAGAGTGAGGAGACACATCAGTTACTGTGTTTCAATAGTCAAGTCTAGGTGAGATCAAGATATAAATCAGATGTAGAGGTGTTTGTAAATGTGAAGTAGTTTGACAGTTTCAAGGTATATTTGGAGAGAGCACAGAAACAAGACAACCAAAACACGTATTTCTAACCTAGAGCTCACCCCTGGAGCCAGACTTGGCTCTTAAAAAGATGTAGGGCCAAATCTTTATTCTGCTGAAGAATTGGGCAAAACCACCATTGATTGGAGTGACAAACAAATAGCTAATATCAAGGAGCTCCAGCACCCAGGAAAAACCAATCAAAAGAAAAATCTTTTTTTCCCCCAGAATTAAGCCTCAGACTAAATAGTCAGGCTTGGATCTTGGGCAAATAAATAGAAAGCCATAAAGCACTTTAGTGTGGATTCCATAGGAAGAGAGAAGTAGATTTTGCTATCTGCATTAATGGATGGTAATAGATTATAGTATCTCAACAATCACTGTGATGGCCAAACCCAAATCTCCGAACAACAGAGCCACAAAGGGGTTGTGAGATTAAGCTACAAAAACAGGACCACATTATGCCATTTCAAGCAGCTAGTTTTGCAAGTTTAACTTGGCGTGATCCCTACAAAAATAATGAGTATAATTGTGTGTGCTAATGCGTGCCTAATTGTATACAATATCTTCCTGTGATGCAGCATCTCTTAAAAGAAGTGTTGTATACCTTATTTGTGCGCAGCACGCTCTGTGCATCCGTCCAGCTTTTTCTAACTGAAATCTCACTTCCCAATGTCATTTGTGTCTGCTAATTAGAGGATGCTACCTTCCATTGTGATAACACATTCTCATTCACAGCTTGACATTACAGTACATCCAGACTGCTCTGTGGAACACAAGCTTGTGTGTGTTACGTATGATAATTTGCTTGTATTAGTTTCCCTCAGGGTATTTAAGATTAAATTATAACGCTTGTGTCTGGAACAGCTGGACTTTTTAAAACTAACAGCCCCTTGCACACACCCACATTTTCACAGTCTTCCCAATATATCACATCTCCTTTCTAAGTTTCTGAGTGCTATGGGGTGCAATTGTATTCATTTAGCATTAGATATGCATTAACACATTTTGCTCAGGCAGTTATCTACTTGAATTGGATACTGAGAAGATATTGTTAAGGTTAATGATATAATGATTAACAGCACATGGCACCCATGCAATCAAATGAAGGGCAGTAGCTGAATTACTAATAAGGCCTGGTCTATGCTAGCAACGGAGGTTGACGTACTGCAGCTCACATCAACCCCCAAAAGCATGCGTCTTCACTGGTACGTGCCGTCAATTTAAAGCACAGTAAAAGTTGACCTAATAAAACCACCTCTGCAAGTGGTGTAGTGCTGAATTCAAATTCCATGGGTCGAATTTGCATCAGTGTAGGCAGAGCGCAACATAAATCAATGCCATTGGCCTCCAGGAAATATCCCATAATGCCCCATTGTGATCGCTCTGGACATTCACGCTCTGCTGTAATGTGGCCACAAACAGGAAATAGCCCCTCCCCTCAAGCCCCAGGAAATTTTGAATTTCCATTTCCATTTCCAGTTTAGACAGCTTGGAGAGCTTTGTAGCGACTGCATGGCCCAAACACGTTCCAGCTTGGAGTCAACCAGAGGTCTTGGATCTCATTGGTCTGTGGGGCAAAGAGTCTGCTCTGGCTTACCAAAAGAAATTTAGATAAATACAAGAAGATATCTCGCGGCATGTTGGAGAAGAGGCACAACAGGAACGCACAGCAGTGCCACCTTAAGAACAAAGTGCTGAGGCAGGCTTATCAGAAAACCAGAGAAGCTAACAGCTGTTCTGGCTCCTCACTCAAAACATGCCACTTTTACAAGGAGATGCATGCGATTCTCAGCAGTGATCCCACCACTCTGCCACCATGCAGCATTGATACCTCCAAAGGATCCCAGTCCATGATGAATGAGGAGGATTGTGGACAAGGAGGATGAGGAGAGCAGGGTATCCATTCACCTTGAGAGCCAGGACCTGTTCATTACCCCAGAGCAGTCCAGCCACACACGAGACAACAAGACTGATCAAGATGCAGGGGAAGGCATATCTGGGAGTGTGTGTAGCAAATCCTTTTTTTGCTGTTATGGCCCCAGTATAGCTTCTTAAAAGGAGTTTGTGTTTTTGAGGGGAGGGTCTTACTGTGGGGTGGCAAACTTCAGTGGAGGTTTACTCCTGGAAAAAGACTATTTATGTCCAGAGATAGCCACAGAGGATTCTCTGAGCATATCTCAAGGAAATTTTCATGTAAGTAATAAGGTAACCTTTGCATATGGTTTCTGGGGAGGCAGCCTTATTTCTTCCGCCACATTAGGATACTTTCCCCTGCCACTCTGCTATTAAGTGAGCAGACGTCATTGTGGTACACGGCGTAGCAGCATAAGGCCAGGTCTGTACCCTGATTCTTGCAGCAAATATTCCCTTTCCACCTGTATTACCCTCAGGAGACTGATATCACACATGGCCACCTAGGGAAGATGGTGCAAGTTTAATGTACACGACCAATACAGTCACTCCGTTTTATTCCTCTGCTGTGGACGGGTCCCTGGGCACCTCCCCAAGACTATTCCTAGTCCTAATATTGTTGCAAAGGGCATTATGGGTTGGGACAGTGGTTGCCCTATGTTTTCTACTGCTACAATTCACCTGTAGTGCCCTCTAATCTGTTCTGCCCTGTCCGACATGTACAGAATGGAATGCCAGTCTGGCTTAGCCTTGCAAACATGAAGGGGAGTACTTTTTACATTGTAACATTTCCGTTACTACTTTGGGTCAGCTACCAATGGCAACTTTGTGCTTTGCTCATCTTACAATAGACACCTTGGCCTTCAGCAGCCTTCCCCCCCCCACCGAACTCCAGCTGAAAGACTTTCCCACATTAGGAAGCGTGGGGTGGGGGGGAACCCACACACACACACACACCACACCCTCCCCCACCGCACACCAAGTTCAGCAAACCAATGAAGGCCTTCAGGGCTGCTGACGCAGAGTTCAGAGCCTGAAGGATGTCCTTATCTGAAAAGCTAGACATGGCTGTGGTTGATCTGCACAGGAGCATGATATGCAACAGGAGATGATGTGTATTATGAGGAATCAGTCTGACATGCAGAGGTATCTGGTAGAGCTCCAGGAAGAGCAGCAGCAGGACAGACTCCCACTGCAGCCCCTCCAAAATGCTCCTCCGCCTACCACTTTGTTATCAGCCCCCAACCCCAAGTGGTCTAGGAGGAGACTAAGGAGGATGCAATATGTGCTGCACTCCACACCAGTGAAGGCAAGCTGAAGGATGTGACAGCCCCTTTAAAAACTTATTTGCATAGTGACACCTTACAATGTTAAGCTATCCTCCTTTCACCCCATTAAAACAGGTCACACAAAACTTTATAGCATTATAAAACATCTGTCTTTATTCATTCATAGCTTGGGTGGGGAAAGAAGGGGAGAGGCCCACTGGAGCGAGGGTGGGGGATAGGAAATAAAGGCACAGCACAGAAATACATTACTGCAGTTCACTGCAAAAACTGTTTTTCCAATGCTTCCAGAAGCCAAAGTGCTCCGTGGTTGGCTCTGAGCGTAGCACTGAAATCTGGCTGCTCAAAATATGCAGCCAGCATATCAGCCTCCATGGCCCAACCCTGGGGGAACTCCTCCCCCCCTCATTTCACACAAATTATGGAGCACACTATGCAGATATAACTGATGGGATGTTCTTTTCGCGGATGTCTGCTTACTAGGCTTGATATCTCCACCTGGCTTTTGAATGCCCAAATGCACATTCCACCACCATTCTGCACTTGCTGTGCCGGTTACTGAAACGCTCCTTCTCACTGTCCAAGTGCCTTTGGTGTAGGCTACAGCAGCCAAAGGTGCAAGGGGTAGGCAGGCATTAGTAGTCCCATATCCACAATGTTTATTTTTGGTCAGGGAAGGAAGTACACTTTTCCAGACCACCCTCCGCCCCATTGATGTTGGTGAAATATTCCCTGTGATCCACAAGGGCCTGCGATAGTGTTGAGAAGTATCTCTTCTGGTTTACATACTCTGTGGCAAGGCAGTCAGATGATAAGACAGAGATATGCATGCCATCTATTGCCCTCCTGCCCTACAGTACGGGAACCCCTTTGCATTTTGTAGTGACATCTTCCTGAATCATGACCTCAACAAGTGCCTCTTTAAACAAGGTTTTATCATTTTTATGAGGACAGATTGCTGTTTTAGTAACAGTGAAAGGATTGCTCAAAATATAGGATGGAATTGGCAATTATACCAGTAAGCTTTTAAAAAAGAGGTTATGGAGCAGCCATAGCTACAGATCAGCAGAATGGGGGACTTGCCATCATGTCAGAGGAAGGCAATATCTGTGGTTCAGAGTACAATCACTGATGGCAGATTCTGAATCATCAATTCTGATCTGTGGAGTAATGGATGCAGCATGTTTTTTGGCCCTGGAGCTATAAAGGTGAGATGATGAGTGATTTAGCTCCATACAGGCCTTGTCTGCACCACACATTTTTGAGCTCTGGCTGTTGTCAGCAGCCACTTACAGGGTATTCTTATCACTGTTTGTACCTGCTCTGAGCAGGGACAGATGGCACAGAGGTAAAACCAGCATCCTGTCTACACAACATTCCCACGGATGGAACTGCCCTGCTATCAGAGCAACAGCGGGGGAGCTCTGGGTAGGAAACTGTCCCATGAACGTTTTCAAGATTTTGAAGCTTTGACTGATCTGCATTAGGATGAAACCAGACCTTTCAAAGTTTTCTGTGAAAAAACTAGAGCACCCCATCCTGCAATAGCCAATAGCTGGTGGCTGGGTCTCCCACATCACAGGGGAGTGCCCTAAGTTCAAGTCCCTGTCACAAAGCATTCTTGGTAGAGCTGTTCCATTTCTCAAACGTTAATTGGAGCAGAAATTTGAACCTGAAATCTCCCACATCTTAGCTTAGTGCCCTAACCACTGGGCTCTTGGATCTCCTCTACCAGTTTTGACCAGAAATTTCATCCTGGACCTGAAAAGCTTTTCCGGATAAGAGTTCAGACAAAACTGGGAAGTTCTTGAAAAGTCCCAGTTTTGATTATTTTGCATTTTCCAATGAAAAACTTGTGTAAAAAAATTTTCCTGACCAGCTGTACTCTAAATGCAGTCTGGTGAAGACAGCTACAGAGTCCTGCAGTCCTTCCTGTTATCTTCCCACCTGCCAAGCTCCATGTCAGTCAGTCACAGTCACCACTATGGGTCAATCCTAATCTAGTTTGTCTCCTGAATCAGTTTATTGTTAAAGACTATGACTGGGAACGGAGCCTAGATTTTGCCATTGGCAGGGCAGTGCAGTGCACTCCCACTACACCATGGGGCTGGCCAAAGAATCAGTGTTTTATCAAATCTGTAGCAGCATAAACTGAACATGAACAAACGTGAGTACTTGTCAAAAAAGTAATCCAATAGCTAGCTAATGCAGTGATAGGCATGCTAAAATAACTGTGCCATTCGATAATATATTAAGGATTAGGGCTGGGTCAATCCCGGAAAACAACTTCTAGGCAGTCACTGATTTCAAAATGCAGTCGCTGTGGTCATTTTTTTTGTTCTCGTTCCAAGGGTATTGAACCAACCCTAGTTCTATTCAGAATGAGTGCTTCTTTTAAAGCTCCTGTTCGTAAGTATCCACATCAGAAATGGTATATATTGGGTTAGACACGACAGCAGAGGTTCTAGAGAAGAAGCCAAAAGCAAACACCCATCCCCTCACCCCCCAGACAGATAAGGATAGAACCACACAGCTAACGCCTCTCCCACTTAATTTTGAGCTGCATTGATGACAGAAAATTAGACCAGTACATGCATAAAATACACTGGATGAGAGATTATGTAAAGCAGCAGAAAGCCAGACTAGTGGATGCCTTAAGTATGTGAGGAGACACTATTTTATCAAGCCTGGGGGAAGGGCAGGGAAGAAAGCTCCCAAAACCCCACACCAGAGCCTGTCATGGGGCACCCCACTCACCACTGGCCTGGCGCCGCCTCCCGGTTGCTTCGGGGATTAACCCTTGAGTAGACGCCCCATACCATGGTTTGCACATCACTGGTCCGCAGCTCTTCTCATACCAGGACCCTCAGCATCTCCTGCGAGGACTTAACCCTCCGGCCAGGTCACTCGGCATTCCCCTTCTGGGGTTCAGTGCACTGGCTGGCCTCCCATGCAGTGCCTCAGGTCTATGCCGCTCCCTCAGTGGCTGGGCTGGTAGGGGAACATGGGCCTGCTCTCTTCTCCGAGTTCCTGCCCAGGGAGAGACCCTCAGCTCAGCAGGTCTGTGCGTCCTCCCTCCACCCTCACTGCTCCTTACCACTAACTTGTTGGGGGGAGGGGGTGCGCCTTCCTCCAGCTTCTAGAACCCTCTTCCCAGGAGAGGGCTGCTGGCTGCCATGGCAACAGCCAGGGCCTATAAAGCCTGCACAGGTGAAGCTCTCTCTTATTAGCTGCCTCCAGCCCAAAACTTGCCTGTTTGTAGCCTAATTAGCTGATTGAGCCCACCTGGGCTCATTCAGTTCTTGCAGGGCCAGTGTGGCAAGTACCTACCACAGCCTAATTGTCCTAGAAACAATGGCTCGGTGGAGGCCTACATGCAGCACAAAGGACAAAGACATCTTTTGCAATGTGCTAGCTCTGCTTATCTGCTACCAGAACTGCAGCAGGATCGGGGCAGCGTGAAGGTAAGCTTTAATTCATCTACATGCATACGAACCTCCACCCTGCATTTTGTACAGATCTGAGGATCTTTCCCCTTGTCTATATTTCTCTGTCTGTATGGGTATGAGTTACTGAGGTGAAACACAGCGGTGCATGACAGCTCTTCGCAACCGTGTAGGACAAAGTGAAGACTGCTGTACTCCACTGAAATTGCTAGGGGGAATTTAGCAATAAAACTATAACAGTCCCTATAGGAATTTGTTCCAGGTGCCAGGGCTAACACACACACTTCTGCACAACATGCCCCTGGAGTTTATTTGCTACTAGTAGTCAGCACTCACCAACTTGGTTTTACATCTTGCCCAAAAGATTATCCTACAGGATAAAGTCTGCAATCAGCAGGAGATGTGAAATAAAGTATGTACAGTAAAATAGGCAGAGAGGAGTGAGTGGGGCCTAGCTATTATTCCAGAGGCCTTTAAAATTTATTGCCTATAATTTTAATCATATCATTAAATAAGCCTTTTAAAGGACAATCTCCTATGCTCACAGGAACCTGCCAAGAGAGCACTTGGGGGGGGAGGAAGAGAAGTGGATTGCTCTTTAAAAGGCTGTTAAATAACAGTTGCAAAATATCTTAATGGCACTTAAACATTTTAAACAGTCAAATACTCTGTGGCTGCCAGTGAATAACATGTGGAAAGAAGTGCTGTTCTTTAGAAGGCTACCATTTGTTAAACTGCTGTATGTAGCTGTGTGTGAATATATCTTCTTTGTACATTGTAGCATGTTATTTAAATTGTACAGGAAACTATGCCAAGAACCATAAGGTGCGTCTGATATAGCTGTGTGTGTGTGTGCGCGCGCGCGCGTGCGTGCATGCATGGAGAGGTACTAAAGGGTAAATCCACCAGAGGGAAGGATTATATATGGGGGAACAGGTACATGTGTGGGACTATTAAAAGATGATGGGTTTTTTTAGTTGAAAAAATGAATTTTATCTGTCTAGTTTTTTCCATGGAAAAACTTCATTGAAAAAAGTAGTTTTGGCAGCCCCCCAAAATTGATTTTTTTTACCATGTGAAAAATCAAAGCTTTTCACAGAGGAACTTAAATGTAAGTGAAAGTCTGTTTTTGTCAGTTTCAATGGGGGGAATAGGGGAGGGGACAAAAGCTTGACCCAACAAACATACAAAAAACCTATTTCCTAGCCAGCTGTAGGCTCTACTGGGCTTCCCTACACACCAGCATGCAGGAAGCGTGGAGTGGGGCTGGTTTCGGCTCACCTAGAAGGTCCTCCCTCATAGGAGGGCCACATTGCTGTGCAATGTTAAGGATGCAATAGCTCTACTAAAGCTGCAAAGGCTGGAGAAGTGGGGGTGGGAGTGAGGGGGTTCCTGTGCTTTTCTCCTAGCTCTACAAGACAAACTCCCTCCCTGTGCTAAGCTAGAGAGATTTGGCAGGGAGTTGCACTTAAAGGAATGGAAAATAACTGGTGTTTTATCAAATTGAAACAAGATTAGAATTGCTTTATATGAAAAGTTGGAAAATATAATATAGCTCAAGGTCCATGAGTGTCAATAAAAGCACTCAGAGGAGAAAGGGAAGTTTATGGTGATCGCCCACTGGAGAACAGTGGAACTAGGGCTAGTTGTGCATTAAAGTGTGTTGTCTTAGACAGCTAGACTTTCTGGAACCTGCCAAGCAGCACGAGGACAAAAATATGCTCAGCCTCCAAATTATCATACTCTGAGCAGCTGAGGAGGCCTGTTTTAAATCCCACATTTAAAAAACAAAAACCCCAACACACAAACACACACCAAAGACCTTGTTTGCCATCTCCATGGGCTCTGTTTGCACAAGTGGGACTGGCACTCACTTACATGGTTTTGGAAAGGAGCTGGCATCTTTGTTAGCTGGCCTTTCGGGAATTGCAGATGGTACTGCTCCAGTAGTATATGTTTTTCAAGCAACAAACATGAAACCCCCTGAGACAAAACATGCATACAGTATAAGCTTCATATCAATAGCTCAGCTTGGCTTGGTTCCAGTGTGCATCGTTCCAGGAATGGATGCCAGTCCCACTAGGCACCCTGACTAAACTAGATCACTACACCTTTGAGATGAAAGTGAAAGCACAGACAGAGAACCAAGGTGGGCGGGGGGGGGGGGACAGGTCTTATTTTCCATTTAGTAATAAAACGCTCTGTAGATGACATCACCACCCTTGGGGATTGACTCTGCAGTTGTGCCATCCCATTCACCACTGGGAGCATGAAGGCAATAACCACTGCAAGGGTTAGAAGCTTTACAAAACCAAATCAGAAGATTAGGGTTGGAAGGGACTGCAGGAGGTCACCTAGTCCAACCCCCTGCTCAAAGCAGGGCCAAAATGCAGTACAGTCTCGGTCAGTATTTCCAAGGCTGTTTAAGTTAGTTAACTGTGCTGTTGTGCTGTCAAAGCCTTACATTGTAACAGCTCTGAAATCGCTGCTGTAGCACAGCAGCTCATTTAAGCATCTATAATGGTTAAATTTCATAAACCCAACCACTGCCAGCAAAAAAAAACAACAGCACAGGATCTGATTTGACTGTTGCTGTCTCTGCCAAAGTTCATTCTGGGTGTGCAAGGATTGCAGCAGATATACTATATAAACGGAGACTGTTCTGAGACCCCTGCAATAGGCACAATAGGATGAATTAAGAATGAAGTGACAGTCCCAAATGAATATTCTGGCTTTTCAAGTTGGAAGTGTGGGATTTCGAGTCCAAGGAAGTGTCTGGTAGTAAAGTCACAGGCTATTATGAGAAGAAGTCCCATGCAAGACTGAAAGTGGAGGGGTTACTCTTTTAAACTTTCAAAAATGAAATATGCTTTCTCCAGTTTCTTGAGTCACTTCAGAGCATTCTCAAGCTATCTGACCCAGTTATTCAAGCAACCAAAATAGGATTTTTACTGGTGATTCAAATAAATTATAAAGCTCACCAAAGCTGCTTTAGTGCTGTTTCCCTGACACAAAGAGATAGGGATCATAACCTTAGGCCAGCTCATCTGATCCATATGAAGCTCGCAGAGGGTTCCACCAAATGGAACTTGCACAGGTTTACAAAACAAATACAATACTGCCCAATCCACCACCTGCAGCATGAGAACATGATGAAAGGCTGCCAACTCACTTATTCAACATGGGCACCTGGTTTATATCTCCTCTTACAGTCTGTTGGGCTAAAGCCAGCAAGATAGTCACCATTTCCCCCATCGTCTTTCTGTATGTGGAAGTGACGATGTCCTTAATAAAGCTAGCTGCCGTGTCCCATTGTTTTCAAGGAGATTGAAGCCATGATCTCAGTCAAAGTGGCTGCCGCTCTATGGCTCAGGGACTTGATAGGACATGTGGACTGTGAGGAGGAGCAGCAGAGGCACTTGGGGAAAGTAAAAGGGAGCAGGAAGCAGATTTAGGGGCTGCAGGAGGAGGGACAGGAGGGAGGCTGAATTGATCATGAGTCTCAGAATTTTGGAGCCAGCAGCAGGAGCTGTTGTGATGTGAGAAGCTCCTCCAATTTGGCAATTTTCAGGGCTGCACAGAGCTCTGGGCAACAGTTAGGGGCTAAGAACACAGATCTACCTTACTATTGAGCCCTGCATTTTGTGTATGGCCCTATAGCAGTGAGAGGGTCCCAGGGCAAAAGGAGGCGGTAGAATTGGGGGAAAAGTGGCTATTGGGTCTGGAGCCCCAGTCCCAGAGCTTCCCCTCTCCTGGGATCCGGGCAGAGGAGGAATCCTGGGCTGCAGTGAGGAGGGGAGCCAGGTAAATGGTGGACACAAGTCCAGGGAAGGAGAGAATGCCAGGTGGGCAGCAAGGCCAGGGGAGGAGGGGAGATGATGCTGCCAGGTTCCGGGTAGGAGTGAGCACCAGGGACAAGCCACACGTGTTTGTGTGGGGAATGTCAGGGAGATGGGGCTTGTGGGTTCAGGGAAGAGGAGAACAGCAGAGGCAGTAAGGTGGTGGTGGAGAAGGGGTCAAGACAGTAATAGGAGAACTGCCAGCCATTTCCTAAATTGGGGGTGAGAAGAAGATTAGTGGGAGATTCATGCATTTAAGGTTAACTTTTGAACTTGAAATAATCACAAACATTCACAAAGGAGTAGAGGAAGTTAAGGTAAGAGATAAAAAACATGATTTGATGTTTTTAAACTCGTGATTTTTGGTGTCACTCAGGATTTTTTCCCCCTTGTGTAATTGACAAAAACAGAATCTTTCACTTACATGTAAGTTCTTCAGGTGAAAAGTTTTGGAGTTTTCATTGGAAAACCAACATCTGTTTTTGGGGTGTTGCCAAAACATTTTTCCCCCAAGCAAAACTCCCATTTTTGATCTCTTGAAGTTGGCCATACTACAACTAGGAAGATGAAGTTGCTGCCTAGAAGAGCATAGAGTCAGATGTTTAGCAGTATTGAAATCAGCAAGTACCTTTAAATATCTGGCACCAATTGCAGCATGGTGACTTGTTCAGTACAGCAATTTGCAAAAGAAAGTTGTGTGAGGAAGATTTTCAGGAGAGGAGTTGGAGGGAGAAGGCACACAGTAAGCCAAAAGGCTGATCCAAGGCTAGAGGGATATGTTGAAGGAAGGAGAAACTAGATATAAAATGAGACAAATGTGACCTTTATGAGTACATTTTGTTAAAAGAGCAAAAAAGTGTCTTGAGCTACCAGTGTGGATCTTACATCACCATACAATAATGTAACAAATCAGGCAATAGCTTGGCAAACTAAATGAAAAGCCATTCATCAAGAAATATAGTTAATTGGTGCAATAATTATGTAGGAGAATCTCTTGTCCTCTTGGCAAAAGAAATGCCAGAATATTTTTCCATATTTCTGCTTTTGTTACTTCCAGTGAAAGAAATGCCCACAAACTAGGTCAGGATGACACATCACTGGAGAGAAGGCCTGCTGTGATGGCTGATCAAAACTGACTCCTTGGCACATTTTGGAATATGCAGAATTCCACAATAATGTATGAATCTCACGGAGCAACCTGCGATAAGCTTTCGGAACAGTTCAGCATACTGAAATTCTGGAAACTCTTTGTGTCCACAGGGGTAAAGTCAATTTAGTATTTAGCCTTTAGGGGAGATTGAAAGTATCTCCCTAGACCAAACTGAAGTGTAGTTAACAAACCAATGCACTGTAGTCATCTTGAGTCTAAAACCAGTGATTTCACAGCAGCTGGAGGTGAACGACAACCTATTCCCATAATGCTACTTTACAAACCAAAACCAAAAGACTCCAAACCCTTCACTTTAGTATTTTACAAGCAATTCAAATGATGAGCTATAAACAAGCAGGACAAAGTCAAACAAGCAATCTAATGGGAAATGTTGGTGATTAATATTACATTAAGCTGATCTGGATAGTTAAGAATCAGTGGGTGCACTTGCACGGCAATAAACATGCAATAAAATAAACAAGTAAGCAAATAAAAACATATAATCCTTTCAGTGGCTTGACAAGTGGAGGTAAACAGGGAGAAGATTTCATGTATACATTGATGAGATTATATAAATGCAGCCACATGTCTTATGCTTCATAATACCCTTTAAACCTGAGAGATCTCTTTAAACTCAGAGAGCAGAAAGTGCTTTAAGGATATCATTTTGAAATTCTGCCTTCTGCTTCCCTTCACTAATATTCTGTTTCCCTTTACAGTGGACACAAATCTGCTTGAAGCAGATGTTCAACTTGGTGCAATTCAATTCTCTTCATTTTAAAAGGATAAGGGGGTGCAAATAAATTTATGAACTTAGGGGCCTGGAGCAGTAGTTTCTTACTTGAGTAGTGCTTGCATCAACAAACAATCAACAGAAGATTAAAAATGTGAACCCACTCTCCAGCACCGTGTATGTATTTTCAGTTTAGTTGTATGCTGAATTTTAAAAGCTTTAGACGGTAGGATTTCGTGATAGAAAAAATGTCACCATGGTAGCTAAGTTCTGCCATAAATACTCTTTTTTTATTCTTCCTAAGAAGAACATGAACCTGGCAATACAGGGCTCGATCATTTTAAGGCTGGTCCCAGAGGACTGTAATTCAATGTATGGCATATGAGCCTCTTGGACCAATTACAGATGAGCTAGTTAAGCAAATTGTTCATTACTCAGACCTGAACACACAAGATGTGAAACTCCAGGTAACCTGGTCCCAGCACCTGCAGATTTCAAATTGTCTCTTATTTAAGTTCACAGTTAAAGAGACAGCTAGCTAACATCTGTTGGTAAACACAAGATGGCTTTTGTCCTGAAGAGCTCCTGTGGGAGCACAGACTTAAGGAACAATTGACTGGCTTTGGTTTGGCTTATGTTCATATCTGTACGTCCATCTCCTCCTCCTTTCTGAATGAATGGCAGAGCCTACTAGTGGGTAACGAGATCATAGAATATTAGGGCTTGAAGGGACCTCAGGAGATCATTTAGTCCAACCCCCTGCTCAAAGCAGGACTAACCCCAACAAAATCGAGTCAGTCCTACCCAAACCCAAATTTCTATTTCACTTCAAGGCAAGGCCACCGGTATTGTACCTTAGGTGGTCATTGAAGGCTTCAGGTTTTGATTCCTTTAGATATACCAGACTTTGAACTGTATCTAGGATGACCATCCTGGTAGTACCTAAACACTAGCCTTGTAAGAGCTATGTTAGACTGCATGTGGTTGGAAGCTTGGACACTGAAACTCTTGCTTTGGCTGGTGGCATCAATCATAAGTTTTAAAAAATACTGAAATATATGCAAGCCACAAAGAAGAAATCATGTCCCCCTCCCCTCTGATGCCAAGTGCTTGATTCAAGCAATTTTCCAAGAATAAAATTGGGGAATTTTCTTTGATTCTAGAACAGCCTGTATTTTCCAAGAAGTCAGTGGAACTAAATCAGGATCACTTTGATCTAATGAAGCCAGATGGAGGAACTTCACTAATAGTTAGCTCTACTCAGTGTCTCATCACTATATAATAGTGAAAGTATGATTCGGTGGAAAACACACTGGCCTGGGACCAAGGAGAACTAATTTCTCTTGCCAATGCTGCCACTGACCAACTCTGGGACCTTGGGACAGCCATTTCCTCTCTGCGTCTCTCTTTTCCCTTACACACTTTGTCTTGTCTATTTAGATTTTAAGCTTTAGAGACAGGAACAGTGTCTCACTAGCTATTTGTACTGTGCAGGCCGGAGCGCAGTTTAACAAATAATGATGCTAAATAATGCTAAAGATTTGATATGCTTTTAACTGCCAATCCAAGAGGAGGAATGTGGGGGAGCGAGCACAATTTGGATGTGCGGGAGGTCAGACTAGATGATCATATTGGTCCCTTCTGACCTATGAGTCTATGATGTGTGTGGACAAATATAGCATAGCACAGTTGCTGCTGGTTGGAGAGAATACCCTCAAATAGGCTTAAAGCAGCAACAAAGCAGAATCTATAGCATGTTGGAAGTCACCACAAATGATCTAGACAGTTTATGTTCATATTAAACATTAATATAATGTTTCATTTCTATTAAGCAAACATTTTTAATTTGATAATTAAATTCCAATTGTCAGCTATTTTAGTATCACCCCACTTTTTTGGAAATCGAGGATAACCATGCATTACATGTGCATCCAGAGTCACATATTGTAATGTTTAACTGGTCAGCCTTTGGATGAAATACCAAATGGAGCTAAAGAGATGCCTGCTTAGGTCATAGTTCTGTTTCAGGGATGCTAACTGGAGGCACCCAAGAGTTAAAACAAAAAAAAAATAAATCACTTGATTCATTCAGGCAGGCAGATTTCCTGTACATACTTGCAGGTATTTCCCACTCAGAAGTAAAGTAGGCAGATTATGTTAGTTAAGAGGTAGTTTTAGGCACCTCTTTTGCTTAACTTCCAGGCAAGGACTACTTCTGGTTGCATCTGACGGCAGGATTGTGAGGGCTAGTAACAGAATATTGTCATTGGGAAGGCCGTGTGGTTGTAATGGTGCCAGTCCCAGGATATTAAAGAGACAAGGTGGGTGAGATAATATCTTTTATTGGACCAACTTCTGCTGGTGAGAGGGAAGCTTTCAAGGAAGACAGACACAGAAAGAGAGACACATTAACCGTACTAAGATGAACTCAAGAAAAGGAGTTAGATGAGCCTGGAGTTCATACTTCTAAACCCTGTTTAGTATTGGGTACAACAGAAGACACCCAGAGTTTATCCCTGACCTTACACAACTAAGCAATGGACTGCAGAGGCAAACTTTTTCTGATTGGAAGCAGCCAAAGATTAACACATTGTAGGAAAGCATCCAGCCAGGATGGTAGAGAAGAGGTTTCTTGACCCAAAATAAAAGCTTCCCCATTGTCTGCTTCTTGGCAAGCCACAGTGAATCGTCCCATCCAAGTCTGAGCAAAGCTTTGGATAGGAGCCATGATTACTGTGTGCAGTCTCTACTGCTGTAATCAAAGCAGTATCATCTGAGGAAAGTCTCAAAATAAAATCAGAAAGGAGCCTTGCTCATTAGGACAATCTGAGCCCTGGAAGTTCCCATTAACATGACTGCCATATCTAGTGTGGGCTGTGATGTAATGGGAATGCTGGAGGAGAAGAGAAAGAATGGTCTGGTGACTAAACACCAAGTCACAGTTACTTCTGATTTACCTCCATGTGAAGTTAAAAATCTCACTTCTGATAGTCACAAGCAAAAATATCGAGAGCACCCATTCTACCAACACAAAGAAAGAGCGTAAGACACTCATTGCTACACAGAATGCTTGGAATATCAGAAGAGAAATTTAATTTATAGAAACAAATCAAACTCCTTGATTTCCTTGGACTCTTAAATTCTTATGAAATACTCTAGGGAAGAAGAAAATGACTTGCCAGGAAACTTCTTCAGCTCTGCTGAAGGGAAAATTGTGTCCTAAAGGATTTTATTTTTTACACTGAATGTTTTGTTTTCTTGCTTTGGATGGTGGAGCTCTAATTTCTTTTGTGTTTACTCCCAATCCCATTTTAATTTGGTTTTCCATTAGCCATTGTGTACACTCTTCACCTGCTCTTTTTATATTTTTTAAAAACCAAATTGCTCCTCACTTAAAGTTGCTGAATGAAAATGCATTTCTGTGCTTTGCAAGCAGGCTATGCTCTATAGTCCAAGGAGTGTGTTCTAAGAAAGAGGACATTGACTAGGGATGGGCAAACTGTGATGGATTCTGAATGCCTCACAAGCTATTTTATAGGTTCACAAAGTGAGTTTGAGATTGCAAGCCTTTCTTCCTGTATGTGAAACTGGAGTTGTTAGTGGTCTTTTAAGTGAGAGTGAAAGAAGAGCAAAAATTTTTTCTAGCTAAAGCCTAGTGTTAAGTGTGCAGTATTAAGGATGTAAGAGCCCTTCCTGAAATAGGTCAAGCCCCTTGCCTGGGACATCAAAGAGGTGGAGTTGGGTGGCCAGTGAAGGTGTGTTAAAGAACAAAAACCCCACCTTGCTTCATATTGACATGAAACAATTTAACAAAAAAGAGTCAGTTAACTGAAAAGTTAAGAAACATGAATGCAAATTGATTTCTTGATTTGAAAGCACTTTGTTTCAGAATGTACTCAAATTTTAAAGGAGTTTTTTAGGATAAAGCTCAAATGAAAAAATCAAACTGTTTTCTTTATAAAGAAAGTCAAAATGAAGTATTTCAATTTTCAGAAAACACACTGAGTCCTGTAGCACCTTAAAGACTTCAATTTCTGCAGGCATAAGCTTTCGCGGGCTGCAACCCACTTTGTCAGATGCAGCTGACGAAGTAGGTTGCAGCCCACGAAAGCTTATGCCTGCAGAAATCTGTTAAGTCTTTAAGGTGCTACAGGACTCTGTTTTTGCTGGATACAGACTAATACGGCTACCCCTCTGGGACTTCTCAATTTTCAGAATTTTAGTTCCCCACCCACCCGAAACAATTCGGTGAATTTGAAATGAAGTCAAAGTTGTCAGTCAGCCAAACTCTGCATTTTTTGGTGAAAAGAAGTTTTGGCTGAAATATTACATCCAGCTCTAGTGCCTCACTCGTATAGGAAATCTAGAGAGCATTCTTTTCCCTTTTGAAAGGCCAGACTTTTGTTTTTGGAGGGAGATTTTTCAAAAATGCTTATCCCACCCTTATCCGTACTAATATAGTTTCCTGTTATTTTTTTCTCTCCCTCACTTCATTCCTTTCCTCATGGTCTCTCTGTACTGTTCTTCACTCTAATCTCAGTTCCTATCGCTCATCCTGTTGGATTTCTGCTCTGTGCCCTGTCTTCGTTCCTGCTTCATAACCTCTCCTCCTGCGCCGGAGGCAAACTCAATATAATGCTTAAATCTGAGCTGCATTCTTGCTGCTGCCAAAATGTCCAAAAATGAAGGCCAACATTCTCATCTAGGACTGTATTTACTTAACCCTACATTGCCTCTTTTCCTGAGTCTTATTTTTCCTTGGGTTAACTTTGCCCTATGGTGGTTACCAAAAAACCAAAAACAAACCCATGTAGCCAGTGAGTACTAGTTAGCACATACAGTTAGGTAACTTCATCTCCCATGTTCATCTATAGACAACTAGAATTCCAAAGACAATCCTCTTTTTACTGGGTCTTGAGAGAGCAGCTAGCTTAGTTTAGTGGTCTGGCCCCAGCACTACCACTAGTACATATTGCTAGGTCTAGATGTCTCAGTAAAAGAGGGACCCTCACTCCAACAAGAGTGTTTTAAAAAAAGGGGGTGCTACTAGGAGACCATGATGACTTGGAGGGGAGATGAAAGTTTAAAGCAGGTTAAACATTCCTCAAAAACTACTAATAAAATAAGCTGCTTTCCCTTCATGTCTGTCAGTTCCAAACTGGTACTGAGAGGAAGTTCTTCAGGAGGACTGTTTAAAAGGCATGTATAGATTTTTTAAAAAAAATTCTAATTGAGTGTGAATTGGGTTCACACTGAATTCACCATAGCGTATGTGTACTGCTTGGCTCTTTCCCAGGGGATAGCTCATGAGGGTCCCCACTCATTAGGTTCCAAACAGGAATAAACCACTCCTTCATTAATGGATGGATGTGTAGCCTGTTCTTTCAGAAATCAATTAGTCATCATTTACAAAGGCCATAAGCACCAACAGACACAGCTTTTCCATTTCTCATGGATATGCTCTCTTCAGATGAAGAAAAGTCACTTTGTACTGAGTTTGGATTTCTTTTATTGTACGAAAACATAACTGTGAATCTTCCCTTTTTTCTCCGAAACCTTAGCACCTCATGCTGTGCTGAGCAGGGGTGAGCCAGTGGATGGATCCATTTCCTTCCCCTGACCCAGGGTAGTTCTCTCCCACAGATGGAATCTCCATTTAATGTGGGTTTTGGGATAGCTGAGGCCAGGGTGGTTTCTGTTAGAAGCAGAATGGCATTGGGGCAAAGATTCTGCGATTAATTCCACAGAAATACAACCACCACTCCATACCAAACCCAACTGAGGGAAACTGAGAAATGATCCTTCCCTTAGCTCTTGCTGCCTACTAGAAGCAATAGTTTGGACTACTTCCATCTGTAGCTGGGGCCTACAGTAAGTAACCACTCAGAAAAAAGACCGGGGCATCATTAGTGTACAGACCTAGTAAGAACCACCCAACTGTTAGCCAATGTATCAAATGGGATGAAGACTACTACTGAATATATAATGCCAAGACAGAAATCAGTGGGGTACCTTCAGCTGGATTGCAGTAATCATTTCTGGGGGGGGGAGGAAGTGTCCTGAGACTGGAGACAAATTTAATTTAGAGGCATAGTATAGAGATGTGTTAGGAGAGAACACACCACACAAAAAAACCCAGGATGGTTTCCTTTATATGAGAAGTATAAAAATGAATGTATGGTGTGCAAGAGGTTAGATAAGAGAAAGGGTAAACAAGGGGAAGTCCAGTGAAATTGAAAGGCAACAAATTTAGAAAGAGGGATAAGAGGATTTGCGCGCCCTTGCTGCCATAAGATACTTTGGAGTCTAGGAGTTTGGCAGGATTCAAAATAAGTGAACACTTTTATATGGCAAATCAGAACACTGTTCTGATATAAATATAAAAACACCACACATAAACCCTCTCATTGTTCAAGGCTTAAGAGAACATCCAGCACACTGGGGTAGAAAGAAACATACCCCATGAGATAACCCATCCCTAATGAGTTTCTTTCACCTTCCTCCAAAGGTTCTGGTACTGGGTTACCGTCAGGGAAAGGTTACTTTGACTAACAGACAGACTGGCTAACCTAGTGAGGAGGGCTTTGAAGTAGGTTCAATGGGGGACGGGGACCTACACCCAGAGCTACACCTACACCCAGAGCTAAGTGGGACATCAGGAGGAAGCAGAAGGAGGAGGGTGCAACAGGGGAGGACTCCGGAATGGCACTGAGAAAGTAGGGCAATCAGCCAGTTCTCAAGTGCCTATACAGAAATGCAAGACGCCTTGGAAACAAGCAGGAGAAATTGGAAGTCCTGGCACAGTCAAGGAACTATGATATGATTGGAATAACCAAAACTTGGTGGGGTAACTCACACAACTGGAGCACTGTCATGGATGGGTATATACTGTTCAGGAAGGACAGGCAGGGGCAAGAGGGTGGAGGAGTTGCACTGTATGTAAGAGAGCACTAGGATTACTCTGAGCTCCAGTATGAAACTGGAGATAACCCAGAGACTCAACTGGCTTAAGCTTAGAAGCAAGAATAATAAAAGGTGATGTCATGGTGAGTGTCCGTTATAGACCACCAGACCAGGAGGACAAGGTATATGAGGCTTTTTTCAGTCAACTAGGGAAAGTGTCCAGGTCACAGGACCTGGTTCTTATGGGGGACTTCAATCACCCTAACATCTGCTGGAAGAGCAATACAGTAGAGCACAAACAATCCACGAAGTTTTTGGAGAGTGTTGTGGACCATTTCCTGGTGCAAGTGCTGGAGCAACCAACTAGGGATTGTTCTCCTCTTCACCTGCTGCTCAAACAGGGAAGATTTGGTAGCAGAAGGAGAAGTAGGTGGCAACCTAGGCAGCAGTGACCATGAGATGGTTGAGTTCAGGATCCTGGCAAAAAGAAGAAAGGAGAACAGCAGGATATGGACCCTGGACTTCAGAAATGCGGACTTTGACTCCCTCAGGGAGCTGATGGGCAGGATCCCCTGGGAGGCTAATATGAGGGGAAAGGAATCCAAGAGGGCTGGCTGTATTTTAAAGAAACCTTATTGAGGGCACAGGAATAAACCATCCAAACGTGAAAAAAAGAATAGCAAATATGGTAGGTGCCCAGCTTGGCTTAACAAAGAAGTCTTTGGTGAACTTAAACACAAAAGGGAAGCTTACAAGAAGTGGAAGCTTGGTCAGATGACTAGGGAGGATTATAAAAAGACTGCTCAAGCATACAGGAATGAAATCAGAAAGGCCAGAGCACAATTGGAGTTACAGCTACCAAGGGACATAAAGAGGAACAAGAAGGGTTTCTACAGGTATGTTAGCAACAAGAGGAAGATTAGGGAAAGTGTGGGCCCCTTACAGAATGGGGGAGTCAACTTAGTGACAGAGGATGTGGAGAAAGCTGAGGTACTCAATGCCTTTTTTTGCCTCTGTCTTCACAGACAAGGTCAGCTCCCAGACTACTGCACTGGGTGGCACAGAATGGGGAGGAGGTGACCATCCCTCAGTTGTGAAGGAACAGGTTCAGGACTATTTAGAAAGATTGGACATACACAAGTCCATGGGCCCAGATGCAATGCATCTGAGAATACTGGGGGAGTTGGCTGATGTGATTTCAGAGATATTGGCTCTGAAATTATCTTTGAAAGCTCGTGGCATCTGGGGGAGGTCCCTGATGATTGGAAAAAGGCAAATATAGGTTCCATCTTTAAGAAAGGGAAGAAACAGGATTCAGGGAACTTCAGACCAATCAGCCTCACCTCAATCC
Organism: Mesoclemmys tuberculata; assembly: GCA_007922155.1. Lineage (NCBI taxonomy): Eukaryota > Metazoa > Chordata > Testudines > Chelidae > Mesoclemmys > Mesoclemmys tuberculata. Next base: position 38,213,960 of record ML675649.1, on the reverse strand, counting down.
CCAGAAAAATCATGGAGCAAGTCCTCAAGGAATCCATTTTAAAAAGACACTTGGAAGAGAGGAAAGTGATCAGGAACAGTCAACAGGGATTCACCAAGGGTAAGTCATGCCTGATCAACCTGATTGCCTTCTATGAAGAGGTGACTGGCTTTGTGGATGTGGGGAGAGCCATGGACATGATATACCTTGACTTTAGCAAAGTTTTTCATACAGTCTCCCACAGTATTCTTATCAATAAGTTAAAGTAGTATAGGTTGGATGAATGGACTATAAAATGGATAGAGAGCTGGCTAGATCATTGGGCTCAACGGGTAGTGATCAATGGCTCCATGTCTAGCTGGCAGCCAGTCACAAGCACTGGGGCCAGTTTTGTTCAACAGCTTCATTAATGATCTGGAGGAGGGCACCCTCATCAAGTTTGCAGATGACAGTAGGCTAGGGAGAGTGGTAGATACCCTGGAAGGTAGGGACAGGATTCAGAGGGACCTAGATAAATTGGAGGATTGGGCCAAAAGAAATCTCATGAAATTCAACAAGGACATGTGCAAAGTCCTGCACTTAGGATGCAAGAATCCCATGCACACCTACAGACTGGGGACTGACGGGCTAGGCAGCAGTTCTGCAGAAAAGGACCTGGGGTTTACAGTGGACAAGAAGCTGGATATGAGTCAGCATGTTCCCTGGTTGCCATGAAGGCTAATAGCATATTGGGCTGCATTAGTAGGAACATTGCCAGCAGATAGAAGGAAGTGATGATTCCCCTCTATTCGGCATTGGTGAGGCTGCATTTGGAGTATTGTGTCCAGTTTTGGGCCCCCACTACAAAAAGGATGTGGACAAGTTGGAGAGAGTCCAGCGAAGGGCAACAAATGATTAGGGGGCTGGAACACAAGACTTATGAGGAAAGACTGAGGGAACTAGGCTTGTTTAGTCTGCAAAAGAAGAATGAGGGGGGATTTGATAGCAGCCTTTAACTACCTGAAAGTGGGTTCCAGGGAGGATGGAGCTAGGCTGTTCTCAATGGTGGTAAATGACAGAACAAGGAGGTCTAGGTTGGACCTTAGGAAGACTTTCACTAGGAGGGTGGTAAAACACTGGAATGGGTTACCACCTAGGGAGGCGGTGGAATCTCCATCTTTTGGAGTTTTTAAGGTGCATCTTGATAAAGCCCTGGCTGGGATGATTTAGCTGAGGTTAGTCCTGCTTTAGCATGGGGTTGGACTAGATACCTCCTGAGGTCCCTTCCAACTCTCATCTTCTGTGATTTTATATGGGCCACTGGTCTAACTGGGAATGTCATGACTATACCCCTACTTCTCTCCTCTCTATGGATGGGCAGCTAACTTGGAGTAATGTTTTGCTCTATTTATTCCCATTTATGTAATTATGGTTCTTTTAGTTTAAGGATTTTCCTTTTTTTTAAAAAAAAAAAACTTTGATTATTTGGTTTTTTAAGATAAACAGTGAAAGATAAGCTTCCATTTCCACATACAAAGATGCAGTCGGGAATGCCCAACAAGAATATTGGTCCAAGTAGATTAACAACACAGAATGACAGGTCAGTGATCTCCGTTGACAAGGTAGCAAGAAGCTGTGTCCTATAGAATCATTAAAGCAAAGCCCCATAAAGTTGTTCATAAAATTGTTGCCTTGCTTTGCTCTTTGTGAGCTGTGAGTTAAGTCCCATCATATTCAGCCCAGGTTGGAATGCAGCTGCCAGTGACAATTTCACAGCCTCATACCCCAGTTTGACTCCCACCTAACAACTGGGGATGCCAGGAGGAAAATACCTTTTTCCTGCTGCTGATATGAGAAGAAGTCCATTAGCCAGGCAATACAGGATCAAATGTTCAGAAGTGCCCCATAATTTGGGTGCTGTCACAGGTGTCATTTCACAGTCCCCTTCACCCCCCATGGAATATGAAGAGACATTGTACTCACCCAGCCTCCAGCATCCTGACACAGAGTAACATAGCCCTCTTCTGAGTTCCACAACTGGGGTCTGCCCCTTCTAAAACTTTCAAAGGTCCAACAAACTGAGGCAAGCCTGGAGCTGGCTAGGCTCCTTTCCTTCAAGGGGCCCTGGGTAGGCTGGAGATCAGCTCCAGGCCCACAGACATGCCACTAGTTAGAGCTGCAATGCAACAGTTCAGAGTCCAGCCCCCATTTCCTTCAGGCGGCTGAGACAGGCAACAGTCATGCCAACACCCCTTGTGCTCAGCTAAGCTCTTCTTAGGGAGCTATGGTCTGTTCTTTCCCCCCAGGCTACAGCTAATTGAGCTCATCATTCCCTCTTTTAAGCCCTTCTTCCAGGCCTGATACACCTTGCAGCTGTGGCAGGGTGGGGCTGCTTGAGCCCATTGCAGTTCATTAAACCTGACCTGGTGGGTGTACGGTTTGTACACAGTGTCACGGGTGCCCAACATGAGACATCTTTTAAAGGGCTTGATTTACGCTTGGCTCGACTCTAGAAATCATGGACACTACAGAGACACTGGATTTATGGTTTATGACAACAATCTGTAACCCACTAACAACCCCACCCATCTGCTGCCTTCTTCCACATGACTGGAGAGGTGTTTAACGGCCCACTTCACAGTGAATGGTCCTGTGAAATATGTGTTAACTACTTATGCTAAACCATCTGTTCTGCCTTATATATAGCTGTGACACTCTGAGTAACTTGCCCAGACCCAGTGAAGAGATCTGTGTAAGCTTGTCTCTCTTTCACAAGCAGAAGTTGGTCCAATGAAATATATTACCTCACCCACCTGGTCTCTCTAATATCCTGGGACTGACAGAGCTACAACAATACTGCACACTTAGTTTCTTTTGAACTTTTAGTGCCTACTCTTTTAGGAAGGAAACATATGCTCTGCAGAGTAGGGTTTTTTTCAATCCAGTCACAGTGGCTTGAAAGGCTTGAGGCAGAAAGTACTTAGTTCAGATCAGGATGCTGGATTATGCTTAGTGGAATGATCTATCTATCACTGCTCTGGAAGGAGCACTGAGATCCTTCGTGAGTGTATGGGAGACTGTGCCTACTATGCCAGTCATTTTGTGAGATGCAGCTTACACGCAGCACTGTGCCAATCCTGCTCTGTTGACTGTCCTCCCAGGAGGACAAGAAACAAAGCAGTCCTTGTAGCACACAGTGGTATCTGGCTGTTACGTTCACTGTGCATGGGGAAGGGGGAACACAATGACTTTTAAGCTTGAGGGAGTCAAGCTAGGAGTGTTATAGAATCGTAGAAGGGTGGGAAGGGACTTCGACAGGCCAGCTGGTCTAGTTCCCTGTACTGAAGCAGGACGAAGTATTATGGGGCTTGAGGATACATTTAAAATCCTCTCCCACTGCTCATCACCTCAGAGTAGAATCCTAAACCCTCTCCTATGTTTGCCAATACCAGGGAGGGTTTCCCAGTAAAAGCCATCTCCTAGGGAGTATTCTTGGTTTCTGCTGTTAACTCATTTATGTAACTCAGCAAATTTGATCACCGGTTATTGCGATGGGAAAGCGTTTAGCATGTTTCAATTGATTGTCTGGGCCAATTACATATCCCCCTGCTATGCCAATTAGTGTCACAGAGAAATCTTGAATCACAGGAGAAATAGTTCCTATCCTGTTAAGAAAATAGCCTTGAAACCTGTCCCCTTTATATTAGTTCTGTATTCTCAGCATTCAGATGGGATCACAGTATCCCTAGCCATCTATTTAAGTTAGAGAGGGTAGCTTGCCCCTCATACTTTATATCTGATGTTTGATATTCCCTATTCAGCAGCAGAACAGTTCTCTAATTTGCTTCTACAGTGGTGGCACTGATTTTCCTATTCCATGATGAAATGGAGTATGTGAAAAGGGCATTGCTTGGAAGCATTGTTTGCCTTATTCCTGGGGCTGTGCTGCTCTCTGATATTTAGGTGGGAATGAAAAATATTTAATATTCTTATTTTGCCCTATTATGGGGGTGGATGACAGCATTAAGGAGAAGTGGAACAAATATTTTCCAGCTACACATCTATGACTGCTGCCTGTGCCAGGCTTTTATTTTAATTTTCTAGACTGTGAAAAGGGGCTATTACAACTTACTTGCATATTTGTGGCTTTGGACATAATACATAGATGACATTAGAAGTCAACATTTGCCAACCCAGTTACCACTGAGATTTCCTGTTTGGAGTACAAGTAGTCAGCCACCAGTGGATAGTAACTTGGCACATGCTGATTCTTTAATTCAGTCTATTTTCATATAGTAACTATGGTCAATATTATTTCCCCTTTACAAGGAGGAAAACAGAGGCTCAGAGAAGTTAATGAATTTGTCTCTGAACATAGTGTTCTATTAATTTATGCACAGAAAAGGCAGCTGGACATGAGTGTTGACTGTGATCTGACACTAAGTTATGTGACATTGGTGAGAGTATAACTCTCTGAGAGCTATTTTCCCAGCCAAACAATGAATTGTGGTCAGTTCTCTGAGGTTGGTTACTTTCTCCACATGTGGAGTCAGCACTGTAATTTTCTTTGTATTTAAAGAAACGCTGTAATGTAATTAATGTATTAAAAGTGATTCAAGAGCTTTACACTGAGTTTAAGATGGAACCAAGAAATGAAATAAGTAAGATGACTGACTGCTAGGTAAATCTACTGGAGGTAAAAGCTGTGATCAATTAGTCATGCGGGTGGGAGGACCTTGTGCTTTGGCAGACAAAGCAGAACTGCTACCACTCATACAGGTACTTTGTATCAACTTCTGGTGGTACACAGTGAAAGGAAGTGTTCCTGTAGCAGGGGGGCTAGTGATTGATAGATGTGTAGAAATCCACATTTAAATCCAGCAAGAGTAGGATACTTTCTGGTTGTGCAGCTCTGAATTGCTCTATAATAAAATATTAATTTTCAGCACGGAAAATCTGACTGCTTCAGATTGGGAAAATGGAGTCTGACTCCTTAGCATTTTGTGTAACACAATAAAGGGAGCAGACTCCTGGGGTTCTCTTTCTGCTTCAGAACTAGGAATGCCATTCAACTCTCCGTCGAGTCTGAAGACGGCCCCCTCCTCTTCTGCAGGATTATTGTAATGCTGTGCGGTCTCTAAGATGCTAGAACCCATTTGCTTCTGCATGCAGCTGACTCAGACTGGGCCTGAGCATCAGTATGGGAAGTGCAGGTCTCGTGGTATCGTCACCAGTGCAGCACTGCAGGGATTGGGGATAACAACTCATTGGGATACTCTTGCCTCCCACCCCCGTAGTTCACATAAAATGTGTTGATGACAACAGTATTTTGCCATGTGTTACTGTTGCCATTGGAATTCAAAATCTTCCTATTTGTGTCCTCTATAGTTAACTTTGAGTCACCCCTGTGAGCCAATAAAGGTAAATAAAATCAGTCTCTGCAGGTGGAAGCAGAAAGTATTTTGCATTTGTCCTTTGGGAAGGTAGGAGACAATTCCTGGTTTTCAGGCCATTAGGATGTGGTGAGCATTCTTTTCAAAGTGACTATTTCCTTCAGGGTGTAAAGCTGGCAAGCAGAGTTTGAAGGACAACCTTTGTACAGTAAAGAAGCCAGACTGCTCCTCTCTATTATTCTGGAGGCCTGTCACCGTGTCTAGGGCTGAACGACAGTGGAATCGCCAGGGTGAGTGAGGCTACGCAGCCACCTTTTTGGGGTGGGATTTCCTGAACCAAAAATGTGTGTATGAAACATGTCCTGGAACCACACATCTGTATTCTGTTTAAAAAGGCTTATCTGGGCCCGTGCAAGGACTCCTAGCAAAGACGTCACACTGTTCATACAGTGCTACAATCACTTCTGCCACTAGGATAGCAGGAGGGCATGTTAGACTTGGGCCCAGCATTAGGAAGAAGCCCCTAAGCCTTCTGACCACACTTGCAAGGGGATTGTATATTTTGGGGGAAAATGAGAATCGAATCAAGAGAGAATCAGGGTTTTAAAATAACTTTCCTCTTGTGAAATGTAAAGGGAAACATATTTTTTAATGTAATTAGGGAAAAAAAAGTCCTTTTGAAGTGAGGCTGGGCTTCACAATAAAGCAATTCCACAGATTTAGACACCTACTTGACTGGGGGATGAATGTGAGAGCTTTTAAATTAAAAGGCCTTTTACCAATCAGTGTTTCAGAGAACAAGCAATCTTCTTCCCTCAGTAGAGGCATAACCGCTATTACCTATGGAGGTGGGTAAAAAAAACATTCAGCTTAGACCACGCTGTGTGGACTGTGAGCATTTACATTTACTGCCGGACCTAGAATGGAGATCATTTTTAACTAAGAATGGCTGGTGGCAAAGGATAATATAAGAGCCACTGCTCAAAGCACTTTAATCTGAGTAAGACCAAAGACTTGGGCTAATATGAGGAGGAAAGTCATTTATATACAATAAGAGGAGCACAAAAGTGTGTTGTGATTCACTGATCTGGTCTGCCGTACAACCCATTTGAGAATTACTACATGAGAAAGTATGGCGCTACTACAATAAAGGTAAATAGAACCATAGAGTCATAGGACTGCAAGGGACCTCATGGGATCATCTAGTCTCCTGCATTTATGACAAGACTCAGTATTACCTAGACCATCCTGCTCTTGAAAAGCTCAAATGATGGTGATTCTACAACCTCCCTAAGCAATTTATTCCAGTCCTTAATTACCCTGACAGTTAGGATGTTTTTCCTAATGTCCTACCTAGATTGCCCTTTGCTTCCTCTCCTATCCTCAGAGGTTAAGGAGAACAAACTTTCTCCCTCCTCTTGTAATAATGTTTTATATACTTGAAAACTGTTATATCCCCTAGCAGTTTTCTCTTCTCCAGACTAAACAAACCCATTTTTTTCACACTTCCCTCATTGGTCATGTTTTCTAATAATTTTTGTTGCTTTTCTCTGGACTTTCTCAATTTTCCACATCTTTCCTGAAATGTGGTGCCCAGAACTGGACACAATATTCCCGTTGCGGCCTAATCATCATGGAGTAGAATGGAAAATGTATTTCTTGTGTTTTGTTTACAACATTCCTGCTAATACCTCCCAGAATGATGTTTACTATTTTTGCAACAGTTGTTACACTGTTAACTCATATTTAGCTTGTCATCCACTATAGCCCACACATCCCTTTCCCCATTACTCCTTTTTAGGCAGTCCTTTCCCGTTTTGTATGTGTGCAACTGATTATTTATTCCTAAATGGAGTACTTTGCACGTGTCCTTATTGAATTTCATCCTATTTACTCCAGACTGTTTGTCCAGACCATTTTGAATTTTAATCCTATCCTCCAAAGCACTTGCACCCCTCGCAGCTTGGTATCATCCACAAACTTTATAAGTGTACTCTGCATGCCATTGTCTAAATCATTGATGAAGCTATTGAACAGAGCTGGGCCCAGAACTGAAATAAATTAAATTAAACTGATTTCATGTCTAGCCGGCTACTTTGACAAAAGAAGAGTGAGACTGTTCTGACATAGGGGTAAAAAGAGCCTCATTAAAGGAATTTAAAACTGTATTCCAAAATGGGAGTGTCTGCCTTTGTCATCTCTTGAGTGACAAAGCAATGAATGAGGCATATTAATAATAGTCTCCTAGTGGGAAACATTTAGGATTGGTTTCATTTTCCAAGGAGGAGAGCGAGCAAAGTTCATTAGTGCCTACTGGTGACAACACTAAACCCAACGTGGGATGTTTCTAATCTCTGCACATACAATGGCTGATAGTATGATAGGATAGGACCAGAGCATAGTCCTAGCAAAAATATTTCCAAAACCTCAGTCTAGGCTTTGGCAAAGGACACAGATATTGCAAGGTCTATCTTTTTTCCCAGGTGAATGAACAGGTTGGGGCCTTGTAGAGGTGATTGTTTATGGGGGAATGGAGGCTTGGTGAAAAAAGTCCTGCTAATTCATTACAGTAGAGATTTACTGGAGTTTTCCTGGGAGGTTGCTGCCAGTTTTTAACCTATGGGTATGTTTACACTGCAGTCAGAATAGCATTTATAGGCATACCCAAGCAAACTTGATCAGTGTTCACTTGGGTATACCTACATGGACAACAATCATGTCACCTGACTGCAGTGTAGCTGTTCCCTAAGGGAGACCAGGGGGCTTCTTCAGCAGGCCTAACGTTCTCTATCGATCATTCAAAGCACACCATGAAAAGGTTAAAATCCTTTTATTTTAGCTTTTATCAGTTCTGTAACTTACAATAAAGATGTTGAAAAGTATCCAGAAAAAGAGTTACAAAAGATTCTAACAGAGGACACAAGTTCCTGTTGTGAATTATTTATTTTTATTACCATTCACATTTCACTGTCCTTTACAAATCACACCATTCATTACAATTTCTCAAAGTACTCTTGTTGATTATAGTTAAGCCAATGATTCTGGACTGCTTTTTAAAAACTTTATCAGGTTCAGTATTGAAAAACTGAAAAAAGTTCAAGAGTTTATTCAGTAAACTACAAGCAAAAATTTTAAAAATAAAAAGTGCTCGGCTGATATGAATAGTTGTTAGGATTTGAATATAGCTTAGGGCCAAAACAATCTACTTTGGAGCTTAAAATACACACAACACAATTAATGTAAAATAAAAATGTAAATGGTCTATTAGTTTCCATAAATTAAGGAGAACTAAAGAAGACCAAGAGACCATAAACTAATTATTTAAAGGCCTAAATGACAAAGCAGGAATTTTTTTTGTAACTTCTACTCCTGATGTACTGTAAACATTCATACTATATTAGTTTTGATATATTAAAGTACAGTAAATACAATAAATGGTTGTATATTGCAGGTTTAGTATACTGGTTTCTATTTTTTATTCTAGTACTGTCCCATATAATAAATGAGGTACAAGAAATGTTTGATATAGTATTGCTGCTACAATAGCCTTTTCCAGTAAACATTTGGAAAGTAGTTTTGGAACATGTTCCATCCATTGTTCATCACTAACATGAAATTCCAAAGTCCCAGTAAAATTAATGTTTTTGTTTCCAATTAGACAACAACAGAAAAGTGTTATTACTGTTTCTCCAGGGTACTGTTTACAAAACTTGTCGAAGTGTTTTGCCCATAGATGTTTCATCATCCATAGGGCATGAGCAGTCTTACTACTCTCTTCAAAAACAGAGAATAGCCCATGTATGGTCATTCCCTTTCATGTCAAGTGGGCAGAATTTGACTCAGTTTTGAATTAAAATGAAATCCTTCCCAAAATGCAATCTTCTTTCAGGCCATATTCTGATCTCAGTTTGTACCCGTGTAAATCACTGTAGCTAGTGGAATACATGTCAAAGAGATGCAATGCCCCCGGATTCTGTTTGACTCCTTACAAAGCTTGGAGGATCAGGTAGTATCAATTTCCAAAAATGCCTTTTTTTAACCTCACGGTTGCTAGGAAAATTTGTCTTTTTGCCTCAGATGAAGAGCTGACCTCAGTGATCCATACTTTAGTCACCTCCACGCTGGATTACTATAACCAGGCTGCATAACTGTAACCCTTTGTACCTGTAGTTGATGTAAAGATACACAGGCGCCAAGTGGTACAAAATGCAGGTACCCACCATCTCCATGGCTTAGGCTACTGTGAGCATATCAGGCCTTGGTCTTCATTTTCAAAGCAATAATAGCAAGCCCCAGCTGCATGAAAGATCAGATTTTTTTTTATCTGTGACCACCGTGCTTCTATGGGACAATGCAGGTCACAAGGCCCAGGAGGAAGTATATGAGAGCTGGGGACAATGCATTCTTTGTCAAGTAGATCTGGCTATGGAACAATCTTCCAAAGGAGATCAAGCAAATCCAGTCTGACCATCTTTAGGAAATGCTGCAAAATCTTCCTCTTTGAGAGAACCTTTCCACCATAAATGATGCTCCCAATATGAATACCTGCCTCTACCTACTCCAAACAGAGTTTTAACCCCAAAAAGGGAGACGTGTCAAAGACTCGATGGGCTTATCTACAAGGGGACACTCAGGAAAATTAATACGAATTAACTAAAGTGTGAATTTAAAGTGGATTAGTTAAACTGCATTAGGAACCTGTGTGGACACTCTCATTCCAAAATAAAGTGGCCTTAATTCATCTTAGTTTCTAAACTGGGGTTTAATCCAGTACAACTAATCCATTTTAAATTCACACTGTTAGATAATTCAGATTAATTTTCTTAAGTATCCTCATGTGGCTGTTGCTAATGATTGTATGGGGAAGGCGCTCAGATACTGTGGTGATGGATGGCAGTATAAAACCCTAAAACAGACAGACGTGTCGTCAATGCAGTTACTTTGGATTTCCATAATATAAGTAAGATCAGAATTGTGCCTGAAATAAGATTCTGCTCTTTGGGAAGGATTTAATGTTCTTGATCCAGAACCTTTGCCAGAGTAAACTGGCATAACTACACTGAAGCCAATGGAGCTATGTCCATTTACAATGGGGATCTGGCCTCTTGCTACCAGTTGGCCTCACAAACACATGGAAAAGCCTCAGAACCTCTCTGCTACCATGACATTTATGAAATAGGTAAATCAAATGTCTGATGCTGCCATTCTTTCTGGAAAGCTTGTCTCAAATCTCCTTTCTTGACAGACCAAGTGATCTTCCTCAACATACTGCACATTTAAATAGAAAATATATCTAGCTAAAAACGTATGTCGCTTGAACAGTGTGATCCAATATCCACAAATTTAACATCATATCTTTGACACTCCAATATACCAACACTTTTGATATAGTCTCTGATCAGCAGAACTTCCTAACATGAATATGAAGATACAGAATTCCATTAGGAGACATGTTCTTGATGTCTCATTGCTTTCTTTTTTCATTACTGAATAAAGCAGGCTATAAATCTGATCTACAACAATGAATTTTAGAAAAGAAGTATCTGACTAATTCCATTTTTAAAGTGCATGAAAAATGTCAGTACCTATTCTAGATATTGCAGCCTAAAAGCCGATTATGTAAACCCAAAAGATACATGAAAACATAGTGTTCTACTTGGCAGAAAAGTAATTTTTACAAGTGTATGTTTGCAAAGAATTTACAAAACTAGCAATATATTACTGGTCAAATGTCCATATCTTGTAGAGTAATTCAACCAGGTACTAATTAGGTGCACAGAAAGTTGCACCTAATTAGTGCAAATTGCGGATAAATTATATATCCCCCTGGAACAATCAAAGTGAATAAATGTTAATTGCTCATACTATGCAACAAATACTTGTTTTAAAAATGGTGTTAAATTAGCTGCTAATATTATAATTACAAAGTATTGGGCAATATACTAAAGATTAACTATAATGAAAAAGTGCAACTGTAAAATTGAGCAAGGCAATACTAATGCATTTTGCACAGATAGGACAATATTAGCAGTTGATACCTGCTATCTAATGAAGTATTTTCTGTATTGCATAAAAAGCACCAATAGATTTCAATTAGAATGTATGCTTATACATAAATGAATATCACACTGCTTTAGATTAACACTGGCGCTAAAATGTCAGTAAAGCCCAGAATTTTCAATACTGTACCACTGTATGGACTTGATACTAATCTCAGTTGCAAGGGTGCAGCACACAAATGTGGCTCATCTGCCGTGTCCTGCAGTCACTTCTCATAACTGTAGTGGCATTGGGAAGAATTCTGAACTTCCGGGAAATTGAATATCTAATCTAAAATTATCATGGTGGCAGCTGTGGGTTTTTTTTGTTTGTTTCTGTTTTTGACTGAGGCACCTCACAGCTATAAAGCTGACTTTTGATCCATCTTTCACATCTCATTGATACACATGCCATGTGCCATTAAAAGCAATAACCAACCCTAAGAACACAGTGTTGCAATAGACACTGTGTGGCTCAAGCATATAGTATTGCTAGATTATTTGAAATTTCAACAATGATATTGTGAGAGATGATGGCAAATGTACTATACTAAAGATGGTATTTCTGGTTTGGACAGAGTGAAATCTGCCCATGTGCATAGAGGATGAGCAAAGGTTTATGCACTGCTTGAGTGCTATTTGAGCAGTGCATAGGCCTACAGGGGCTCTCTTTAAAGGGGTGAAATTTCACTCACACATTAATTATGCTGTTTGGATTCTGCAATTTCAGCCAAACTCTGATCTCTGCTTATCGCTGAGACCCTAATTCTGCAAAGCAAGCAGGGGCTTCCATCTATTCCTGTCAGTACCACACTTAGATACCTGCTTAAGTTCTACTGATGTGAATGGGGGCTTACTTAAAGTTAAGCATATGCTGTGCTAAATAAGGACTTGCTGAATCAGGATTACAATGCTTATATCAGTTAAAATGAGGCTCTATAAACATCCAGGAGGGAAATGACAAAGAAACCCATTCTAGATTGGAGAATCAAATCAAGATACATGGTTACAATATATTGCATGTAAAGACACACATGGCTATGTGTTAATGACAGACCAGATTTGGAAAGAGATGGAAACCTATCCACAGCCAGATCCCAATACACAGATCTTCTGAAACAAATGGGGTGGTACATAATTATTGTTGTGCTGCCCTTACAGATCTCTGACAGGTACTATTTGTACCTCTAAAGATTCATTACTGAGCAAGAGCTCAGATAGGAGTCCTAAATTTCTCTATGCAATGACACAATAGCTTGTGTACTTGAAAATAGGTCTCACTATAGCAATATATAGTCTAGAAATTATGAGCCAGGTGCTGGGGTGCAATAAATCGCACAGAGTACAAGTTATGGCATATGAACATCAAGTTGCCTTAATATACACCTTTGCAATCTCCAAATCCTGCTGCAGCTGTTCGCAGGGCCACGCTCGCTGCGCTAAGTTACCTTTAGGCTGCTCTCACTTCAGCAGGGCTTCAATAGCCCCCGGGAAGTTGAAAACATAACTGGGGATCAGCATGGCATCAAGACATCTCACTCATACACCATTTCCTCCAATCAGACCCACTTTTCTCTCTGCCAGGAGGAAGAATGTCATACAAACCTCAATGTTCGCTCAATGCTATCAGGAGCACCACACTTATACTGGGATGACCCTCACTAACTGGAGCATAACCCTTACACTGGGGTGACCCTCCCTGGCCCAGGATAAACTAGTGGTACAGTGCAAAGCGGCTACACCACATATGCCAATTTCTCTCTATAAGTTAAGAAGTATGCATCACTACTGAAAAAACTCCAACAAAACAAACAAAACCCACTGTAGACTCATTTTAACCCACAAATGCATGAGTTCTCTATGTGCCAGTCTTTGCATTCACAACTACCAGATATTGCAAAATATTAAAAATAGATTGTATCAAAACAACAAACATAAAAAAGCAATGGCTAAATAAAACTCACAATTGCTTGGAAAAACTATCAAAATGTTTTTGCCTGGATGTGTTAGGTCAGGATGAGCTAGCAGTGTAGGTTGAACGTGAGGCTAGAATACTTTAATCATTCAGATTCAGGATGTCCTCTGCTTTAAAATACATTTATGTTACATCTCATTTTTCATCTGAAAAGATACACTCCCTGTGTTGGATATGGTTAGTTGTTTCTGCCTTAAGATGTGAATTTGATACCTAATGAAGACTATTTCTCAACTCAACTCACCCATGAAGAAAAATGCTTCATAATGTGCTGGATACAGTGCCCTATTATATCTTTAAAGCTGCACTACATTTCTGATGTACATTATGATCGTGTTACACTCTCTATGGGCAGGTTATTCCATAACTGCTTACTGCAGGATTTCTCGTACCCTCCTCTGAAGTACTGGTACTGGCCATGCTTGGTTATACGATACTAGGCTAGATGGATCGCTGTAGTCTGATTTAATAGCACAGTACCTCTGACAGTGCAATTCTTAAAAAAACACACTTTACTACATTGTGGATGTTTAAACTCGCTCATGGATTTGAAGTTGCACATCTGGAATTTGGGAGAGCCAGTTTCAAAGCACAGATACCTGAATCTGTATTTTGGCACCTAACTACACATTTGAGATACTCAAGTGCTGATATACTCACCTACGTATTGATTTTAGGTTCCGTAGTGTGAAAGTGCTGACTGAAGAGGGAGATCCTTTGCTGGTGTAAATCTGTGAATTATTTCAAAAGAGGTTTGCTGACTTACACCACCTGAGGATCTCACCATAGTGCTCAGTCAGCACTTGGGTGCCTATTACTCATATTTAGCTGCCTAGTCACAGGTACAGCTGGCTAATGGCAGGCATCCCATCTGGTCCTGTGAAACTATAAAGAATTATGAAGTCTCTTTGAGTGAATGTACACTTTTCTAAATGGAGGCAAGGGCCATAAAAATGTGCATAAATGGCTGGTGCTACTCACTTACTGTATCAGTGAACTCTGAAAAATTGTATGACAGCAACTTTCATACTATGTTTGCAAAATTCATCCTCATTAATATGATGTGAACTCGCTACTTAATGGTATTAACAAGTTGAAAAGTAAGAAATCTAACACTAAACGTTTCACAATAATAGGAACATCTTATTCCTTTTTGTCTTGGTGGTGTCAGATTGTTTTTCCCACATTAAAAGAATCGGAATGCTACTCTGGCCACTTTCAGTTTAGGTAAGCACCCCATCCCCACAACTACATTCATATGCTTTTGCTTATACAGTGATGCACTTACACGTTTTTAAAGATCAAATGCAAAAATATCAAAAGTCCTTCTCTGCAAATACAAAGCTAATTAGGGATTTTTGCTAACATCACATGAACACACACAAGTACAACAAGATCCTGCCCTCCTGTTCTATAGTGTCAAACCCATAAATTGGTTGATCCGATATAGGATTGGCCTTTTGAATCAGTCAGTGCTTGTGTAAATCTAAGTGCTGAAAGAGATGGTTTAGCCCCCACCTACCAAAAAAAAATTAAAAATGTTTTTACATTATATCTTGTAAAATGGTATATCATAATGATCATAATAGTCTGCAACATGAAAAATGGACCCGAATCGGTTATTAAATTAAGTAAATGTGATAACAATCCTAATGCTTCATATATTTATCATGAGTCACTGTACTCATATGGTACCATATGTGCACATTTTCAATGGTACTATAAATACTGTTGTCGGAAAATACACATTATTTCTCAACCCATCTAATTCTATCATAGTACCTTTCCAGGGTAGTTTTTAAAATGCATCAGTTTCCTTAATTTAAATCCAAAACTCTCATCACAATAAAATGATGTTGACTCTGTCGGGTATAGAAAATCAAAGTGAGAAATAACTGAGAATATTGTTCTAGATTTCAGTTTGTTTTACATTTACTTCTGCAGTGATAGCACAATTTAAAACATTAAACATAATTAAATAATAAATGGATTATGAAACATATTGTACTGTAGAGGTCTACAATTCATGGAAACCGCTTTTTGGGAAAGAGGAATCCAAATGTTTCTCTCTGACACCTAGATGGAAACTTTAAGTCAGTTCCTCTTCAACTGGAAACATGTAAAATATGTTTGAAAGTTAGCTTTTGTCATATATAACTGAATTCAGCTGATTAAAACATTATAATGTTTACTTATGTTTCCCCTTGTCGGACATTCATCCAATAAGCTTTGAGCATATGGTAATGAAGTTTTGTCAGGCAGGGAAACTCATTGTCTATATGCCTCAGTAAAACTAAGTGTTTCTAATAAAAAAAATGTAAATGGCAACTATAGTTATATTACAGACATACTATATGCTTTTTATATTGTGTCCTACAGTCTAAACAGTAAGAGCGAATACAAGAGGGTCAAACATGGCCACTATCTTCTTAGCCACTTAGGAACTTTATGAATCTAGTAGAGAATATTTCACTTAACATGGTTCACTACTGTAGACACAGGTTATTAGCTGTTCACTAGAGAAACAACATATGTATTAACTTGCACCTGAAGATTGATCATACATTTGAACTTATCAGAAGAATCCAACAAACAGAAACAAGCAGTCAGGCTACCCAGTGAGTAAAACAGAAAAAATGCCAACAGAGTAATTTACAATTTTAGTGTTAATTATTTCTACTCCAATAACTTAAGCTACTTCGATCCCCATCATCATTCTCTTTATATCTTGAGTGGCTAAAATATTATCAAGGATCCTCTTCAGACACAGTGTAAGTGCTGACACTCACTGTCAGCCAATCTCAGCCTTTTAAAAAAAATGTTTATTTAGCATTCATTCTAACACCGTATAATATTAGAGGGCCATTTAACTTTGTTTTCTGTTGGGTAAGGCTGTAGTTAAAAATGACAATGGACAGAAATTCTTGGACAGTTACTGCAATACAATGCAGCTATGACAGGAAGTGCCACAAAATCACTAGTGCTGTTACAATGAAAAGCGAGGAACTTGAGGCTAGCTTGCCCACATTTCCGGCTATATTGTGTTTAGAAGATGACTTGATTGTGGTTGTGGTGGCCGTGGTGGCAATCTTTTTCACAGTTGGTTTTGGTTCATTCCTATCTTCCGCGTAGACCTTCTTTTCTTTGAGTACACCTGACCAAATAAAAAATAAAATAAATTAAAAAAAAGAAGAACATGACGTCAATTGCCCATCTTAAAGGAAGGCTTAGTGTAATGGCTATTATTAGAATACCTTTTGAAGTAAGCACTGTAACTTGTATCACAGGTGCCCTCATCTGAGTGTGTGGGGAATAAGGCCACAAGTATGTATAGCAGAGCGGGTCGAAACTCAGGAGCAGCCTGGGAACTGCCCTGGAGTTGGGGTCCCCCTGCCGCAGAGCTCAGAGCCTAGAGGCCCTGACAGCCCTTCCTTCAGCCATGGCTTCTAGGGCTGTCAGCCTTCTTTTTGCACAGCAAGGAGCCTCGAAGCCTTGAGTGCCTAGACTCACTGGCAGGAAACTAGGCCCATTTCCAACACAATTATGTCTCAGTGGAAGTTCATTGAAACTGAGATTGTTTCCACAAAACACTTCTGTTTTGACGAATCAGCATTTTCCAACCAAAAAAAAGTTGGAAAATTCCCAAACAACTCTGATATATAGTATGTTCTTGTGAAAGGTTCTAAAACGTTGTTTCCTTTCTAGTGTCCTCATCCAACTTCACAATGTCAACTGCAATGGGATCTAGCCATAGGCTAATGGTGTTTTTTCCCTGTGGTCCTGGATTAGACATTGACAGCACTATGTAAGATCAATCATGTTTTCAATCATAATGTTAGGGGTCAGATGTGGTTTTGTATGGGGCACAGTGTTGTTGTGCTGTCCCAAGAGCAGACTGACTTACTCACCGTCTGTGTCTTGGTTTCCCTTTGTTCTCTGGGGTCTGGGAATGAAAATCAGCACCATCCTAATTACCTGATGCATTCTATGTCCTTTGACATGCCAGTACAGCTGTGCTGGCCAGTGTGATATTAGATGGATTTTAGATCTCTGGCTATTCCCTAACCCTTTCTGCCCGTTTTAAATGTGTGGGAGATGTAGCAGCCTGACATAAGCTGCTTTCTCCCCGTTGATCTACCTGCTGAATGAGTAGCTGACACAGGGAAAGCAGGGGATGTCTTACCTCCCTTGGCTCCCCATTCCGGTGCACAACCTGGCTCAATGAGGAAAATGAGTAAGAAAATAAACATGAAAATATCTTTTTTCCCCCCAAACACATCAGATAAATCTATAAATATTCCCACATCAAAGCAAATATCTTGTTTAGCAGGATCAGTTCCCATTTGGTTGAATTACTTTTCCTGGCCATTAATCAGTTTGCTTGTTTGTTTTTAAAGGATGAAATATTAACAATTTACAGATGTTATTTTTCCTCATACAAATTTCTTATTGTGACCTCACCCATGAATTCTTTTTCATGCCTAAAGTTACCGTGTGAGAGTCTGTGAATCTATTTCTTCCTGCAGATCTTGCCTTAGGGCATGTTTTTCGATATTTCATTCTTATTAGCTCTACCGTACCACTTGCATGCTGTTCTATTTGTTTCCATGGATTATTCAAACATGTCTTGGGGTATGTTTTCCCTAAAAGGCTCTTTGCTGCCTGGCCTCTACATGTGGACAAGGATGCTCTTGGATTAATAAGTATTAGATGATGTTCAGGTCTTAATTCATAATGAGTGCACATTAAAACGTGTGTGTGTTCAGTTTTAAAGCATGCACAAATGGAGCATGAGACACAATACATCCAATTCACCAGTGGAAACTGGTGGAAACCAAAGCTGAACCTGACCCAATCTCTTGAACGGTAAATGCAAATCAAGTCAACTTGAAACCATTTTTTTTCTGGCAGGGAACTTGTTAAAAATCATTCCATTAGTAGATTCTGACACGAAATGTGGACTTTTAAAACAATGAGATGACTAATGATGGTAGTTTCGGAAAGTCCAAGTGAATGAAGACATCTCCTTCTGTGTGGTACTGAAATCCTATTGCCCTTGAGTTCTTTCATAAGCATGGTTAGAAAAATTACCATTTCATCCAACACTGAGTGCAATTAATTTTAAAACATCCAAGTGTTTAGCAAAAACCAAAATAGTTTATTAATTAGCGGCCATTGTTCACATCCGTATAGAATAAAGAATGAAATGCATATTTGCACAGAGAGCGAAGGCATAAATTTGTAAGACAAATTAAGCAACAGTCCTATTTTAAGATAACAACTCTGAGTTATAGAAGCAAATTTTTGGAAAAGATTCTAGAAATGTAAATGCAATCTGACATCATTGTCTGCAAGTCTAGTTTTGAATAACCATCAATAAAATCACTTCATAATAAAAATGAACTAACGTATTGGAAAATACACATTGTTTTTTCACCCATCTAAACTGTAAAATAAAATGCAATGCATTCCTCCATCTGTCCCAGAATATCAACATTAATCTGGGAGGAACTAATAATTTCTAGAACTGAAACAAGGCTGAATGTAGGGAGAGGATGTTGGCAGGTCTGCAGTGGAAACAGATTAGCCTCTCCAGCTGCTCTCACATTTCCACTAGAGAGAATATAGTGGTAGTTTCTTTTCAATAACTTTGTGGTAGAGTTCATGGAAGGATGGAAAAACATGCAATAAACATTTTGAAAACATCAGTATTCTGAGAACATTTAAGGAAAAATAGACAACTTTCAGATTGTCATTAAAGTAAATTAAGAATAAATCATTGAAATAGGTGTATTCTGACAGTGCTTAGCTTCCCCTTTCATCACTGTCAATCTCCTTTTCAACTGTGGTAAAGGCAGTATTTCTCTAGTGCCTCTTATATCATCCCAGTCTGCTGACTTCAGCTCTCGTGGGCCAGTTGATTAAATTAAGACCTCACTGAGGCAAATCTACTCCCCTTTTTCACTTGGCCGTGTCCAGCATTGTAACTTGATTGGCCTCTATAAATCAGGTAGACTGAACTATATTAATTCATTTATTTTTTTTATATTGACTTAACCAAAAATCTAAGATAACATTTAATGCTCAGTGAGGCTGTTGGTTTTTAAAAGCCTTTCTCTCAGCAGTGACTGCTTAATGCACTACATAATGCGCTAAATAATACATTAGCAAATTCTGCCTTTAACATTTCCAGGGAAAGGACTAATATTTTAATTCTCTCTCTCTCTCTGCTTTTATAGCAAAGGGTATTCTCTGACGCCATGCACAGAAATTTCTAATTTGGGGTTTAACTGTGCAAAACTGGTATTTTAAGATGCACTGGTTTAAAAAGGACCTACTGTGGTTTAAATTTTTTTTCAAACATGTATTTACTTTTTATTCTACAAATTTAACTCTTGTAAGTATTTAACATTTTATTGCACTTAGATGTTGCTTACTCATGTGCTTTGGTTTTGAGATTTGGAGGAAAATGAGTTTCTCCCTTTTTAATCTCCATCTCAGACTTGAATCTAGTTATGTTTAATTTAGTACTGACATTCAAATGGGAAAGAATAGTGGTTGTACTTGAAAATGTGTGAATGTTACAACTGGCTAAAAAAAGCCATCTTGGACTGCCAAGCCCAAACTTTCAAAAAACCAAGAGTCAAGGCCTCCAAAATCATGAGATTTCTTTCTAAAATAAACTTTGGATTCTTTTTACATTATTCTTCTGGTTTTTCAGACTTTCAGGTTCAAGTTTTCAAGTTTTTCTCCACAATCATGACAGGAGCTTGGGCTTTTTCCAAACAACACGAGAATTGTGATAAAATTGAGAGAATTGACAACACTGGATCTTGATGTTATATTATGTTTTATTTATTATATTTTATTTACTATTATTATTTACTATTATTATATTTTTAGTAACTTCACTGTATTTAGTATAGGGAAAATCTGTGAAGTGCAGTATTAGGAAAGATAGCTTGTAAACTATTTGGAGCAGGACCATCATTTTGTTCTGTGTTTGGACAGCACATAGCACAATGTGGTCCTAATCCAGGACGGGCTCCAGGTGCAACCACAATACAAATACAAATAATACTGAACTACTGCTATCTAAGGCAAAATTTTAAAGTTTTAAAATTAAGTGACCACTGCACATGAACAGGAGGATTTCAGTAGTTCCAGCTTTCATGGGGTGATCTTCACCGAGCAGTAAACGTATTGACAGCAGCAGTAGGATAGTAAGGTGAATTTCAGTGTTTTACTTTCTTTTGGGATTATTTGTTGTGAATAATTTGATTGGTTAGTCAGATATGCTCCCCTTTCTGTTGATAAATTATCTGAACACATCATGATTTTCAGTAATTTGTTACTCAGTATGTATTACGAACAAATTTGAGCTCACAGTTATTTGTTCAGGGAAGACCCTCTTCCCCGAAAAAGAGAAAATGAAGGAACTTAAAAGAACAGTAGAGAACAAGAATGAGAGTATGACATAGCAAAAGGAGAATGAGTAAATTGAAGGAACAAGGGAAAGGGAGGGCTGGAAGTGGGGCAAGTGAGAAACTTTGGTGGTGATGTGGCAGAGGAGGTGACCAGTGGTAGAAGGGAAAAAGGAAGACATGGGAAATCTTGGTAGAACTCAGGCAATCACTCTGATGTCAGCAGGATGCTGCACAGAAAGAGAGAGGTATGAGAACAGGGGGGATTCCAGGAAGCAGTATGATCTGAGGGTGGGAAAGTCATGTTGTTTGGCCAAGAAGATGGGAGAACTGGAGGAAGAGAGAACTAATAGATTGTGGAGGAAGATTGTGTAGTCATGGGACCAGGAACTGAGGAAGCAGAAGCTGGGGGCAAGCCAGGGCTGGGTGCTTGTGAAATGGGTTTTGTGGTGAAAGAGGCTAAAAGTCAGGAGTGGAGAGACTCTGTGTGCCTGTCTTCCCTCTAATTGTAATTAATGTGTTTATTCATTTTGTTGGATTTTAAAACCACTCTTACTTTCTTTCTGGGTGACCATCTTCCACTTTGATTAAGTGTTTGAATGTGAATATAGGAATCTAGGGCATATGTGCTTACTTGTACAGACTTTTGGGGGGCATGAATTACTTTATTTACACAAGTAAGAACTCTTCCTCAACAATAAATGATTCCACAAGAGTTGGTGGAAAGGTGAAAGAAAGTGTCTGAGGATGGTCAAATCAAATCCCAATTCTGATCGTGTGAAAATACTTGTGAACAATTTCCCAGCATTCAGCCAGCTCATCTGCTTTGCAAATCGGAAACGTTTAATGTATGCAAGTGCATTTTATTCTACTTTTTTGAATATTTATTGAGAACACGAGGCCAAATATATCAGAATGATACATACAAGGTCTAACCATGTTAGCTCTTTACAGATTATTTGCCTTTTCACCAAAATTCACTGAATTAATTTTATTGATGTGAAGCATTATATATATATTTTTTCAATTTACTTCTCCATACACTTGCATCTGAAGCATTCCAAATAAAATCTAATCATTCCTTTATAAACAGTAGCAGGTTCCAGAGATATTTGATGTTACTTCATCCCCCTTCCCTTCCAAACGTTGTGTCCAATCACACTACGCTTTCATCAGAGAACTCTCTCATGGCTTAAGGTTGACAATTGACAAAGCACCAAGGATGTTAAATGTCTTCTTTAAAACATAACCAGTCATTGGCAACTAATTAGTTGTATTAGTCCATCCAAATGAAGACTTCATTCAAAATTTTAGCATAAAATAATAAACACTAGATAGATGTACATTCATGTTCCTAAGCCTGCCTTTAAGGAAGACAGCCTTTGCAAAATCTGTCATCCCTAATCTGATTGAACTATTGGGTATAACAGATTTGAAAGAGCATTTGCAAGGAAGACTCATGCCAAGAACATATGGCTATGTCTTTGCATTGCAGAATTTACTCGTGTTATCTAAACTTGAGTTACTCCTCTCAAGTTAGCCTTGCTAGAGTAAGAGCAGTCACACTGCAAAATGATACTTGAACTGCTGTGTCCACATGGACACTGCCCTCACTTGTGAGAGGCGCTAAGACTTCTGGGGGCCCATCCCATGGTTCTTTGCATTGCAGTAAATTGAGCCGCTCTAGGATTTCTTTCTCAATGAATAGTGGGAGAATTTGTCTGTCCCTTCTGGCTACACAAGGGGAATTGTGGGAAGGCAGTGAAGGACTAGAGGTACTCAGAGTGCTCATGTTAGCAGCTAAAAGTGCTCACACGAGCTTTAGCTTATACCCCCCCATACTAATTGAGGGTTTTTGTGTGTTGCTGGGACTCCAATTAACTCTGCAGTGAAAGCAAACTCTATGATTGCCTTGGATAAGTACAAAAAGGAGAGTTCATGATTTGTTCACAAGAATTTCAACAAATTTGCACACAGCTATGATTTCCTTTGCATAACACCTAGCCTGCAATATGTGCAACCTAATGGCTAACAGAAAAAGAGAACAGATTGTAAAACACCTGTTTGTAAAAAGCTAAGCACAGTGGAGTGGACTCCTACCGTTTTGTGCTGGAGAACAGAAATCCATTAACTGGTGACAATGCTCAACTACTAATGAGATATTGTTTATTGCAGCTAAAACAAGTTCATGAGTCCAGATATTAGAACAGGAATGTTAAGGTCTTACCCAGGAAAAAGAGGTGTGCAGACAGAATCTGGATGATCAGTAATAACCTGGCATTGTCAAAGCTTAATTACACTACCAAGATAGAGATGAACAGTAGAGGAATTTCAGATGTAATCATCAACCTTTGCTCAAGTCACGGTCAGGTGATTCTGATTAATTGCAAAGTTCTCTTCAGCTCAGATGCCAATTTTGTTACAGTGCTGATGATCAAACCACATAATTTGTTGCCAGATCCTCAGAGAAACCATAAGACAGGGACAATCATTCTATTTATTATGCTGACCGTGTTGTAAAACTGCCAGAGAGACTGAAACGTTAAGATTTGTTATGAATATTCAACCATAAGTTATACAATATTTGGCAAAGAAGAAATTCAAGTCTATGTTAATAGTAATCAACAGTGAACTTAATAAATTTTTTTTTCTTCTGTAAGCCGGGGATGTGACATTATGGGAAGTCAGCAGGTGACACTACTGCAGAGGTTCTTGCTAGTTCCATTTCACTGAATTTATTGGAGGTAGATCTTGGAGAAATGTTGATGGCCTGCTTTTCTTTTAGAAAAGGACTATTCTAACAACAGCGCTTGAACCTCATTCTTAGGTTTTAGCTGCTGCCTACAGCAAGCAAGTGTGGCACATTCACATTCATTGGGGTGCTCAAAAATGTTTAAGTGTGGAAAATATAATTAAAAACTGAGTTAAGATGTTGAGGGCTTATTATGGAAAAACAGTAATACACAGCTGTGCTGGGTCAGATCTTGGACCCTGCTTTGCTCTCAAGAGGCACAAAGCAGCCATAAACCCAGTTTAAATGGCAAATGGAGAACTCCCTTTGCCCAGGGTGTTAATCTGTAGTGGCATACAGCCACTGTAATGGCTTGTATGCCATCCCCTCATTTTTATCCTCTGTGTAAAGGGTATGGCTGGAACATCCATACAGCCCAATGATCTCCAGCTGCTTGAACAGCCATTTGGGGCCAGGGGCAGTTGAATGTCTATTAGAGCAGCCTTGTGGCTGTTCTGACTCCTGCTGAGGACCAGACCAGTCCATGATCAGTAAAGATGGCTCAATATCTGTTATGAACCCCCCATTTTGCACTGAGTGCAGCTCATCTAGACCAGAGGATTTGGGCCACTATTTAACTGATCTTGCATCCTTATTAACTGCTGTTAAAATTGCCTCTTGACAACATAAACAAAACGATTAATGAATATTACTTCACCTTCATGTTTACATTCTCTTCACCTCAATGATCAGATTGCTACACAGTAAGGTAAACTGTTTCTCAGATGGGGCTGAGATTCTTCTAAATACTTACACTGATCAATACGTTCTTTTGGAGAGGCTAGCTAGCCTACTAGGGGAAGCTGAAAACGTGAAGTCTTGTTTTGTGTCCCTATAGCTTTCATGTAATTGTTCTGTAGTGTGTTGCCCTGGTTCTGGCCCTGACAGGGCAGATTAAATATCACCAAATTATATACTAGTAGTATAAATACTACTGCCCTCTACTCAACACCAACAAGAAGTCCTGCTTAAGTGTGTGTGATGGTTTTTAATTGACTCTGAGGGGTGGGCACACTAATTTAATTAAAATGAGAACTCCTATCAATTTTTGTCCTTCTCTTGGACTGAGCTGAACTCAAAACTTGCTCTGGTGTTACAGAAAATTTAGTGTGCTGTGGTGCCTTCCCCCACAGACACTGCTGTATTTGCTCAGCCTCCCTTAACCCCTGACGGAATAATGCTTCCATTGAGGCAAAGCCTCTGACTGGCAGTGTTGCTGTTGTCAGTGAAGAGGGGCAACAAGATAAAAGGTAGGAAAAGCGATCATCTTGAAGTATGGGGAACTGGATGAGCTTCAGACGAGCATTTGAGCTGCCCTGGATATTTTCAGGTCCATCTCTTCCTAGTCTTACCATCTGGTGGCTGCACTGTGAAGAGAATATTACTGACAGGTTTCTACTTTAGTGCAAGAGGTAAAACAGTGATATTTGTGGGCAGGAAGGTAGTCATGGCTCATGGGCTCTATTCCTACTGCAGCATGCTTGTGATCAGCTGACAGCTGTGGAGTGGCTGCACATGTGAGGCCATGGATCATCACAGTTGATGAATGTACAGCCTCTATGAGGTTTGCTGTGGAGAGAGTCACAGAGTTTGTTTTGAATAGAACTGAAACAGAGATATTTGCCAGTCTACTTATAATTAGTTTGTTTATAGTTGTTGTTAATTTAGGCTTAGTTTGTTGCGGAGCAAGCATCAGCGGCACTGAAGGAACCAGCTACTATCACTAAACCTCTAGGCTGGGACGAAACAAAACAGGGAGCGTGAGCCAGTTGCTCAAGGAGTGTGAATTACTGGGGAGAACTTTCACTGGGCTGAAATCTATGACCTTTCCTGGTTCCCTGTCCCCACATACATTGCACAAAGCCAAACCTATTAGGTTCTCCGGGGGCTTTCCTGCAAGCGCTATCCTTTGAGAAGCCAAAAGGTGTCAGTGTGCGCATTGGAGAATTTGTGCCTTGGTCATGAGTGAACTATCCTGATTGGAATGGGAGTCATAACATACGTCTCAAGGGAGGATCAGTACCTGCAGTGACTTTTGAGTTTTACTTCAACCCTAGGCTGTGTTGGCTGACAGCTTTGTGAGAAAATTAAAGCAAGGTGCAACCTGCTGGAACAGGCTCTTAAATTACAGTAGGTGCTGCAGTATTACTAGCTTTTACCACCTTTGGTAGCACAAGCTGAAATTACTTTTACATATCCAAAGGAAGGAGCCCTGAAATCTCAAACCAGTGTAATATCTATGAAATGCGTAATTATTGAACAGCAATGACCATCTCCAAATGATGTATTATCCGGACATCATGACCAATACTAATTATTTTCAAATGCAGACAAATGGAAGAAATGGAAGATTATCCTTCTGAGAGTGGAAATGGGGAATCTGAGAACTCTCCAATTGTCAAAAAAAATAAAAAATAAAAAAACAAACCAAAAATAATCTCCCCATCGAGACTGGAGAATTCATAATGCAATCCCGAAAATGTTTTTTTTTTAGTGTTATTGTTTCTGGACGAGGTAGATAGTATGACATTTATTGAAGCAGTAAGAGATAAGTTTAGTACATAAGCTTTGGTGTCCAAATGATCCCTTAATTAGATAAATAGTAAAACCTTTTTGGCCCCCAAATGTATGTAATGTTCTTAGTCTATCAGATTATTCCTGTGGATTTGAGAAATGTGTACCTGTAAAGACTGTTTCCACCCAAAGCTCCTTCTAGGATGGGGGCCTGAGGTAGTGGTGAATGAGGAGCTATAAAAATCCTAAGGAAGCCCTCTGGAGTTAATACAATACACAGTGGATGCACAAATGAAAACTTCAAAACAAGTTTCTGAGGATACCGTCCTTTCCATTCTGGAAAGTTTGATGTGTGAAGTCCTTGACTACCCAGAACACTATTGATTACAGCCATCTTGCCTCAGTTTACCCATTTAACTAGTTAGTTATCTCAATGAGTTTTGGTCAGAGAGAGGAAGATACCTTGGGAGACAAGGTCATGAGGACTAGCTGACCTCTATAGTTGGCATTGGTGCAACCACTGCTGGAATACCATGAGCAATTCTGAGGTCCGCAATTCAAGAAGGATGCTGATAAATTAGAGAGGGTTCAGAGAAGAGCCAGGAGAATCATTAAAGGATTGGAAAACCTGCCTTATAGTGACAGACTCAAGGAGCTCAATCTACTTAGCCTAACAAAAAGGAAGTTAAGGGGTGACTTGATCACAGTTTATAATATCCATGTGGGGAAAATATATTTGATAAGGGGCGCTTCAATCTCGCAGAGAAAGGTATGACATGATCTAATAGCTGGAAGCTGAAGCTAAGCAAATTCAGGCTGGAAATAAAGGGTACATTTTTGACAGAGTTATTAACCATTGGAACAATTTAACAAAGATCATGGCAGATTCTCCATCACTGACAATTTTTAAATTAAGATTGGATTTTTTTCTGAAAGACCTGCTCTAGGAATTATTCTGGGGAAGTTCTATGCTGTATGTTATATAGAGGTCAGACTAAATAATCATAGTGGTCCCTTCTGGCCTTGGAATTTTTTTATCTATTCCATTTTGGATCTCAGGTGAGGAACAAGTTCTAGAAAAACTAGATGGGATGAAGGCTGGTCTTGTGAGGACAGACCTGGACTGAGGCTCAGAATACCTGGGTTCAAGTCCTTATTGTGCAACCAACTTCTTGTGCGCCCTTGGGCAAATCACTGAACCTGGGTACACTGGAGACACCATTTCTTCCTTTTTCCCACCTTTTGTGTATTTTGAATGTAAACTCTACAGGGCGGGGACTGTGCCTAGTATCTTGGGACACTAACGTTCACAGATGAGTCTAGGCATTACTGTAATAAAAATAAAATGTCCAAGAAAAAGGAGAGCGTGTGGGATAACTGTAGGACAATTTGAGATGTCCAGCACACAGAAGTTATACTTCAACTATGATGGCAGCTTCCTTCCACCACTCCTAGAAATCAGTACTCTACATAAACTTATGTGCAAGCAACATATTCAATATCACATTGACTTAGCCATATTGTAGTAAGGAAGCCTGTCCCTACATTTGTTTTGCTTTTGATATACAGCTCCTGTAGCAAGCCAGGCATGATTTTCAAGAGACACAATAAAATTCTATTAGTTCTCAGAGCTAAAAAGTAAACCCACAGAGATAACTGCCTCAGTCTCCACAATGATAAAAAGGTCAAGCTAGACCAATCATTCCTTTCCTTGGGAAGAAATAGACTAAAACATCCAACTGGGGTGTATCAGTGGTAGTTCCGTAATCACTCAGTCATCCACAACAAAAGGTTTCATAACTGTGTGTGTATTAATATAGGACCTATTTGAATGCAGACAAGCTGAAAGCATGTGTTCAAAACATGCCAAGCATGTTTTAAATGTCTTTGAAACATCTGTTTTTATTATAGTAGCAGACATGTGTTTATCATGGTTTCATGTTTAGGCTTAATAAGTTTACCAGGTACCCCAAGTGTGTGAAGTAGAGCTGACATTATACTCTGGTACAGAATATGGACGTATCTGTAAAACATGATATTCCTGGTATATCTGCTCTCTTTTGTTATAACTTTTCTTGTACTGAAAGAAACTATGAAAATACTCTAGCAGCCTCACTATATGATACAATTCATTAATCATGCCTAGAAATTCGGCACATACGTGACAAGTCACCTACAAAAGCCTGAGTGTGACTCTGATCCTGCATGCTTTGCACGCTCAAGACTCCCATTAAAGTTAATTGGAGTTTGGGGGATGCCAGGAATGCCGGATTTGCCTTGATGGCTAAAAATAAATGTGCGCTCCCAACTTCAGAGGTTAGGTATTTCTGCCAATCTGGCGGGGGAGATGGGGGGTGGACGCGATCATAGCACCAAGCACTAAAGGCATCTGCTAAATGTCATGCCACAGCTAAAAGCTGTAATTAAGAAAAATATAAACAGACTCAAGGAAGAAAAATACTACTAATAATTGAAAATGCTTTGGCTGTTGCATTCGACCTGATGATCTCATTCATTTTGGTTGAAGAAATGACTCTCACCTTGGCTGACGTGGGGTGTGCTTTGTTTGTGTTCTCATTCCACTCCCATCTTTCCCAGTTAACTTTTATTGCTCAATGCAAAGGTCAAGCCAAAGACTTAATTAAATTGAATACAAGGAAACTATAAAGTTATTTTGAATGGGGGAATGAAAAACCATTTAAAGTCCTCCCGGTCCTCCCCCCCACACATGCCTCATTTTCTTCAGACTGAAAAGAGCTTGTGTTGATGGTAATCATTCGCTGTAAGGGAAACTGCACCTCCTTCACTTGAAAGTTTCCATGGTAAGAATAGTTTCAGCCCATTTATCAACTGTTAGTGGTTGATAAATAATAAATAAATAATAAAGCTGCAATTATAAATGCTGTTTTTAATGCTATCTAAGAGTGATAGACACAGAAGAACTATCTATAACAGGCAGACCAAGATGTGAAGGATTAGTTCTGAAGACCAAAAAAATCAGCATTGAAAGTCAAGATACAGCAAACTCCTGTCTCTGCTGCTTTTGCAACTGAGAAATAATAGTCTTAATGAAACAACTGAGTCTTTATGACTTTACAATTATACATTACAGAAACCGGGTAAGTGTTATGTTCATAGTTCAGTTAAAGATAATTGCTAATTGTACAGAAGAAAGCGGCTCTTGATCTTAAAAAGATTGTACAGTGGCCCACCAGGGGTAGGTTTTGCCTGATAATTCCTAAAAAGCCAGATACCAACTTTCCTGATGTAGGGAATCTAAGAAACACAAACATATTTGTACCCTATTTACAACTGGCATTTGCTTGTTTAATCAGATAAGGGCCAGATTTTCAAAAGAGCTCAGCTCCCATTGAGGCATTTAGCTGAACTGGCTAGATTTTTCAAAAGTGCTGAAGCATCAAACATCTTCCATTGTTCTCAGTGGCAATTCTGAAAATCTCGCCCTAAACCTACAGTAGTTTGCTAGAAAAGAAAAGATTCCAGAGAATTTACCTTGGTAGAGAACGTGGGAAAATTGGTCTTTCAGGAGCAGTAAAAGCAGCAGCATTTGTTGGACTTCATTAAATCCTTGTTTAACTTAAATTGAGATGGGTGAAATTAACCT
This sequence comes from Mesoclemmys tuberculata, assembly GCA_007922155.1. Taxonomy (NCBI): domain Eukaryota; kingdom Metazoa; phylum Chordata; order Testudines; family Chelidae; genus Mesoclemmys; species Mesoclemmys tuberculata. The sequence continues at coordinate 38,184,242 of ML675649.1, read as the reverse complement.
TTATATCCCTCTAGTGCTTTTCTTTTTGAAGCAATTGAATCAAAGTAGTGTTAGCAAGGGCATCATTCCATTTTATAATCTCAAAGAACAGTTATTCAGAGATAGCATGTGAGTGTCATATAACTGGAGCCAGCCTACAGCAAAGGAGCTGCATACTAAACCGTTAAAAAAAAAAAAGAAAAAAAAGACCTAATCTGAGAAGAGATTGGAGGTCTAAGGCAAAAGTTAGTAAACACGGATGTGTTACAAAGTGGAAATAATCATTTTCTAGAATGGTTCTAAGCACTACTGGTCTTGTTACATTTGCTGGGATGCGTGAACTGACAATGAACCACTCTCCCAAACAATCTTGGAACCAGCAAGACATTTGCAGCCATCACTCTGATTTCTCTGCTGTTAAATTGTATCTCTTTCACTTTTCACCTACAGTCTTTCTTTCTCTGTTTAGACTATACATTTTTTAGGGCAAGACATGTAATTTACATGGATCTATAGTACCTAGTACAATGGGGCCCTGATCCTGATTGAGACAACCAGGCATCATTGGCAGTACCGGGAAGATTAGAAAGTTGCAAAAAGGTAAAATTCACAATTTTTGCTTTGATTTCAAACTAACCATTCATAGATGTGCACATCACAATCATCAACTGTCCACGAGTGTTAAAACTCAAACCAGAAGTCTCCATAAATCTGTAGCCATTTAATTCTGAATTTAAATTGAAGAACTAGAAAATTATAAAATGCAACTGGACTGTTCATTTCACTGAACCAATCTGCACCTAAACTGAATTATAATTAATATGCACTAAAATAAAACAGAAAATAAATTCTCTCCAATCCCAAAATGTATAGACTCGGTAATATATGATTACAAAATCTTCAGAGTTTACAAGGATGAGAACACTGTCTATTATGGGGCAGATTGCTGTGATAAGAAGTGTAAATGTCTTCTACTCTGACACATCGCATATTAAATATCACGAGATTTGCAATAAAATTGTGAAAGATGGCAATGCTCAAAGTGCCTACTTCTAGCTCCTCCTCACACGAGCAAGAGGACATAGAGAGACCATCTCACACTTATCTCCCCATGCCAGAATCCTGCTCCTTAGTGAAGTCAAAAGGGGAAGTTTAGCTCCACCATCAGTGACAAACATCACAAGGTGGATGTGCCTGGTTGGGGGCAGTGTCTTTAAAAGCAATTCTATAGGCCCCCCCAAGTTCGCATTTCCAATACAGAGGAGCCTCTAGTTGGGACAGAAGTCTAGGAAACGCTGCAATACCTTCTTCTTTTTAAAAGCTTTTCCTCCATAAGCATGATACTCAGAGCATTGCCATGGCTCCTTCTACAGCTAAACCCCCTACCAAAACCCTATTGATTTTGTGCGGAAGGTGTTCAGATATGATGGTGATGGGAGTCAGTATAAATTTGACAGACAGACAGACAGAATGAACTAGCTCATAACAGTGGGACTAGTCTAAACACGAGCCTTCTCCCTAGACCCAAGCTTTTCAGGTGTTTAAACCTGATAGGCTAAAGAAATAGCCTTCCAATAAGAAAGCAAGCCAGTCACTCAATTCACCAGGCAGCTCTTGCTGCCTTCTGAACACCTTTTTCTCTCCCTGATTTCTCTGCTTCCCCCTTTGTAACCTCTCCTTCAGTTTTTATTTGGGCTTCATAATCCATTTCCCCAGGGACCACCCCTTATGTTGAGGAGTGGGGTGCAGAGCTCACCAGATCTATTTCACCCAGAAACTCCTTGCTTTGTGCCAATAGCTCACAGGGGAGGGTCTAGCCACTTACCGCCACAGAAAACATTAATTCTCACAAAAATGTGAGCAGCCATCTTGACTAACACACCAGGAATTGAACTGGGGACCTCCAAAGCTGAAAGACGAGCTATGACAGCTTGACATACAAAGCCAACACACCCTCACTGTGGGCTGTAACAACTCATGTCCTCTGTGGAACAGCACAGAGGAGGATATTACACACAACCACCCACTCATGCCTTGGGTGACACATGCGAAGCAACAGGCATCTGATAGGAATCCCACTTAGCCATACTCACACCGGGCATGCTGAGTTAACTACTGAGTAACCACAATAGAAGCAGTCAGTTGTTTCAGATGGGTGGTGAAGAGGGTTTCAGTTTCATCCACAGGTGTATTTATTTTTTTTAGGGTTTCTAATTAGAAAACTGGATGTTTGAAACTCTGAATACCTGCCTGATTCTAAATCTGAAAAATGGCAAAAATTGACTATCTGCTGGATGCATGCATGTGTGCCCCATGAGTTTACAATCTGAAAAGGCAAATGAAAAATGACATATCTGATTGGTCTGTGTGACTCAATTTGTAATCGTTTCTAAAAACAGAGCGCGAACGTCTTGTAAAGGAAATATGCATTGGGAGTTACTTCTGCAGAAGAGCTATCCGTAGGGATCACAGCCACAAATGGCGTGTTGTTGGCAAGTGAGAGGAATTGCTGAATAGTGTAAAAATCCAATCTGTCTGATGCATGGAGGGTACTTAAAGTAAAACAAATTACAAAACCCATAGACATGGTGTACAGAGGCATGGGTGATGATTAAGGAGTCCCAGTGAAGGAAACTCAAAGGCTGGCCAAGTTTATTTTAATTTTCAGGCACCCATTCCAGCCACTCAACTAGTAAAGAGAGCATTTTCTGTTATGCAAGAATACATATGGTGAAAAGTTGTACAAGTGATGGTTTATTTGAAATGTCAATGGGAGCTGCCATAACTGTTTCAGGACAATAATTCCTTTAACCACCTCAATAATCTTGGATAAAACTCCAAAGAGTGAGATTTGAGCAGCCCAGCTCCAGCATCCCTCAGCATGGGACAACTGGGATTGTGGGTGGATGTGCTATGTGTCACAGTCACATTAAACGCCTGACATTTGGAGTTTCTTCTGTTGTAGTTTTACTTTCTGAACATTGGGTACACAGCAACACATTTGTAATGTGTTATAGGAGTATTAGTCATCAGCCATCTCAAGGCCATGGATAATTGTTTCTGTTCCTCCGCAGTAGTCTTTGTTGTTTAGTTAGTTAGTTAGTTTTCTTTTTACTGTTTTCCTCTAGATATCCATTTCCTTCTACAAGCCTTCCCCTTCAACCCTCTAACTACAGAACAACCAAATGGCTTAGAGAAACAAGGAGCACTCTCATTGGGCCTAGTTTTGTTCAAAAGGAGAAAGTCTGTTACTAAGCACCCTCATTTTTTAATTTTAGTGAGAAACGATGGATCACTTAAGCACCAGGTCAAATTCGGCTCTGGTGTGGACACAGAATCACTTCCATGGAACGCCTCTGGATTTACAGCAATATGTCCAAGAGCTGAATTTGACTCAGTACAGTCATAAAGGGATTGATTTAGCTGGGGGGCAGGGATGGGAGACTGCCTTGTGCTTCAGTTGGGGTACCCAGGAAAATTGCTGAGTTTGGTGAAAAGCTGCTAACGTGACCAAAAGTTTGCTCAGCTGAAGATCAGCAAGAGTCCTGATTCTTACGCCTTTTAAGAGAATCTGCTGTAAATGAAAGCAAGGGCCAGAGAGAAGTGGCTGTTCATAAAATCTCATTTGTGGGCATATTCAAAAAAAAGCAAACCCCCTGAAAATTATATACACAGCTGAGCTGACTAAGGCCTCTGGATGTTACCGTAATTAATAGACATAATAAAATAGGCATGGGTATTTCACATTTTAGCTTTATTCAGCTTTGCTTCTTCACTGGTCTGGAGTAGAAATCATTGACAACATGCTGTTCCAAATGTCAGGCCAGCGTTTTTCAAAAGCGAGGGCCAATACGATTATGATATTCAGAGGATCTCTAGAAGATACACCACAAAATTAACTGCACTAACTGGTTTCCAGATATTTCAGATGAAGCCTCAAGTATGGCACTTTCCTGCATTCCAACATGGAGATGACAAAAAATTCACCTACTGCGGCAAAGCCAATGTTGCTCAAGTGCAGATTAGAAAAACTTACTCATCACTGCAGCTACCTGAACATCAAAAGCAGCACAGAATGTGAATAACAAAATGTGAATAACAAAACGCTTCAGTACAGGGATTGCCTCCACCATTCTCTTTGCTTTCCAGTGGCTTCCAGCACTGCCTGGATCTCATCTTGGAATAGGGTCATACATGTAGTTTCATCTTGCCCTCTTTTAAAAAAGATGACTGGTGCTTGAAGAGGAAAAAGCACAGCATATATGACTATAAGGCCTGATTCTCCACTTCCTTAACCCCTGCGCAAAATGGGTGCGACATTACTTACCAGTGTAAGTGTGTGGAGAATTGTGACGTGGTGGAACCTATTGTACAGAGACGTAAATGGCTATGTAAGGTTCCAGGCAGTGATGAATAAGGCCCACAGAATTTTCCTTTCATTTTCACCATTAAATGCTTTCCTAATACCTAGAGTGCAAGATACAGTGGGAAAACCACACCATTGGTGCTGCATGATGCATCAAATCTATCATGAGCTCTGTACAATTTCAGTTGAATGGAGTATCAAGAGAACAGTGCCACAGCACAAGCACTGCAGTAGAAAACCAAAAGATTAAGCAGTTGATATATCAGCATTAGGAGGTATGAACTGTTTTCAGTTTATGGATTATTATGCCCCAATCATAGTATTTTAGCCAGTACAATTAAAATCACAGACCTCTTTTTACCACTGCTGCAATTGATACTGTTAATGTGCCAATATTATTTTTAAAAGGGCCCTCTGAAAAACTTGATAGAAATAAGGATGCAAATAAACAAAAAACAAAGCAGCACCCCCCTCCCCCAAACCCCCATCCTCCAAACATCATTACTGCTTCAATACGTATATCAGCTTCTATACTATCTTCTGCCATTTGACATTCAAAGCTTTTCTTAGTGTTAAGATAGTCACAGGACTCAGATATTCTTTGTATCTTTTTTACGAGGAAGGTGTCTTTATTTACAAATCCCCCTCCCTCCTTTTCTATGCTGTGGGCAAGACTGTGATACCTGTTTGCTGAATGGTACTTTACACCAAGAGTAACCCTCACTGAAGTCAACAAGAATACCGGTTGAGTAAGGTATTACCTATAACCTTGCATGCAAGGTTAGCACAGTTTGATCCAGATGATTCAAACAGAAATAAACCCAGTTTGTCTTTATTATAATACACATAATAAAGGAGAAGATGTGGGCAGGAGGAGAACTCATTCACCAGGCATGGTATATAGCATTGCTCATCACCTTTAGTTTTCAAATAATCAAAATGTCCCATGGAAGAACTGATAACACTCTGCATTCCTACAGCATCTTCCATGTAAGGATCTCAAAGTCTTTACAAATAGTGAATCTGACAATGCCACTGTAAGATATTTGTCTCATTTCTCAGATGAGGAGACTGAGGCAGAGAGAGGTTAAAAGTGACATGGCAAAGGTCACAAAGAAGCCTGTGACAGAATCAAGAACACAGCCTATGACTTCTAGCTTTGTGCTTTAACTGCAGACCATTTCTAATTAGGAACGGACTTCTGCTTAATCCTTTTATGGTTTGGCTACCAGCACAGAGGATTAATTACAGAAATGTATAATAGCAAAGTCTAGTATAGCTAGCAGCTCACTTTAGTTTAGATCCCTCAACTAAGGTACAACCCACTGACTTGAAGTGACTCAAAGCCCTAGAACTTTCTCCTTAGTTTATTCTTAGTGGTGGTCCTTCCCCTCTAGAACTCCAGCCCATAATCCATCTAGACTTGACCCTGGCACCTTCAGAGAACACTGCAAAAATGCGTCTTTGTTCAGGAATAAATACTAGGTATTGGAATCACCTTGATGAGTAGTTCTGGTACTTTTAGCGTACATCTACAGTTACAGTGGCACGTAGAGTACAGACACTGCATGTCCAGCTAGCACAGGTATAAACAGTAATATAGATGGTGAGGCATGGCTTAGGTGAGTAGAGTGCCCTACGTAGCTGAACCCCAGGTACTCTACACAGCTCTCTGGCAGCGCCTCTCCTGCTTATACTGCTATTTTTAGCAGTGTAGTATCCAGTGTAGTATTCACCGCAGTTAAAGGTTCTGGCAGCACGGAAAGGCTCTCAGACAGTGAGGTGGCAGCAAGGAAAGTCTCCAGCAGCGGGGAACGGCTCCAGCAGTTCCTCACTGCCAGAATCTTTCCTTGCTGCCTCCCCACCAGAGTCTTTCCTTGTCACAATGAAAGGCCCCCAGTACGTGTGGGTATGTATGTTTACACCCCCATTCTGAAAAGGCCAGTGATAAGGTGGCTCAGAGCTCATCTGAAATTTCTTTCCCTGTTCTCATATGTAGCGCTATTTAATTCACATTCATTTCCAGGGGAACACTGTCCAATCTCTATAACAGTCACTTACATAGCAAATTAAGTCATGATTTATACCATGCTCCTTTCGTGACTTTACCGGCAAGGGTAAAAGTCCAGTAAGAAACATATGTTACGTAAAACGTTATGTAAAACAGAAGACCACTAAACACTCATTATCCCTGGCTACGTATAGGCTTAATCGAAATTGAAAAGAATTTGATTTTGTACACCATGATGCCCCTTTTACCAAGATGTCCCAAAACAAGTAGGTAATGCTGTGATGTAGATAAATGTAGCAATCATTATACCATATGATCAGCTCTACCCTTATGCCCCAATCCTGCAAATTCTATTTTTATTGAGATTAAGTTGATAGCAAAACAGGACTTGAATGGGATTAAATGGTGGATACCATTCACAGGGGTGGATTCCACCCTTAGAGAATTGTCATCATGGTGCTGGCTTCCAGCTGCACAGTAAACAGAGACAGTTCAGTTTCGTCCCTTGAGAGCAACCTCTCAAGTGAAGCAATCCCTACCATTGCACTACAGTTTCAGGACAGAATATGATCTAGAGACAAGCAAATCCCAGGAGGTTTGGTGATTTATGTCTTGATCTTGCAAATATGAAGCCAAGGGGATTATTTATGTCAATAAGGTTTGCAAGGCTGACCTTTGGTCAGTTCAGATCAGTATTATTTGAAGCTTTTCTGAACCTCTCTGGGCTAGAAACTGGTTGAGAAACCTTGTGATAAATAGACCTCATCTTGATCTGGCCAGAAAAATAGAGCTCACAGCTTTTCTCATGAGATTTCATCTTCCAGTCCTGACCCACATCAGCAAATGCAAAGGCACAGAAACAAGTATATCAAACAATTAAACAAAATTTCACGTTTGGGTGACATGAGTTTTGGGGGGGGAAGGTCTGACAATATTTTATTTGACCCCTCCCTCCTATGATCCCAAGTCCTAGTGAGGACAAATGCTACCAGCTGATCACATGGACCCCAACAGGGGAACATTTGTCAGGGAATGCCAGCAGCTGCAACAGCGTTCCTGAGCAGTTGCTGCTATGCATGGTAGCGATATCTGTGGAATCCCATTATCTACTATATCATTATTGGCAGTGATTGCAGGCATTCATTGTTTTGTGTTAGGCTCTTCTGTTACATTCTTCTGCAGCAAAACGTGGCAACTCTAAGACATGGGATATGCTTTTGTATTTTTTTTAACTGGACACTTGTTAAACTAAATTGGATAGGAAGAAAATTATAGTTTTCTTTTGTAATAAAATAACATTGCTGCCTGGAGCACTGTTTGACAGTTATCAGTTCATTAGGAAATTCCCAACGTCTATTAAATGTTGCCAGGCAACATCACCTTCTTGCTAAGAAATGAAGTTATCCAAAGACAATTTACTTAGATTAATGTCTGACATATGCAGTGAAGCTAATTTTCAAAGGCTGGTATTGGGGCTTAACCTGCTTTTTGCCCTTCAGTTTAGAACCGCTCTATTATTATGTCATCGTTGATACATAATGAGTTACCATGGAAAGACAACTGCATGCTTGGTCAAATGTGAAATGTAAGTCACATTTTTAAACCATTTGGCGCATATCCATTATTATTGTTGTCTTGGTGCTTTTTTCCTTTCCTTGCTCTTTGTAATATTCAGTTTTGGTGTTGATCTGCACTGAGAAGTAGAGTAACCCTTCTCCTTTCAGCTCACCATGGATCTGGAATAATTCCATTGATGGGAATGGAATCAGTCTGCTGTAAGTGAAAGGCTATTCAGAACCAGTAAAAATATTCTTATGAAAAGCACATTAGCAATGACTGTAGAAATTAGGTCCGTAATTATGGTTCTGATCCTGTGAAATGCTGTGGAATATTGGGCTTCTGCTTAGCAATCTCAGAAGGATTCGATTCCCAGCTCTGCTACTGTCTTCCAGTGGGACATTGGGTGGGTCACTTAGGGTACATCTGCAGTGCAATAAAAAACCTGCGGCACCAAATCACAGAGCCTGGGTCTCACGGGGCTAAAAATAGAAGTGCAGATGTTCAGGCTCAGGCTGGAGCTGGGCTCTGAGACCGACTCCTGTTGCAGGGTTTTGAAGCGCATGTTCCAGCTCAAGCGTGAATGTCTACAGTGCAATTTTTAGCCCCACAGCCCAAGCCCCACGAGCCCACATCAGCTGACCTGCAGCAGCCATGCCGCAGTGTAGATGTACCCTTCCTTTCTCTGGTCCAGATCTCCGAAGTTATTTAGGCACCCAGCTCCCATTGAAATGTGTCTCTGTTCCCAAACTGTAAAATGGGGATAACAGTACTTCCTTCAGGACATGAAGGGGTTGTGAGATGCACAGATACTAAGGTGATGGGGGCCATATAAGTACCTAAGGCTATCGCTACACAACCTACTCCTTACGATGCTGTATAGAGCACATACACCACACACACTACTAGCCTGGATATAAACAGCATTGTAGACAGTGAGGCATGGCTTAGGTGAGTACATAAAATACACTCCTGAACCCCTATGGTGCACACCCTGCCCAGTTCTCTGCATGCCCAAGAGCTGCCTCCTCTGGGTACATTGCTACTTTTCGTAGTGCAGGGTCCCACTGCTGGAGCCTTTCCCTGCCGCAGGGAATGGCCCAAACCTTTCCTGGCTGCCTTCCCCTGCCAGATCCTTTCACTGACATATGTAGCCATCCCCCGCACAGCCTGCTTTTCACCCTGGCATGTAGCTACACATGCCCTACGTGCTGCTGCTGGTGGTGTGCATTGTAGACGTAGTCTAAGGTGATAGAATGTCACCTTCTCCCCAGCCCCTGTAGAGAGGCTTGGCATGAATAGGGACTGCAAGTTGTGCTGGCCCTGTCCAGTAAGCTGGGGAGAGCAGGCTTCCTGTGCCCCCCACTCAAGGCTCAGACACAGTCTAGCCATCAACTTTTAGCCTTGCTTCTTTTTCTTCCTTGTTCAGACTGAGCGGTTTCATCTGTCCTGTGGATAATATCATGAAAGATTTTCCTTGAGAAGCTGGAGTTGGGAACCCTCCTCCACCCTCAAATGAAAGTCAAATGGAAAAAAAACCTACTGAACTTCCAGAATATTTCAGTAGGTAGTCTGCACTCTCTTCCCACACTTCTGCTTCTCCTTCCCCGCCCCACTTGCTTCCTAGAACCATGGCACTAACTTATCCTGCTTCATCAGAGCCTTTCTGGATGTGCCGCATCCTGAGGGGAAAAGCACCAGTTCACCAACAGAGAGGATACGGTGTGACATTGATCTGTTCTACATGGCGACACATATGGATGGCTTCATGATAACAAAATTCAGTGTGTGTCTGCACGTGACACAGGTACATTTGGGTGTGATGTGTATTGAGCAGGTAGATATAACGGTGAGGAGGTTCTCAGTGGAATGCTTCAATATAATGCCTTTGTGATTGTCTTGCATGTAAACCAAGAGAGAACTGGTAGTCTGATCTTGATTTATGCAAAATAACTACATGCCATCTGTTTTAAAAGAGAAAAGGTGGTTAAGATTTAGGGAGGGGGAACCTCTCATCAATAGCTTCTTCCCACATATGTGAAAGGAATGAGCTCCTTCATACACAAATACTATAGAAGGGATTGTCCTTTCCCGCCGTGCCATGGGCATTTTATGGCTCTAATTGGCCAAAGGAAGTGAAGGGAATTCATTTGTACATACATCAATACAGCACTAGGAACGTGCCCAGGCATGCAGAACAGTCATTTCAGGTTTATTTTTTTATGTACCTATTGTAAAAATAATCATAGACCATCTTCATGAACTTGTTCTAATGCAAATCAAATCGGTAAAGCGGTATGTTATTGCTGTCACTTTTGGTCTTGCTTCTTTGGTAATTGGCCTTCTTACTTCTGTGAACATATCAGCAACGCAGCTGGGAACAATACCCAGGTCTCTCTGCTCTCAAATCTAGTGCCCTATCCACCGGCCCATGTTGCTTCTCTAGTCAAGCTACTGTATTTAGATTGTAAGTTCTTTGGGGCAGGGAGTGCCTTTTCATTAGCCTAGTACAGATTGCCTAGAACAATGGGGCCCCTATCCCTGATGGGGGCCTCTATACACTACTACAAAACAACTACATAAAAATAACATTGAAGGGAATATTTTGCCCCTGAAATGAATTAGCTACTGTGTCTTTTGAAAAGATTCTCCTGGAGTGGAATAATCCTCCAGAACCCTCCAACAAAGTCTTTCCTTCCCTCTGCTTCTCCTTTTAAATGACCTAAAGCACCAGAGTGGAGAAGGACTGGGGAGAGAAAAGGGGAAAACAACCCACGAAGGGGCCACTGACTACAGCTGCTAGTGATGTCCCAAAATCAGACTTTGGGTCCTCAGGCAAAAATGAGTCAGTTCCACTGTTCTGTAGGAATGCCCAGGCCTGTGTTTGGTTTTGATCTATTAAAAACACTAGTTGACTGATCCCCTCTCCCTTGCTCCCTCCCTCTCCCAACTCCCCCGGAAGCAAATATTTAGAAGTTCAATTGCTAATTTCTTATCTGCCTCTACCAGGTATGTTGATTAAATCTGATGTGCACTTTAGCTGGCCCATCTTAAATGGAACAATTTTTTAACAGAAAATAGAACATCACCTTTCATTTTTATCCTCACCCCAAGTAGAGGCTGTCGTGTACTGAATTTGCAAATATATTCTAAAGGATATTCTGCACTGTGATATTTCCTATATTGCATCCTACAGTTGCTCAAAATGAGTATGGACAGGTATTTGCTATAATAATTACCATCTGATAGCAGGGATTATATTCTATCCTGGATCTGCCATTTCTCTCTAGAGCAAGCTTGGTTAGAGGAGTAGTATTCATTAGAAATGATCTCATCAGCATTTTGACCTGACACCGATTGTTCCCTCCACGGCAGTTCAAAAGCACCTTTTCATTTGATATGGTACAAAAATTCATGCTGGTATCCTGCATAGAACAGTCACCATGCCCCAGAGATTAAAGGGCCATGATTTGTATTGCAGTAGCAGAACGTGGGATATACATTGCTAATTGCTACTTAGCAAAGACAGTGCATGCTTGATCCATAAACTGGAAAATTAACATCAATACCACAATCATCAATAGAGAAAATGAAACAGATAACAGGGCTACAGCTGCATTCCCCACTCCATTCGTTATTGATCACTATTGTTAGTGCGATTTGATTTTGTTCAAAGAGGTGCACTCTGGGTCTGTGGCTGGAGAGGAGGAGGGGCCAGGGCTGGGGGTAGTAGCACCCCCCGACACCTGCTTCCACTAATCTTATCTGGGAATGCCAGAAGAAGAGTTGACTGCTAAAGATCTTTGAATTTATGACATGGGCTGGTGGATATGGCATCCGAGACCCATGTTTCACGTCAGTCGCGAATAGATATTCGGAAAGACCAGATTTTCAGTAGAAACATGGCCATATATCCTGCCTAAGCAGTGTTTGAGGACCCACATATTCAGGAGTCTCTCACCAAGCTGCTACTGCAGCATGAGACAGACTGTGTCTCCAAGTGCAGTCGTCCCCACATCTCTTTGGGATGGCGTGGAGGGGCAGGGCGGGAAGAAGCAGCAGAAGCACTGCAGAGTGCCTTCATTTGTTTCTGTGTTATTAAATAGCTTGCTGGTTTCTATCATTTCTATTTAACGAAGAAATAATGCAAAATGCATATAAAAAAAGGACGTTACAAATCTCTGAGGGCCAGGATTTCAAATGCTCACTCAGGTTTAATAGTACCTCACTCCAGAAATAGTCCCATTCAAGTCAGTGTTATTTTTCATGCATAGGGCGGCAGATTTGTCATGGGATTTTTTAATAAAAAATCACAGAGCAGGCACAGTACATTCAGTAAAAATCACGGACTGCAGGGGAAAGGGAGTGTGGCCTTACCCACAGCTTTACACACCATTTTCCCCTGGACTTGTGACTTTTAAGCTCCGTGATTTTTTATTAAAATATGCTGTGACAGATGAAATCAATGGCATCTCTTTAGAATCATAGGCCAGGGTCCTTCTCTGTCTCCACTGCAGAACCACTTATGTTTGGCTACCTGTCTGCCACAGAAGACATGGCAGGGCCAAAACTGAGCGGCACTGCAACCCCATGTGCCAGGTTGCAACACTTGGGGCAGAGAAATAGGCTGAGCCCTGTGGGACAGGAGACACCACTGCAGGGTGAGAGCAGGGTCGGCTCATTTTCCAGCCTCTTTCTCCCCCCCCCCACCGTGCCTCCCCCTCTCACTGGGTCAGGATTAGGGCTGTGGTACCAGTGTGGAGGGCGCTGCTGCAAGTGTTCAGACTTCACTCACGGGCAGATGGAAAAGTCAGGGTATCCGTGACATTTTCACCATTGTCATAAACCAGCAGCCCAGTTCATGGAATAAGGCAACGTTCAGTGTGTTAAGGATGTCAGAATTTGTGTACACATCATAGGGGCATTCATGTCACAAGGATGCAGAAAAGGCCCACCACAACAGAGACTGTGTTTTTCTAAAATGGCCTGCATAGAAATAGTGATACAAAGGAACAAATTTCAATTTATAAATAGTCACTGTTCTATGAAATGTTCCAAATATTGACAAACTACCATTTAAATCATACGTTACAGAGATCATTTGCACCTGGCTTATCTGAATCTGCATGAAATTAGCACAATCTTCATCATAAAAATTACACTTATCTAAAAATCCCATGGAAAAGATAGATTATTGCACCTTTCCGTTAGCAGCTTATCACAGAGTGACAGGTTATTTTGATCATTTCTTTATGGCTGCACTCACAGGTTCTTGCCAAGATGCAATTCGAGGCATTATAGATAGCACTGTGTAGCTGCAATTGAAGGAATATCACTGAAAATTCAAGGCCAAATCTTGAGCCCTTCTTATGTAGCTAGGGTAAACGGGCTGTGAACTGGGAAACCATATAAGAGATGAGATAAGAGAGAGTTTGAAATCCTCCCCCAAACACATGGGGAAGGTACAGGGCATCTGTGCAGTCCCTCTGTGGATGCTACTAGAGTCTTAGGGATGCAGTAATACACCCCCACTATATGTGGTGTTGGGCCAGAAAATCCACATAGCTGTTGATCCAGTGATTGTGCCAATGCCCTCCATTCAGTCCCATCACCATAGCGGTCCTTCCATCAGAGGCCTACTATGGAGCTCTCTGCAGCACATGGGGTGGAGGTCTCCTCTGTGATGTCACCACATCTCAACTCCTCCCAGTCAATGGTTTCACAGTGCTCAGAAATTTCCAGGCAGGGTAGGAAGAACACTCTAGTGCACAGGGCACTAGACTGGGATTCAAGAGACCTGGATTCAACTCCCCGCTCAGCCAAAGGCTTCCTGTCTGATCATGGACAAGTCTAATTTAAGCCACGCCTCAGTTCTCCATTGGTAACAAGGGGACCATGCTTCCCTCCTCCACAGGGGTTTTGCCATCATCTATGTATGACTGCGAGGCTGCAGAAATGCCTAAGTAGAAGGATCCCATATCCACGGAAAAGAGAAATGACGAATGCATCTGAGAAATGTTACCTTCTCTCCTTTAAGAAACACGGGAAAAGATAGTGAGATGCTGTTTGACTATCGCTGACGAGAAAAGTCTCTTGCTGAAACACCTGCACTGCTCACAAGTTTTGATGTTATCAGTCAATCAAAGGATTCATTATCTCAATTCATGAGCTGGGGGAAGTGGGAGAATGAGTGACTCCCTTATCTTCCTTATTCAAGGCTAATGCCAGGGGTATAGCACTTTATGGAGTGAGGAAATTTATGCTGTGGTCTTTCAGCTCTGCATCTAACTTGTGAGAGAAAAAATTACAGTTTCTAGCAACTTAAGGAACTTCAAGGGAACATGGAAATTCTGTGGCGCATTAGAACGTTTTTTTGATCTAGCTAACCTCACATTATGCAGGAAATCGTTGCTGTAGCCTATTTAGTACAAATAAGTAGACCTGCTAGTAAAAGAGTCTTATCTATGGAATAATTACTTTGTACAGACTCAAAGCACTGATAAATATGCACAAATGAGCTAAAATAAATTTGTCACACTTGTGTTGCTGTAATGAAAATAAATAAATAAATAAATAGTCAAACCTTCAATAAAAAATAAAGCAAAGTCTGACAAATATATATAAATATTGTGGGTGCCATTCCTCCACTGAGGTTGTCTGAGAGTACAATTTTGTCTGGCCTGTTTCTCTGAAGAAAGAGTGATTAAATTAAAACCCATGCTGCACCAAACACCTCTTGTCAAGCCCATACTTAAGACCTATTAATGTCAATGGGACATACTTAAGTGCTTTGCTAAATTGGGATGATTTGGTGAATTGGGGCCAAATTTGAGAGGGAACAACTGCTGTCAAGCCAGTCGAAAACTCCTAAGGGTTTGTCCCAGTTATTCTTCTGCAGAGTCATATTTTCTGTACGCACATAAGATTGACTCAGATTTAATTAAATGGCACAGAAAGTTTACTTTTGTTTGGCTAATGAGAAAACACAGGCAGACATCAGCTCTTGTGTCACTGCTAGAATACTAACAGGACATCCTGCAGCAAAGCAGGGTTACACCTTTTAAAACAGAGGTGCTTCAACTGGAAAAATTACAGGACAAGAAGTGGAAAGCATTGGCAATCATGTCCACAGGCACACACACAGTTTGGTGTCCAAGAAGGGGAGGAGACTGGCAGCATTAACATCCTTCAATCTCAACAATCTGCACACAAGAATAAACTTATTTACTATGTAAATGACTGTTATGCAAAAATAAAAGACATTTCCATGTATTTGCTCCAAATGTTAGTCTATTTTCTTGTATTTGGAGAGGACAAGGAGCCATGAGCAGCTTTATGTTGCTCAGCTTGTATTCACTTTGGGGTGATCCAGACCTTTGAAGTCAGTGGAAGGACTCTTGTTTAGACCTGGCTGGTACTTGGAATTTCCAGTTTGGGGAATATTTTAACATTTTGAAATTTCCCACCAATTGGAAAATCCCATACATTTTCTTTGTTTTGGAAACACCAACATAGGGTGCCTCCCAGATGAAATAGGACCCCTGGGATTGGCAGCTGCTGACTGAAATTGACAAGATTGTTACAGTTGAAACTACTGCTATTCAGCGGTGAGCAGCAGTAAAACTGACAAGAATCATGCCAATTTCAGACAGAGCTGCCACCGCTTCCAGCAACAGGCCCTCCACACCGACATCCCCGAGGCCAGGGTCTCTAGGGCTGCCAGACTCCAGGGTTAACTGGCTCTCCAGGGCTCACTGATTTCTCCAAGACTCTCAACTCTATTGCAGGCAGCCTGGAAAGGTCTGCATGGTGGGGCTGTCCTGAAGTCACAGACCCTGGAATTCCAGTGTGCCCAGCCCTAGGGCAGTTTGCATGGTGGGGCTGCCCTGGAGCCATGGATCCTGGCCGCAGGTTTTAGTGGCAGTCGATGGGAGATATGCTGGCTACTTACAATAACTTGCGTATCTTGCATCGACTTCCTAACGTCTACTTACTGCAGCGCCTCCACTGCGCTGCATGGACGGGAATTGTCCTTCTATCTATGCAACACTACACTTCTTGCTGGGGTGGATTTAGAGTTGACTTCTGGGTTTGATTGAGCAAGTCTTCACTGCCGCTCAATCGAACCCGCAAGATCGATCCTGCACTGCCAGTTGTAGACATAGCCCTAGAGTCTCCTACATAGTTCACATGCTGAAGCTGACCCAAAGCCATGCCCCTGGAAGATCACAGAAACCTTCCTGTGGTTCTCTGAAAGTTTGTTGAGCCAGGTATACTTTCACAAAAAAATTTCACAGAAATTCTTGCCTGCTCCACTCCTGTGGATATCACTTGGCTTTGGACCTGGCCCTTTATGTTGGCCCTTTATACCTGAGATTGCTTCCTTCTCAGAAGGCCACCCCCTCTTTGCCTCACAAAATCATAGAAATGCAGAGTTGTGTGTTACCTGGCAGCTCTGTGTTCTTGGGGAACCAGGGTGAAAACCCCCTATTCTCTCTCTGGCTCACCTGAATCCCCCCCAGCCTCTGCTTGAACCAGAAACAAAAGCTATGAAAAGACTGTGGGAGACACACCTAAAACCCTCCCAACAAGGGTGATAGGATTAAGACAACTCCCCATGCCTCAGCTACATAGAAGATGTAAAAAGAGGTATCTCAATTAGCACATTGAATGGAGAACTGGAGCCTCATTTAAACTGAAGATGGAACAAGAATTAGCATGAAGAATGGAGAACCAAGTTCCAAAGCAGGTACTGCACTGAACTCTGGGATTGGCAAGGCAGGGACACACTGCATTATGGGAGATCTCTGCTCTTGATGTAAATGAAATCACACCACCCATCCAGCTCCGCAGTTATCAGACCATTCTAGTATTGATATGCAAAACACTGAATCTGCCTGGTTGCATTGTGAGCTCCCCCAAGGAACATTGACCATAGCTCGGCGTGATTAGCTCATATTGTCCGGCATAGAGAAAACCACCCTGGGGTATTTCATTGAGACTTTGTTTACCCACAAACAAACTTGGTTCTACAAAATACCCCTACCCAAGTTCAAATCTCTCTCTTGCCTCCTCTTCTGATGCCTGGACCCAAATGCTTTCCTGACTGATCCTGTTGTGGGTTTTGCCTCTCCCTCAAGTGTTCCTGACCCTAAGCTGAACAGCCTGTCTCCTGGGAACTTCTGAGCTGCAAGGAGTGGTGAGATTCCCCCCCCATCTTTCCCAATTCTCTCTCTCTCCCTCTCTTTAATCCAGGTATAACTTTCTACTTTTATAATCAAACCTGGGCTAGCCTTCTCCAATACCCCTACTGTAATTTTGTTGTATTGTAAGTGTTAGATTGTTTTTCTCTCCTTGTATGGCATCACTATTAGTATCATAAGTTTTATACACCTGGCAATAAACTAACTATTGGAATCAAGCTGGTTGCCAGTTTCTCTCTCTAAATGCATTTACTCCTTTGTGTTCTTGGCTTCCCTACCTTGCTCTGCAGCAACGCTTCTTTTACCTAAGCCAAAGATCCCTGGAATGCCCAAAATCCTATGGGGTTTGCTTATCAAGGGGGTTACTGCTAGAACAACTTGTAACCATATGAACACACAAGTAACACAAGCAGCACATTAATAGAATCACACCCCCTCTTCCAGGAAGGTAACCCTAATAAATAAGCATACCTCAAAGTGATGGGCAAATCTGGTAACATGTGAGGGACCTCGAGAGGTCACCTCGTCCAGCTCCTACACTGAGGGTGGACCATGTATACCTAAACCATTCCAGACAGGTGTTTGTCTAACCTGTTCTTAAAAACCTCCCTTGGAAACCTATTCCAGAGCTTAACTGTCCTTGCAGTTAGAGCGCATTTCCTAATATCTAACCTAAATCTCCTGTGCTGCAGATTAAGTCCCTTACTTCTTGTCCTATCTTCAGTAGCCATGGAGAAAAATTGATCCCCATCCTCTTTATAACAGCCCTTAACATATTTGAACACTGTTATTAGATCCCATCACTCCAGTCCTCTTTTATCAAGGCTAAATATACCCAGGTTTTTCTAACCTTTCCTCACAGGTCAGATTTTCTAAACCTCTGGTCATTTTTTGTTGTTCTCCCCTGGACTCTCTAATTTGTCCACATCTTTCTTAAAGTGTGGCTCCTAAAACTGCACACAATTATCTCCTGTGTCTTACATACAACGCTCCTGTTAACACACCCCAGAACGATATTAGCATTTTTGGCAACAAAATCACATTGTTGGCTCCTGTTCCATTTGTGATTATTAAAACCCCCAGAACCTTTTCAGCAGTGCTATTACCTTCCCAGTTATTCTCCATTTTGTAGTTGTGCATTTGATTTTTCCTTCTGGAGTGCAGTACTTTTGCACTTGTCTCTACTGAATTTCATCTTGTTGATTTCAGACCAATTCTACAATTTATCAAAGTTTCTAATCCTGCCCACCAAAGTGCTTGCAACCCCTCCCAGCTTGGTGTCACCTGCAAATTTTATAAGTATTCTGTCCATTCCATTATCCAAAACATTAATGAAAATATTGAATAGCAGTGTACCCAGGACAGACCCCTGCAGGACCCCACTAGATACATCTTCTCTGTTGGGCACCAAATCGATAACTATTTTGAATATGGTCTTGAATGCAAGCAAAAAATCCACAATTGCTTTCCACCTTCACTTTTGTACACATGAATGCAGCAAAGGATCCCTTCTTTTTCTTTGGGGGGGGGCGGGAATTTGTGCTTTTTTCTAATGGTTTAGGTAACTTACTCATTTTGCAGCTATACCTGAGAAATGAATGAATCTTTGCAATTCTCACTGGGGTCAGTTGGAGATGCAGGAACTCAGCCTCTATCAGGATCAGGCCCCTGCTTTGTGCCTATGAAGCACCTTCAACACGTCACCTCTTTTTGTTGGTCTCTACTGACCCAGGACGCAGGCGTTCAGAGTTCACTCAGAACCCTGACAGAATAAACAGCAGCTCACTGGCCAGGCTGTTTTAGGAAACAGTTAATTTTTGAAGCCCATGTAAGCAATGGGGAAAAACCCATTTGGCCTAGAAGACAGAAGAGCTATTGTTGCTTATTTATGTAACCTACATTAAAATAGAAACGTAACCTCAGTTGAAAGTAATCTACTGAAAACACCCTTCATAATTTCCCTATCATTTATCTTCTGTCTAAATGTATTCTTCTGCACTCAGCTGCATTGCACAGTGTGAACTAAGCTTCAGTTACTGCAGAAGCTTTCAGATAAGCAAAAGTTATCTCAGATTCATAGCACTGTCCTTGTCTTGGTATTTTGGAAAGGACTATCTTGTGTATGTCTCTCTGTGGTAAAAAGCTCAACAGAATGGTTTAGTGAAGATTAACTGCATTCTTCTTGACGGCGGATTCTTCACCAAATGTGGTTTTCCCATCATTTTGTCTTGTTGAAATGACAGTATTCTGATAAACATAGAGACTTTGTATAATTCATCAGAAATTTAAACAAACACTGTCTCAAACTTCTAATTCCCTCTTCTTAACCCCAGTGGCATGTTCCAAAATAATAACTTCTGGCATATGGAAACACAAGGCCAAGTTTCGGTAAGCTAAGCTCTAATGAAGTCTCTCTGCACAATATTTATATACAAACTTTTAAACAGACACAGTGTATCTGAGTTTACTAGTCTGAGGTCATATTGCTGTAGGACCACAGCTCACAGTTTACACAATCTGCTAGTTTGTTTATCAAAGTATGTGACAGTGACTAATTTTGTTTTACATGGCTGGGAGTAGCTGAGGCGGGGTGAAGGTCAGCTGGAGAAGAAGGCCTAGGGATGGGGATGCAGTCTCTACTGGCAGTCAGAAGGTGGGGAGGGGCAGGTGGAGTAGCCAGGGAAAGGTGTAGCTCGAAAGCTTGGGAAAGGGGAAGGACCAAATGGGGGAGAGGGGGGGTACGTATGCATGTGCTACTACACAGCAGCGTGAGTCTGGGCAGAGCAGGGTGCTGTGGAAAAGGAAGAGGAGCAGAGAGAGAACCATGGGAAAGCACAGGGAGGCAGCACTGGAGAGAGAGGAGGAGACCCGGAAGGCAAATGGGGAAGAGCAAAAGAGGATGATCAGCCCAGGGAGGAGGTGAAGGGGCAGCTAACAATAAAGCAGCTAGCATCAAAGGATGACAGCAAACACTTCAGCCTTTTGGTCTAACAAGCAAGAAGGCCAGGGAAGGAGTCTCAGCATGTGTCTCTCTACAAGCGAGGGTGTGATTCACCTGCGTGTATGCACACACTCATGCTAGCTCTCATTGAGCTAGTGCAGCTCTGACGCAGTGGAGCCGCAGCAGCACAGGTAGTGGCAGTGGAGGCACGGCTCAGCCATGCCAAGTACAGACCCTCCTAAAACTGGCGGGTGCCTACTTGGTACAGCACAGCAGTGCCTCCGCCGCCGCGACCTGTCGTACTGCAGCGTCACCGCTATTTACACTCCCACTAGCTCGATGCGAGCTAGCATGAGCACGTGCGCACAAGCAGGGGAATCGCACCCTTAGCTCAGAGTGTTGACCTAGCCTAAGAGAAATACCTTTCCACAGTGGAACAGACAGAAATAAGCAAGGGACTGGCACAGAAGCCAGGTGCTCTGATTTTCAAATGTGCTGAGCATCCGCCCAGAGAATGAAACTCAGCCCAGGGCCGAAGGTCAGGAAAAGCCCCATGCACCACTGAAGTCTCACTTAAGCCCTGTTGTGAGGGCATGACTGGTGGGTAGCCATTGTGCAGATTTCTGCACCCTCACCCTGCCAGAGGTCTGTGGAGGGACCTGTGAGTGCTCTAAAGATCAGGCTGATTATTTAGGTGCCTAAAGGCCAGATTTGTGACGTTATCTAAGGTTATATAAACACAGCAAAGACAAACCTGCGGCTGACCCATGTCATCTGACACGGGCTTGTGGGGCTCAGACTGCAGGGCTCTTTCACTGTGTTATGCTGAAAAGGATCCCCCAGGCAATAGGTGTATGATCTACCCTAGTCTTAGTCCATGCACCAATAAAGAATATCATTCTCTCAACCTGAAACAGAAGGAAATTAGAATAAATTAGAGATAAACTGAATCTTTATGCATTTGTCCAAAGGGCCCTAGATATCCAAGTTCTATAATGGGATTTTGCCTTGATGTTGTAATAGAAGCTTAAAATAGATTCATTTAAGCCATACTTTAAAATAATAAAGAAGACATTAAAATAATTAAGTAGCCTGATTTCAAATTTTCTCTCTGTTCTAGCTATAAATATACACACACATCCACACACATGTATACATATAAAGAAACATTTAATAATTTTCTTTGAAATCATATAAAATTAACTGTTAAGCAGATCCCTAAAAAGTGTATTAATGCACTTGGATGCTTTAAGTCACCTTTTAACTCTAGTAACTTGGTTATATAATCTTCTCCTTTTTGTTCAAAGGTCCTCATGCAAAACATATTGAAATCCCACATTTAAAAAATGATCTGCTTGAAATATGCGCATTTCCACATTCATCAAATAGGACTTTACAGTGAAAACAAAATGAAAATCTATTAGCTGCCATTCAGAACTGTGACTACAGAATAATGTTCATTAGGAGTGGGCTGATGTACATTTTTAACCATTTATTCTATTGCAGAAGCATCTACGTAAAAACAAACACATAGCTCAGCAGCAACACCGCCTCTTTTCTACTTTGTTTCTTTCACAAGAGCACACACAAGCTGACCTTCATGAGGATGGTCCAAGTGTGGTTATTCGGTTATTGTGTGACCCTGGGACTTAGGCGTCCCAGGTTCAATTCCCTGCTTTTCTGTATGGCAAACAACTGAGGTTATGTGACGGATCGATTGAGCAGAAGCGAAGATCTGCTCAATCCATCCGGAAATCTATCTGTTAAAACTACTTCCAAAAGAAGTATAGCACTGCGTTGACGGGTATCCATTTCCTGTTGGCACAGCACAGTGGAAACAGTGCACTAAATAAAAGTTACAAAGTCGACGGGAGTTATGCAAGCTACTCTGTGTAGCTTGCGTAACTCCTGTCAACTGCTGCCGAATTTTGTCGGTAGTATAGACCAGGCCTTAGTCTCTCTGTGCCTTGGTTCCCCATCTGTACAATGGAGCTATCAGTACTGCCCTACCTCAAAAGGGTGTTATGAGGATAAAAACACTGAAAGATTATGAGGTGCAGAGATATTACATCAATGGCTGGCATGTAAATACCTTAGGTTGCAATTATAGTGAAGGTTGCATCATGACGTCTGTTTATAAGTCAACTTTTCTAAGGCCTCTAAAATCAACGTGCTTAGTCAGATTTCTCTGAAAACTGGTGTGCCTCAAGAAGGATGCAGCAAAGGGTTAGTGACCCAAAAATGGAGTAATTTGAGCCACGGCTTCTGGAAATATAAGCCCTGAAAAATAGCTATCTTTAAAAACATTTTTATGTGGATTATTTTTGCGCAGAGCTAGAGATCAAACTATTGATATGTTGTGGATCAAAATGGTCTCAATCTGTCACGTTTTATCCAAGATTGTGCACAGCATTAAACATTTGGGGACCCAAACTGAGAACAGTATTTAAGAAAACGTACATTTTTACACTGCACATGCTCCAAAACAGAAAAAATGGCTAGAGGGTTTCCTTTCCTGCCACAAGCTTTAAAGTGCAATTGTTGTAAATGCTCTAAAATCCGAACCATTGATTAGATTGCTGTGAAAGTTGGTATGCTTCATGGGAGTGCCACCTTGCATTAGTGATCCATATTCAGGGTCATTTTACAAAGAGGTTCCAAAATTACAGTCCCCCCCTTCCAAAAAAAAAAAAAAAATCCCCAAACAAATGAAAAAAAAAAAACCAGTTTCCTTCTGCTGCCTTGTGAGGTACTGAGAGATACTAATGACTGGATGAGTAACAGCCTCCTGGAGATTGTTGTGTACTCACCTTTTAATTAATGTATAACTTAAGATCGTCACAATCCTCCACCTAAAACAGAAGGATTTTGGACTGAGAAGCTGGAGATTGC
This sequence comes from Mesoclemmys tuberculata, assembly GCA_007922155.1. NCBI lineage: Eukaryota > Metazoa > Chordata > Testudines > Chelidae > Mesoclemmys > Mesoclemmys tuberculata. Next base: position 38,161,293 of record ML675649.1, on the reverse strand, counting down.
TACATTTTGCTAGCCATGGGTGGCAGTTTTATTTTGGGGGGAATGTAATCAAAGAATTGCTGGGGAAAATGAGACTTGTAAATGCTGCATGGGAGTGGATGAGTATTAGGAGTGGAGGAAGGAGGAAAGAAAGGGACAGGAGTTTGGTGCTGCAGTGAGGGGAAGAGGATTATAGGAAGGGGGTAAATAGGGATGGATAGTAGGAGAGGTGAATGATGTTGGGGGCTCAGGTGAGGTAGGCATTGCACCACCCAGCTCTGTCAGTGCACCCCAGTCTCCCTGCACCCTTCAACCACCCTGCAAGCCTGAGCTCTGCAGGAGCATCTCAACTCCCATACACATCACAGCTCTGCCAGCACACCTAAACCCATGTATGTCCCCAGTCTCTGCCTCGGTACTCCCACCACCCTGCACCCCAGTACTAGTCCACTGTAGCAGTTCTCTTTTCCTCTAGACACGGGATGGAAAGTCAGGTTATAGGAGGGGCAGAAAGTAATGGCAATAGAAAGTTACTTTCCCTTTAATGGTGTAAAATGGAATCCTAGGGGTGAGAGTGAATGGGTTGTAAAAGCAGGTGAAGAGCTTGTATGATTCAGCAACCGTGGGGTTGGCAGTGTAAAGGTATGCCTGTTTAGAGCATACTGGGGAATTGCTGAAAGAGGTGAGGATCAGGTTTCATGGGCAACCTTAACTCTGCATTTCGGGGTTTTCCGAAGTTTGCGTTTTGCTCAAATCAATGATCTGTAAGGGGATGATATACCACCATGCAAACTGAACTCCGTGTTAATGTAGTTTTATGCCATTTAATAGATTACAGTGACTTCCACTGAAATTTAACAATAACCTGTTGGTGAACTATTACAATGAAATCCATGTGAAGAAGCCTTTGTTCTCTATTCAATCCTTGTTAACCTTAATGTCAGACTGTGAAACAAGAAAAACAACCACTTGGAAATATAGGCCAGAATCTGAGTTCCTGTCAATTGACATAGCTCCACTGATTTCTATGAAGTTATGCTAATTTATAGCAGCTGAGAATCTGGCCCTTACTTTGGGGATTTACTTAGAGCCAGGTGCATCATTACCCATGGAATAAGACTGCTTTGGAGCTCTTAGCCCTGTAAATTAGGCTGAATTCTATATTTAGAATTGTGCTGATGAATGTAAGCAGTTATCTGTTTGTTCTTCTGTTGGTTCGTATCATTTATAACATCTGTGCCCAGGCTGTACACAACTCATATTAAACATAAAGTCAGGGTGATATACCATATGTCCCTGTGTGTATGGACAGTTGGGAAGTGTGGACAGACTTGGCAAACTTGTTAGTTTATATTCCACCTGTTAATAATAAAATACCCCAAACCATTCTTCAGCAATGAAGCCCAAACCTTATTACCCTGTCTCACTACACAGAATACTAAAGAGAAACACTGAAACATTTCATCTTCATAATTAATTCTGTGCAATAAATAGCAACAATGCAAGATTAAGGTTGCAAAATCAAATCCTTACAGATCAGGGAAAGTCAGTCAAGGTAAAAAGCTCAACCTGAACTCTTCCTCTTTGTGCTTTTGCCTTAAATTGTCGTCTTCTTTATATTTTATACATTCTTTGTCAATTAATTAATTAATACAAAATAAAGTTTCTCATCAAATTATACATACAATACAGATGGTGTATGGTATGCATTATTCAGACTTTGCTGGATTTTTAATCCTCAGTGAGATCAACAAAATAAGGCTAATGTGAAGACAATCAGTTTATTTAGGCCATATTTTATTTAAAGCACAAACAAAGAGGCAGGATTAAGTTTGTGGTTTGAGCTTTATTGACTTTTGAGTGCTTGACTTCTCATCATAATGTCATGTAAATATTATGTTTGTATGGAATTTCCTTGTTCTTTTAAAATATTATTTAGAGAAAGAACACCACTACAAATGCAACAGGTGTAAGTTTCCTGAACAAGAACTATTTAGATTGTTGCATCTTGGGACCTGATCTCCCTTAACTGAGGCCATCAAAAGCTAGCTACCCTTGACAGGCTTCTCAATTACCCAGGAAAATATTCCCCTTAAATTTTATTTGGCTACTTATGCATTAAAAGATCAGCTCCTAGAATTTAACTTCTGTTTAATACCACTTAACTATTTGGCACTAGCTAAATTTGTTCTCATTAGGCTGAATTTTTGCTAATTAAGTAGCAGTCATTACCATTCACTATTAGGCTAATAGCAGACACCACAGCAAAGGAGAGTCTTGAGGGATTTGAAGGACAAGAATGAGGTAGCTTGATGGATGCTTCCGGGGAGCTCCTCCGAAGCATGAGGGGCAACACAGGAGAAAGCATGAAGGTGTTTACTTGAATATTTAACAAGAGGGCAATGGAGGCTGGCATCATGGGCTGACTGGAGGTGGGAACTGACACTTCAGTAGTGAATGGGAAAGGATAGGTAGGGTGGGAATAGACTGTGAAAGGGCCTGGGAAGTAACGTATGTTTGATAAGAGAAGAGGGAGCCAGGGGAGGGATGGAAAGAGATACACAATGGTCAAACTGGTAGGCTAGGAGAAAGATCTTTGCAACAGCATTCTTAATAGTTATAAGCAAGGCAAAATGGCATTTGCCAGAGAAGGATATTAAATCAGGAAACAAGATGATGACAGTCTGAATGAGAGTTTTAGCTGTGTGGATGGATAGGAAAGGCTATATCTTAGAGATAATCTGCAGAAAGAAGCTGGAAGATTTAAATATAACCTGGATGTGAGGACCTTAAGAGAGGATCAAGTTGAAGGTGAAACCCAGGTTACAGGCCTGGCTGCCTGGCAATGATCGGGAAAGAAAGTGTAAGGGAGATCTTAGGGGGAAAGATTAAGAACTTTGTTTTAGCCTTATTGCGCTTCAGTTGGTGAGTTGACATCCATGAGGAGATGTCAGAGGCCCGGTCTACGCTTACCTTTGTGATTCGGCGGCAGTCGACGGGAGATACACAAGTGACGTAAATCGCTTGCGTATCTCCCGTCGACTTTGCAGCGTCTCCTCTGCGCGGCATCCACACTGCGCTGCGTCGAAGGGAACAGCGCTCCCTTCGACGCAGCACTACTCCACTTATGGGGGTGGTTTTCCTGCATCGCTTCCTGGATCGACTGAGCGTGTATATACAGACTGCTCAGTCGATCCAGAGCAACCGACGTGACGGCGGCGAATTTGCCACCATCAGTGTAGACCCAGCCAGAGAGACAGGCCAGAATTTTAGTTTGGACAGAAGGAGACGGGTCTGCAGTGCAGAGGTAGAGCTGTGAGTCATCAGTATGGAGATGGTAGCTGAATTGGAGCTAGCGGATGAGATTACGCTGGGGGCAGCATTACACTGATGCTGAGTGCTTCTGAAAATCCCACCTACACCATTTTGAACACTGTTGCAGAATACTGTAGGGACTTTGTTTTTTTTTCTTTTAAAACAAGAGGCGTCCTCTGAGGAAGCCTGGGATGCCTGCAGCATAATTAGTTAAACTTGAGCTCCCATGGGTAACTTCAGACCTTTAAGTTCAGGAGCCCTTCCTTTTCCCCCAATTCATTCTACACATCTAATAATTGATATATATTACTTTAAAAAGCACACAGCTCATAAGAACTAAGTTGTTTGGAACCTTCCTTTACCCTGTAAGCTTATAATAATTTCAAAGATCCAGAGAGAGCAGGAATTCAGTATTCCAAGTCATTGTTAGTCAATAAAATGAAAAATGCCATTCCTGTTTTAGCAGATGACAGCAGAAATACAATACAAGAAGCAAGAACACTAATATAGAAATCAATATCTATTACAGTTTAAATCACATTTTGGTCCTGAAATGAAAATAGCAATCCTTTAAATCCTTTAATGCTGATCCTGTTTGTATTAGAAATCAGTTCAATGTGTTTCAGGATTTTAATTCTATTACTAAAATAATTACCTCTTAACCTAAATGTTCAAACACCAAACTCCCTCTCGTCCCCACACTCAGCACCCCCTACTTGAAAACCTCCCAAAACAAACCTAACCCTCTTCTTTGTTCCAACATACTATAGAACATAGGGAATGGATTCTTAAGCAAATGACTAGGAACTCCTGTGACATCTGTGGCAAGTGTCATTTAGAATAATTATTAAGGTGGGCATATTTTATACTTGCACTGCCTCTTTTGGACATCTTAAGACTAATACAAAGAGGAAATAAAATCAATCTTTAGAAACGAGGTAGAGTGAAGCCTTCATTATTTCAGAAAAACAGCAGTCTTTTTACAGTAAAAATCAATCTTTTTGACATACTCAGAGCTGGGGAAACAATTCACAATGACTGTGTGTTGTAAATTTTGTCCTTTTTTCTGTTTGCAAATTATCTGTGCTCAGGTCATGATGTGCCCAAAATGGAAGTTGATTGGCGAATCACTTCTATGACTTGTTCAATTCACAGAATTGTTTGTGAATATGCACAGTAACTTGTCATGATTTGCTATTCAAGATACAGGATTTGTCACCTAAGTAACATGCTATTGTTTCTCATTCCAGGCTGGAAGAACAAAGACTCAAACAGGAAAAGAGCATGAACAAATAATTGCGTTGATTCTCTCACACGAGCAGAGAGTGGGAAAAGGAGAAATCTGGCAAGAGAGGGAGAGGAGGAGATAATCAAGCTTAAGGAAATATTTAGCATCTTTTTCTATTCTCATTTGGACAAAAAGGAATTTCAGGTTGGCTACATAAGTGAATCCCAGGTTTGAAAATAACTGAAATCTTTGTGAATGTGGGAGAGAGAGAAATGTCACACTTATTGGCTGTCTTGGAAAATTTACATTCAGTGTTCTCTTGTCACATTCACACCAAGTGCTTGTGTGCATGTATGTGCATGTTTAGATGTCCATTACTAGATGGAAATGATAGAATTGTCAGTAATAATACAGAATAATACAGACAAGGCAGAAGTGTTACATAGATATTTCTGCTCTGTATTTGGGAAAAAGTCAGATGATGTACTCATAGCATATGATGATGTTCCAAAAGTAACTCTTAGATTTTAAATAGCAGCTACTAAAGATAGACATCACTAAATCAGTGGATCCAGAAAATTAGCATCCCAGAGTTTTAAAGGAGCTGGCCAAGAAGCCCCCTGGATCATGAATGTTGGTCTTTAATAAGTTATGAAAAATTGGAGATGTTCCAGAGGATTAGGAGACAGCTAATGTTGTGCTAATATTTTAAAAGGATAAATGAAGTGACCAGAGTAATTATAGGCCTGTCAGCCTGATGGATATCCTGGGCACACTAAAGGAATGGCTGATATGGGCCTTGATTAATAAAGATTTAAGAGATGGTAATACAATTAATGCTAGTCAACATGGATTTATGGAAAATACAACTTGACATACAAACTTGGTATTTTTAAGACACTACAAATTTGGTTCATAAAGGTAATCATATTGATGTAACAGATAGGACTATCAAATTCACAGTCCATTTGGTCAATTCACGGTCATAGGATTTTTAAAATCCTAAATTTCACAGTTTCAGATATTTAGATCTGAAGTCAGGGGCATGCTGGGGGGGTGGGGGAGGGGGGGCAGAAGAGGGTGCAAGGCCTGTTGGCGCCAGTCTGTTGCGGGGGGGGAGGCTGGGCTGGCCCTTCACGATACTCAGGAGGTGGGGGGTGCAGGAGGCTCTGAGCGGCACAGAGCCTCCTGTGCCCATCGCCGTCTTGAAGGGCTGACCGGGAGCGCACTTACCCGCCGCTCCAGCCCCGCAACCTGGCATCGGCTCAGAGGGGGCAGCCTCACCGCCTGTCCTGGGGCTGGGCAGGCCTTTCACGATGTGCGGGGGTGGTGGTGCAGGAGTAGAAGCTTGAGCAGCTGCCCCTCAGCCTCCTGTGCCCCCCACCCTCGGCAAAGGGCTGACTCGGCGCCCTCCCACCCCCAGGCTTGGGGGGTGAGTCCACCTCCTCCAAGCTGGTGCCGGGCTGTGTGGCTGGAGTGGCAGATAACTGTGGTACAGATACAGAAACCCCTCCCCAGGGCATCTGGGGGGCAGTTCTGGGACCCCTCCTGCCCTGTGTGGGGAGGGGGGGCGTGAGGCCGGGGGGGGGCGCAAATGTAGGCATGGCCCCCAGGGGCCAGAGGCTCTCTGTACACCACTAGCTGAAGTTTTCCGGTGTTGTAACCATGGGAGTCCCAACCCAAAAGGGGGTTATGTGGCATTCACAAGGCAATTGTAGAGGGGTCGCAGCATTGCCACCCTCACCTCTGTGCTGCTGCTGGCAACGCTGTCTTCAGAGCGTCCTGCAGCCTGGCGAGGTTCCTGGAGGTGGGTCCGACCTGGCCCTAGGAGCAGCCCGTGCAGGGGAACAGGAAGTCCTGTCTCTCCCCAGCCCGGCACAAGGTAGCAGCCCTCAGCTGGGGCGCCCCAAGTCCTGCCCCTTCCCCAGATTGCATGGGGGAGACCAGATTTCCCTGTCCAAGATGCATTTTTGGCAGACATGAATTTGGTAGGCCCTAGTAATAGAATTCTGTAAGGCATTAACTTGGTACTGCATGACATTTTGATAAAGAAACTGGAGCAATATAAAATCAGCATGGCACAAATGAAATGGATCACAAACTGGCTAACTGAGAGATCACAAAATGGGGAATCATTATCGAGGGGTCCCACAGGGATTGGTTTTTGGTCCTAGACTGACAGAGCTATACAGCAATTGAAATTTCCATTCAGTGAAAAATTTTACAATTTTCAAAATTTGTATTTTATTTTCTGAGCTGGAACAAAGAGTCAGAAATGTGAAATTTTCCTTGGAACAGAATTTTTTCTTTTAAATTTTGGCCAGGAAGCCAGCTGGCAACTACCAGGCAGGCAACTTGGGAAGCCTGGCAGCTGACTAGCCAGAGAGCCCACCAGATGGACAACTGAGAAGCCGAGGAGTCTGGGGGCCCTGAGAAACCAGGCAGCTTACCTACTGGCTTGGAGGAAACCAGGCAGCCAAACTGCCTACCTAATTTCCATTAATACTTTTGATGGAATCAACACAGTCCTGAAGAATGTTTCAATTCTGTGGACTCAACATTTTCCAAAGAAAAGTGTTGTGTTTGAAAATTTTCAATCAATTTTATATGCTCCCTGCCTCCCCGCCTCTGCCTGCCTCGTCTGCCCCACTCCTCGGCTCTCCATCCTCCTGCCTACTTGGTGCCTTCCTGACTCCCGGAGCCTAGCGACAGGATAGCTCACTAGGTAGGCTAATGGGATGCCAGGAATTCTGGGGCTCATATTTTGTTTCAGTATTTCTGAAATAATATTTTGGAATTTCAGTCCTCTGATAATTTTAAAGATTTTGATTTTTCTTCCTGATTTGGGATTGGAATTTTTTTTTTAAACAATATTTTTTGCAGGACGGAAATTCCATTTCCCCCACCTGCTCTACTCTATAACATATACTGAGATGGCTGGGACCAGATTCTCATCTGGCTCATTTACAAGCCAAAGGGCATTCAGGGAACTGCAGTTTATTTTCCCACTTCACATATAACACATACTATTAAATGCATCTGCTAAGTTTATAAACTGGGTCCACTGGTCTACATTTTACATCATACTAACATCAACCATTCACCACAGTGACTAGTCATGTGTATGTGCACAAAAATATTTGCAAAGACTGTTCTCCTGTCGGTTTCATTGTATTGGCTGTGTTAGTGCTAGGTCTCAGAGGCTCAGATTCAAGTTCACAAACACTGTTTTACTGCCATGTGAAGTGTCCCTTATACTGCTATTTTTCATATGTCTACAAAGCATTTTATTCGGTTTTCCAATCTCCTATTTTCTCTCACTATTTGCTATAATCACTGACAGTCACCAACAATTCAATAGTCAGATGTGTGCATTCAGTACCAGTTGTGAGGATTGCAGTCACCTATTGTGTGTGTGTCCCATATGATTTGTTATTTTTTTAATAAACAAAATTTCCTTAAATGTGCTGGATACAAAAGATAAAAAAAGTTTATCAAAACAGTTTGCCTTTAAAACAAACTGATTAATTAAACAAAGGAAGTAATGTCTGTACTGAGTTAATTGAACAGATTGTTTCTGCTCACCACATCCTCCATAATTTTAGAATTAGTAGATCTCATCCTCTCATACCTAGTTTTTATTCACAAATTGGAAGAAGAAAACAAACTTTCCTGCTTTCCAACTCCTAGTCAGTTGGTCAACTTTGAATGAACTAGTCATTGAACTGAACTGCCTGAATAATCTGAAGTGGAGAAAAAATTCTCTCTGTACTTGCAGAAGAGGCTACTGCAATCAAAACTGGTTTAGCACTTCAGCAAACACTGGTTCCAGGTGCTTACTTAGTGACTTCCTTTAGTTCCGTGATTTGACTTTCTTTAAAACTTGTCAGCAAATATTAAGTACTGCTTAATATTTTTTAATGTAATTTAAATACTTTTAATAGATTGTAATGATTTGGGGGATTAACATAGCTCATCAATTTCAAATTTCATTTTGAATAGGTTTATTTAAAAAAAAACCACCTTACTTATTTAAATAAAAAGCCATTTTTTTTAATTTAAAAAAAATCAATTTTTATCTACTCTGGTGTTTCATACAACTCAGAGACTGATCCGTTGACTTAGGATCAAGCCCATAAATAATGAAATTAAGAAACAGTGGCAAATACTGTAAAAATAAAACAAATTGAAAAGCAAATGGTTACATACATCAGTCAGTATAATAAACCTCTGCTGATTTATTATATGTTTTTAATTCTTGCAATCTATAAAAAGGTTAAATTAATCATTACTATAGAAGCATATTAATATTGGGCTCAAATGACATATCTCTGCAGTGCAGTTTGCCTGGAGGAATAATAAAAAACTGATTATTAAAACAACTGGATTTGCCTCTGATTATAACAAGGACAAAGGGAAGCAGCTGAATTACAAGGAGAAAAACTGGGTAAGTAAATGAAAAAGGATAGACAATGCTGAATACTATACATTAATATGCACTAAGGAATTAAAGAGTATTAAAAACATCTTAATATAGTCAGCAGTGAAGTGTGAAATATGCCACAGTAACATGTTACCCACTGCTAGATCAGAACACAAAACTGCAGAGATAAGATATAATGAGAGGTCAGTCCCATGGCTCAGCATTTAACTACACTATCCCACCTTTGGAAAAACAGAGGAAATTTTGAAACAAAACTGGGCAAACCAACTATGTTTTCTTTTGCCCATAGGTATGCGTGAAAAATTAAATACTTTGCTAATGATTTAGGGTCACGTTTCATTACCAGGCACTGCTTTGGCTTTGAATATGGTATGTTCTAGAAGTTGCTTATTATAAATTTGCCTGAGAGATTAACACAACCATTTCACAGTCAAACACATTTCCTTTGTGTGTGTACAAAATGGCACATTTCCATCTGAAGAAGTCACTGGCTGTTTTCTCCAACACAAGCAATGAAAAAAAATTGAGATGAAATTCAAAATTGTTTGGAGCTTTTTGGAAATCACACAACCCGCCCCCCCCAAAAAAACAAAACAACCCAATGGTTTTACAAGTGTTGAGAGTTGTTATTTCCACTGCTTTATTTTTCTACACAGGATTTGTTTGTGATTTACAAACCTACCTTAGACTAATATTAGAAATGTGTAGGTAGTGAACCACCTGCTTTTTTTCAGGTAGCCCAATTACTTACAAAGTTTTGGCTCAAGTGTTTCGTAATCATATAAGGGACCTGATCTTGAAAATCTTCATCTCATATGAGCATGCCTTACTGAGATGAATAATAGTGACTTCAATGGAACTAAATTTGTGAGCAGGGATTACTTGTGTAAAAATAAAAGTGTTTATATGTCTGGAAAGGCTCCCAAATTCTTTTATATATTTTGTGGCAATCTCACAATAGCTCTCTGGATAGCATTTAATTGGGGGACGTTCCACTTGGGAATCCCACTGATTCTGAAGACAGTTCTGTTTATGGAATTACAATAGAGTAAGGCTCTATGAGTGGAGAGTCACTTGCTTAAATATCTTGGGCCTTGATTCTCCAATGTCTTGCTCCTTGTTCACACCTAAGCTGTTCACACCTAAGTACCAAGAGGGAGTTCAAAGTCTCAAGATCAAAATGTTAACTTTGATTCCCCCCCTGCTTCTGAAGGAGGGTGAAGTAATCTGCAAAAGCCCTCAACCTGGGGCAGATTATGTCCTCTGGAGCACCTGACAAAACAGCAGGCTGAAACCAAGGAAGGGATTGGGGGGAATGAGCCAAGGTGCTGGAATGAGAGTAGCAGTTTTGAGGAGGCTGTTTTCCCACTCTGCAACCTTGCTACCTGTGATGATGCCTGGGCAAGAGAGAAAATGGGTGGTTTTATGTCCCCGTAGTCTTTTGTGCAGCTACATAAATCAGCCACAACTCATATCTGAACCCTAAATATTAAAAAAGTTCAAAACTGAAGAAGAAAAAAGGACTGGTTTGAATTCAGGTCTAAAAATGAGTAGAAATTTAGGGGACCTGGAAGAGGCTGTGTCAGATCCTAAAATGATGTCCTCAAAGAAGTATGGGTTGAATGAATGGACAATAAAATGGATAGAGAACTGACTAGAACATAAGGTTCAATGGGTAGTGATCAGTGGCTCCAAGTCCAGCTGGCAGCTGGTCACAAGCGGAGTGCCCAGGGGTCGGTTTTGTTCAACATCTTCATTAATGATCAGCAAGTTTGCAGATGACACTAAGCTAGGGGGGAGTGGTAGATACCCTGGAAGGTAGGAATAGGATACAGAAGGACCTAAAAATATTGGAGGATTGGGCCAAAAGAAATCTGATGAGATTCAACAAGGACATGTGCAGAGTCCTGCACTTCAAAAGTGTCCTACAATATCTTTAGTATATTCTAGATTTTATATATATCCCACAGGAAGTGGGTTCACAGTGACTTGGGCAATCTAGGACAATCCTGCAAAGGTTGGTTTGGTGTCATGTTTGAAAGCATCGGTTGCTACCTGTCCCCATCACCATTTTAAGCAGATTGTGATGCAAAACTTCCTATGTACTTCAAAAACAAGCTTATAAAAGTGTCAGTTAGGTGACCTCAGTCCAGCTTAACAAGAGTGGGAATGGAAAATTTCTTACAGACAATCTCCTTTCTGCTAGCAGCATCTCCCACAATGCTGGATGTCTGGGCAGCTTCTCTCCTCCATGCAGCTTATGGAGGCAGATCAAAGTCTTGGCGCCAGGAGCTCTAGCCATGCCCTTTCTGCTCCTGCTTGCTGCCAGATGAGTTATTCCAAGCTGTAAAACGTTATAATAATTTTAATAATAAATATTCCAGCCGTAACTAGACAAACTATGTAAGTAGATCCACAATGGTCACAAAGTAAAGAACTCTCTCAGCATCTGACCTTTTGGCTCATAATCCATCCCGGGTGGGTAGAACCGTGGGAGACATTGCTTGCAGAAAGAAAATTATCGTCAAGACATGTTCTGTTCTGCTGTCCAGCACCTCCCACAATTCTGGACAGCTGGCAAGTTGCAAGCAATGAACAGATGCAGGGAGCGTTACAGAAAAGGTCAGATAAAAGAGAGAAAAAAACCCGGTACCTGTCCCCATTTATAAGATTTGCTCAAAGGACAATATTATTCTTTCTAGGCCACCACTGTTGACTAGGTGGCCAGCTTGCAAATTTCCAATCTGGATGCATTTGCTCTAGTTGCCAGGGACCTTGGGAAACTCTCCCCACATCTTCCAGTATTGGAATTTCAAAGCCTTGTACACCTCCTCAATGCATAGCCTAAGCCATCTAGCAAGGGAGGACCTGGAAGCTCTGAGTCCCTGTCATTTTGGGTGAAAAAATATGAATGGATGCCAATCTTCTCGTGGATTCTGTATGTTTGAGGTAGATTTTCATAGCTCTTGTGACATCTAAAGTGGTCAGCTCTTTTCAGTGGGATGTTGCGGCCTTGGACAGAATGAAGAAAGAAGTGAGGAAGAGTTCACCATAGGAATAAATGAATCCGGAGTTTTGAGCACCACCTTGTCCTCCCGGAACATGCAGTGAGGCTCCTGCATAGTAAGGCTCATGGATAGTAACGTTGCCAGCTCCAACACTCACCTGGCAGACACGATGGCTATCAGAAAGCAAGTTTAGATGGACAAATAGAATGCTGATGCTATCGTCAGTGGTTCAAAGAGATGACTTGTCAGCCCTCTCAATGCAAAGAAGGGCCTAACCACCAGCTTGGCTAATTGGATTGCTCTAATAAATCTGGCTACCTGGGGGGTTTCTGCCAGGGAACCCAAGGATCCTGCAAACATCATGCCACTAAAGGCAGACACCTGACATGCTAGGTTGGAGATCTTTGACAAAGCCTTCTTGGGGAAAGTCCAAAATAGCCAGAAACCCTGGATTCCCAGGATTTGCCTTGTGTTCCTGGTATCAGCCACAGAACCTGGTCCAGAAAGAGGAGTGCGCTTTTAGTGTTGATATTTTTCCAGATGAAAGAAGTCTTGATCACTTTGGAGGACAGACTCAGAGATCCTAGTGCTTCCCTTTCAATAGCCAGGCTGTTAGATTCAGCTGGTTTGGTTCCAGGTGATGAAGAGTACCATATAAGAGACTGTCTTGTTGCTTTGGAAGCTGTAATGGAGATCCTATTTTCCACTCTATCAGGTCTGAAACATTGGGTCTCCTTGACCAATGTGGCTTATCGGTATTACTGTTACCTGCTCTGGCTTTACTTTCTGGACAACTTCCCTTAGTAATGGGAAGGGTGGAAACATGCAGAGGAGACTCTGTGGCCATCTGTGCAATAGGGCTTCTGTCCCCATGGATCTAGGGTCCAGCTCCATGGTAAAGTATTTTGGTCTTTTTGCATTCTTATGGTTTGGGAATAGATCAATTGAAAGAAGGCTGAATGTTTGGTTGATTAAGTCAAAGTAGTATCTGATTCAGGTACCACTCAGAGGTGGTTTTTGTTGTTGCTGACCTAGTGCCTGCGGAGCCAGTTCACCTTTTAGTTCAGGTATTCTTTTATTTGAGACTCTGAGGAATGGAAGAATGCTCCATCCACTGCGTGATTTCTACTGATTAAGTCAAAGACCTCCTGATACAGGCACCACTCAGAGGCGGTTGTTGTTGTCTGACTGAATCAGCATATGGTTCCTCCTTAGTCTGGATTGGCACCATCATAGCGCCACTTGACCACTCTTAGCTCCATGAGGTTTATGCTGGGAACCTTTTCCTCTGGGCTCCAGATGCCTTGAGCTGTTTGGGACCCAAAGTGTGAGCTAGAAATGGGCAGATCTTTGCTATCGAGGTGTCTGTGTCCATTCTTAAGTGAGTTATTTTGATAGACAGAATAGAGGAATTTTTCTTGACATTTATAACAAAGCCGGGTGCTTGCAGGAGAGTCAGTTTCAAGGATGTGGCTGTTGCCGTGGATGAACCTCTGATCAAGATGTCATCCAGGAAGGGACACAGGTGGGTATCCTCTACCTGAGTCTGGCTATGATTATCACCAACGTCTCTGTAAAGATCCTGGGCACCAAGGGCAAGCCAAATGGGAGTGTTCAGTATTATATTGTTTCCTGCTTTAAGCAAACCTTAGAAATTTGCAGTGGCATGGTAAGACGAGGATACGGAGGTATGCATCTGCCAGATCCATTGATGTAAAAAAAAAATCCCCTAGGGACCAGCATAACACCATAGAGGCCAGGTTAAGACATTGTTTTCTTCATCCACTTATTGAACCTTTTGAGGTTGAGAATGGTTAAGATTCACCCCTTGCATTGCTGAACAATGAAGAAGATGGAGTATAACCCTGAGTATCTTTCTTCTGAGGACATGCTCTTATTACTCCAATATCTAAAAGATGAGATATCTCGCTTTGGATCAGATCGCACTTCAGAGGGTTGTTGGAGAGAGAGGACAAGATGAATAATGGATAGGGCGGAGCCTGTCATTTGACTCACCGTCTCTCTGACCTACTTGTCCATGGATGATGCAACTCTCTCCTCCAGGAAATGGGAAATTCTGCTCCTTTTCTTCAGCTCTGGATAAAGGCCATGCGGTCTTTGTCAGGAAGAGGTTTTGGGAGAGGCAGGGTTCCCTCTGGACTTCCCTCCCCAACCTCAGTTCCATGGCTTTCCTTTAGAGAGCCTGCTGCCCCTTAGCTGGTATCTCTGTGAGAAGGAAAGCTGAAAAGAGTGCCTCTGTCTGAAGGCCAGTCTATACTCTCTCCTGATGGCACCAACCACTTGAAAGACAAGTTAGGGGAATTGCAGCCTCAGAGGAAGATTTGAAGGGAGAAAATTTACTCTGGGGCTTACTCTCAGGGATCTGTTTGGGTTGAATCTGAATAGTGGAGCCAATGTTGATACACATGGCCTAAAATTTCTCATGGGGAAAGAAACCTTTGCTGAGTTTTTCTTATTCTGTTATGGCTTCAGAGTCCAATAATTCACTGTCCTTGGTGGAGGAGAGAGGATAAGAGGAAGAGTCACAGGATTCATACCTCCTAGGTCTTTTGTGCTTTTTCTTACCCTTTTTCCCTTTCTTGATTTTCAGATGTTTTTTGCACACGTTGAGATCATGTGAGCCACTTTGGTAAGGCCTTGTGTGGCTAGTCTCCCAAGACTTGGATCTACCTTTGTGAAATGCAGAGATGAGGGAAATAGCCCAGACGTCCAGAATTGTGGCAGATGCTGGGCTACAGAAAAATAGTTTGTACTCTGATTTTGAACATGTTTTAATTTTGTGATCCCAATGTTACACGTTTGTGCCTCATTTAGAAATCTCTGAACTTCAGGGATTATGCCAGCTCCCAATACTAACCGCACATTTCAGCTTATGTTTATGGTTACAAGTCATGGAAAATTGCATTGTGCTAAATTATACATTGTGACTGCGAGGTTCTTAACTACATGGAAGAGCCATCTTGTCTGCTAAGTGATTCTTTATCCTCACTAAAATTTTAGCTGCAAATGTGTATTTGCCCCTGTGCACACTTCTTTTTTCTTTCTTCTTCTTCATTATCATGGCAAATCCCATAGCCTCCTTGCATAGCGAATGCATCCCAGCACAATCTCTAGCAAGGTCCTTAAGATGGTTTGACTGGATATTCAGTTTATGTCCCTCATTAGCAATCTTATCACACCACTGACATTTTGGCGTCCATGTGATCAGCAGCTGTGTAGTGGCATTACATGCAGTGATGATATCCAACCGGTTCGCAACGGTTCGCACGAACCGGTTCTTAAAATAGAAAAAATTCAGCGAACCGGTTCTTAGCGCTCCCCGCCGCCGAAATTGACCAGGGAGGGTCAATTTCACTGCGGGGAGTGATTCTCCCTGCCGCCGAAATTGACCAGGGAGGGTCAATTTCACTGCGGGGAGTGATTCTCCCTGCCGCCGAAATTGACCAGGGAGGGTCAATTTCACGGTGGAGGGCACTGTGAAGTTTGGGTGCTGGGTTGTTGGGGTGCTGTGTGCATGATGTTTAAGAACCTATTCAGAATAGGTTCTTAAATATCACCTGCCTTTATAGAACTGGTTATTGGAAATTTGGGATATCATCACTGATTACATGGTAAACATGCTTCCAAATTCATTGGTCTTCCAGTTTAATATGTCTGTATGGGAAGAGTCACCAAACCTGAACCAGTGCTGAGCGAGGCAATTGGTGGGTTCACCTATGAATATCCTCGTTACTGATCTTGTCCTGCCACTTGATATGGAGCAACTGATGAAAATTCATATCTTCTGTTACTATTTTAGCTCTCCAACTTGATGGTTTATCACTGTAGAAGGTCACAAGCTGCTCTCTGAACTGAATTGAAACTAATCTAAGAGCTATATAGGGCTCAAAATGTTTTGAGATACAGCTTCCACACAAACTGTGATACAGAAGACGGGCTTGATCCTACAATCTCCCTCTCCTTCTCTAAATAACGTCTGAAATCCCACCTGATCCATACATGCCGCTCCTAGTCCATTCTGTTGTACTGCCCCTACCTGTATTTTTGGAGAAGAGCTTCATTTCATGCTGTTTTGTATTTTTTACCAGCTGGAAAGGGACGTGTACACATAAGCACTATGTGAATAATAAATCATAAACATCACTTGGCGCTATGAATTGGGTTTAGCTGATACATATTGTCTCCTGGATAAATTTACTGGTGAGTACACACAGGTCCATTCGACTGATACTACAACCTTATTTTCCCTCCTAGAAAATGCTCAGTAGGAGGAATTATTCAGACTATAATATGCTGTTTGAATGGAAGTCTGATTAGGAAAGGGTTGTATATCTCTTTAATGAGCACCTGCTGTAAGAGAAGCTGCCAATATCCTGTGCAGTATCCTCTACCAAGAGTAGAGAAGTAGGTATTGATTGGTGCCTGCAGGGTGTGGGAAGCGCTGTTAAAGGTCTCATGAGAGCACAGCCCACACTGTTTCCTTTGAGATGTGTGAGTTGGCAGTAATAACGTAATCCCTGCAGCACCCGTAAGAGAAATCTGCAGTGCCATGGAGCAGAACTGATAAAGACTTTTTACAGAACCTGCAATGCAAATGAGAATATCATTTACTAACAATGTCATTTTAAGCACATATATTAAATAAAGCCCAATTCAATAGTGTTGTGGGAAAGATACTTCCTACAATGGGGACTTCTTATCTCTATTGATGCCAGCTCAAAAAGCTAAAACGGATTATACATGATGTGGTAAATGTCACTTAGGCTGGGTCTACACTGACAGCAGCAAATTTGCTGCCGTCAGATCGATTGCTCTGGATTGACTGAGCAGTCTGTGTAGACCCGCTCAGTCGATCCAGCAATCGACGTAGGACAATAACCCCGGTAAGCGGCGTACTGCTGCATTGAAGGGAACGCTGTTCCCTTTGGTGCAGTGCAGCGTGGACGGCGCGCAGAGCAGATGCAGTGAAGTCGACGGGAGATACGCAAGTGATTTAGGTCACTTGCGTATCTCCCATCGACTGTCGCCAAATCCGGAAGGTAAGTGTAGACTGGACCTTTGTCACAATATGAGATGTTCCTCCTAGCCCACAGCGATGAGAAGAAAACAGATGGAACTACAGTAATTTTGTACCATTTACAGAAAGTTCAGTCACCAAAGGACCAAGGAAAGGATGCCAAATGGGTTGGGGTGAACAGAATGAAGGAGGGAAGAGAAAGAGAGAGAAACTGTAGATGCTTGTTATGAGTGTTTTAAGGGTCTAAATGTAATTAACTAAGCAGATATTTTTGGAAGCAAAACACTTATTAATGTGATGCTCATATTAAAATTATAACTGGATTGTATACTAGTACAAAATATGTCACTTGAACTAGCATTTCCACATAATATGCTGTGATTTTGCCTTGAGGGCACATGCTTGCACGTTTTCTTGAAGAAGAATTAAATAAAAGAAGGGAATATTTTTTTTCTCAGCTGAGTTTTACATAATTATACAGATGAGTTTACACATTAAAAGATATGTTAGAAACAGGGCATTTGAAAATGAATCAATGATGATAAGTCCCTTTAGCACTTCTTTGGCTGTTCAATAAAATGATCTTTTGAAACACTTGGGGGAAATACATTTGCTAAAGTATTTTTAGGTTCCAGTTTAGTACGACTAATTTTGGTGCTGCTGCTACAATATTAAGGGCTATAAACAACTACTTTGCAAGAAAAGAATGGTCTACTCCATTTCTTTGAAATACTTTTGGGGGGATAGGGCTAAAGGTAAGCAGATGAAGGTTACTCACCAATAGCCAGAATTCTGTGGGATGAGCCTCTGTGCATCCTCTAAGCGTGATATGTGCAAAATCACTGACATACATCTTGTTAGTGGGAACATGGAGAGGCCCATTTGAAGATGAACAAAAGACCATTTAAGCCTTGGGGTCTCAACCAGGGAGTCATAACCAATTTTCAGGGAGAAGTCGCTACCCTCCATTTTCTGTATGGTTAGTTATGGAGGGGAGGGTCCTTAAATATTCTGCCACTGTAACTGGGGACCAAGGGGTGGAAAAGATTGAGACATACTTCAGTTCTTGACCAGGGGACACCTTTTACTGAAACCAAGCCTATTGCATGATACATTTGTGAAAACTGAATGACATCCTATAGCCAATGTATATATTTTCTCTTACATTAAAGAAATAATAGAGACAGAAGCAGGAAGAACACTGCTATTTTCAAATAACAGTAAAAGCTAGATACGTTGAAATATTCTTAGCATTGTTTATTGCTCTTAGAAGAAAAAGAGCATATGCTATGCCAGTTATTTTTATGGGCGAGGACTATAAAAGATTAGGATGGCAGCAATTATAGTACAGTGTATCATACCTAAATGGCTCAGGGACACACAGAGTACTGTACATATTGCAGTTGAACTGATGCTATGAGCCGCCAACGTGATGTGGCTGTGAAAAAGACAAATGCAATCCTAGGATGCGTCAGGGGAGGTATTTCCAGTAGAACAGGGAAGTGTTAGTATCATTATACAAGGCACTGGTGAGACCTCAGCTGGAATAGTGTGTGCAGTTCTGGTCTCCCATGTTTAAGAAAGATGAATTCAAACTGGGACAGGTGCAGAGAAGGGCTACTAACTAGGGTGATCTGAGGAATGGAAAACCTGCCTTGTGAGAGGAGACTCAAAGAGTTTGGCTTGTTTAGCCTAACCAAATGAAGGTTGAAGGGAGATCTGATTGCTCTCTATAAATACATCAGATCTGATTGCTCTCTATAAATACATCTCTATAAATACAACTCTATAAATAAATAAATACCAGGTTAAGCGCCAATGTTGGCACAAGAACAAATGGATATAAACTGGTCATCAACAAGTTTAGGCTTGAAATTAGATGAAGATCTCTAACCCTCAGAGGAGTGAAGCTCTAGAACAACCTTCCAAAGGGAGCAGTGGGGGCAAAAAAGCCCAACTGGCTTCAAGACTGAGCCTAATAAGTTTATGGAGGAGATGTTACGATGAGACTATGTGCAATGGCATGTAGCCAGTCTGCGACTGCTAGCAAATATCTCCAACTACCAGTGATAGGACACTAGATGGGGAGGGTTCTGAGTTACTACAGAGAATTTTTTCCCAGGTGTCTGGCTGTTGAGTCTTGTCAAAATGCTCAGGGTCCAACTGATTATGATATCTGGGGTCGGGAAGAATTTTCCCTTGGGTCAGATTGGCAGAGACTCTGGGAGTTTTCACTTTCCTCTGCAGCATGGGGCATAGATCACTTGTACAGTAAATGGTGGATTCTCTGTAATTTGAAGTCTTTAAATCATGATTTCAGGACTTCAGTTACTCAGCTGGAGGTTATGGGTCTATTACAGGATGGGGTGGGTGAGGTTCTTTAACCCGCAACGTGCAGGAGGTCAGATTAGATGATCATGATGATCCCTTCTAGCCTTAGGTCTATAATGCAGAGGCTCAACAAAATTGCTTGGTTTAAATATCAGTGCTTCTTAAAAAAAGAAAGATACATTGCCTGTAATAGCATGGTAGATGGTTTGAGTCTTTCATCAGAGTACAAGAATAAGTTTTGCAAGCCCTTTGACCTCTGCCTGAAAACTGAATTATGGTTACTTCTTGAGTGACTAAAGGTCTGTTAAATTACTTGACTTCCTGCTGTGATTTAGTAAGCATGTTTGGCAAAACACAGTCAAAATGATGCTTGTCTCTGCTAGCCACATCTTGATGAAAGAGTGGGAGTCCCTGTGCTGTGACTGACACACACACACACACACACACACACACACACACACACACACACACA